>OZ020507.1:15420807-16004036 GCA_963971375.1 Platycheirus rosarum
ATACCAACCAATGAACCACCGGTTGTTGAACCCTTACCAGCCATCATTACCCAACAATCGGCGCGTAATACTCCAGTTCATGATTCTCCGCAGCATATTCCACAACCGCTCGTTCAACAGCAACATCAACACACCCACTCAATAATGGAGTCTTTTGGAAGTGTCGACTCGATACCATCGTCAGTTACATCGGTGCCACCACAACATGCTCCACCACCGCCAGTCTCTTCCCTGAACGAGACCAACTCCAATGATTCAGTGACATCCCATTTGGTAGTTAATAACGATACGAATAGTAACAACAGCAACAATAGCAACAGTACAAGCAACAGCATTGTAAATAACCAACCAACTTCCATCCACGATAGTAACTCACAGAACTCTATTATAAGCAACAACCAGAACTGCAGCACACCTCCCGATGTGATTGGGAGTGATATTGCTGCACCTCCTGCAGAAACTACACCAGGTACAATTCAAATGTTTGACTCGAATTCCATGCCACCAACAGTGACTACACCAATAGATTATGAGCCACAACAACAAATGTCAGTCGAACCAAAGCTGCAGCTTCTGTCAGATCCAGATGTTGGCATGATGAATCAAGATTCAATGCCAGAGACAGTGCGAGAGGAAGAAGAACAACATCCACAAATGATTGGATCAGAAAACTCAATGGATGCAAGTGATCACGAAAATGATCTTCAAGAACTCGTTTCAGTTCCTGAAATGGGAAACCCATCCCCACCACCACAACAGCTTCCTCCGCAGCTCCCTCCGCAGCTCCCTCCGCAGCTCCCTCCGCAGCTCCCTCCGCAGCTCCCTCCGCAGCTTCCTCCACAACTGCCTCCACAACTGCCTCCTCAGCTAATTCAAGAAGTCCCTGTTGAGGAGCCAATTCTAGTGGAACCGACTGTTGAACAACATGTTCCAACTCCAATACCAGCAACGTTACAACCTATACCAGAACAACCACAACAACCCCAACAGCCGCAACTTACCCAACAACCACAACAGCCGCAG
Organism: Platycheirus rosarum; assembly: GCA_963971375.1. NCBI lineage: Eukaryota > Metazoa > Arthropoda > Insecta > Diptera > Syrphidae > Platycheirus > Platycheirus rosarum. The sequence continues at coordinate 15,421,831 of OZ020507.1, forward strand.
CAGCCACTTCCTATGACTGCAACCGAAATCCAACCGACAATGTTGCCACTTGCTCCAGAACAACCCCCACAGCAGCTTCAGCCGATGATTCCTGCTCTACAACCCCTCCCACCGCATTTGATTAGTCCTGCTGGTGGCCCGGGAATGACATCAATGCCACCACAATACGATCCTCAGCAGTTGTCAGCAATGCATCCGAATACTGGATACCCAGGGCCTTACCCATATGTGCCTGGCCCGATTCTTCACCATCAAGAACGTGCCGCACTTCAGCAGCAACTGCAGGAGCTTTTCTGTATCCCACCAACCCCTGACACACAGGAGAAAATTATGCGTTTGCAAGAGCGTCTTAATATGTTAACGGCTCACGAAACCACAGATCAGTGCAATGGTGGTCCACAATGTATATTCCAGAACTCGATCTACACAAATACTCAAATGGTAGAGAGCCCACAGGTGTCAAGCACTACAGGAAGAGGTCGAACTAAAGGTGCATCAAAACCAAGAAAGCCTCGCGCCAAAAAGAGCGATAAAGGACAGGCATTGGCCGCTGGAGAAATGCCCCCAGACACAAGCATTCTACCAACGAACCTGCCAGTCTCCGAGGATTGTGTAACTCAGGGAGCTGGTGACACATCCGTGGTGTCGATGATGGACTTCAACGAGAGTTGTGACATATCGCAGGATCATTCTTCAAACGAATTGGACACATCGACCGATGCGACGGGTGCAAAGAAAAAGAAACCCCGTAAGCCTCGCATTCCGAAGGATCCAAATAAGTCACCAAAAGAAAAGACTGCAACTCCCAGAGAAAAAAAGAAAAAAGAACCCAAAGACAGCAAAGGCAAAAAAGGCAAGAAGGGTAAGGAGGGTGAAGATCTCCAGTTGGAGAATTCGAATAGCAAAAAGACTGAAAGCGGTGATGAGGCTGGGAAGTCTCAAGACGACGAAGATGGTGCCATTCCGGAACCACCAACTACAACATCTGATGAACATCAACCAATAGATGGCGAGACACCAGATTATGATGATATTCCTGTTTCAAAAATACCCAAATCCACGTGTGGTGATGATTTGAAGGATGCCGACGAAGAGACAAAGAATGGCGATGACGATTCTATTGTTGATTCAGCTACTCCCAGTACAAAGAAAAAGAAGAAATCATCTGGTGGAGGAAGTAGCAGTAGAAGGAAGCCCTCATTGGGAGGCAGTAATAAATCCCTATCTAGCAAGAAAAGAAAGAATCGTGGTAGGATTGTTCCAGAATCCGATGGCGAAAATGATGATATGGCAACAACTCCACCACCATCGCCACCACCCGACGCCGAATTAGACAGCTTGAAGAGACGATCAGCTAGAAATACATCACGCAAGAAGTACATTGATGACGTAATGCTACGCTTTTCCGATGACGAAGGAAGCGCAATTATTAGCTCTTCGCCGGCGAAAGAGAAAAAGAAAACTGGAGGTTCTACGGCTTCAACTCCGGCATCCGTATCTGCAAATGTATCGGCAGCAGCTTCATCAGGTGTTAATAGTGATGCCGAGAAAGGAGAAAGTAACACTGGTACTGAAACATTGCCAGATAATATAGCAATGTGTCCAGAAATCTCAGAGGAGCTGTCCGTTCCAGTTCCCAAGGACGATAAATCATCTGAAACTTCTAAGCCCAACTATGTTTACGTAAATACAGGTGACGAGGACAGCATGGTGGTGCAATATGTTCTTGCAGTTCGAATGGGCAAGAGAGAATTACGCCCACCAGAGCCACCGAAACCGCCCAAGGTGGAGGAAGAACAGCCAAAGTCTGATGTTAAAGATGAGCTAATTGAAGACAGTGAGGCAAAGATGATCGCAGGCGAAGAATCAGAGATAAACAAAGAAACAGCTGACGGCGACGAAGAAGAGAAAGAAAAGACGTCTCATGAAACAGAAATGCCCGAAGCCAAATCAGATTCCGAAAATGCCGAACAATTTTCCTCAAAAACAGACGACGAAGAAGATAAGAGTAATGAATCCGAAACTTCAGACAAGCCTATGGAAAAAACAGAAGAAATGGAAGTAGATCAGGAGGATGAAGAGCAGGAAAAGATTGTTAAAGCAGAAAAAATGATAGTCGATGAGCAAAAGCTTGAAGACAAAGAAGACAAACTAGACGATGCAGCCTCTGTTGGGGATACACCAACAGAAGAAAAATCTGGAGTAGAGGATAATATAACCGATGACAACGAGAAAGTAGAAAAGCTGGATGAGAAAAATGAAGAAAAAGATCTCGAAAAATCGGAAGAAACGAATGACAAAGAAGCAGCAGTGGATACAGATAAACCAAAAGCAGAACCCGTTTTCATTGAAGTTGAAGAGTACTTTGTTAAGTATCGGAACTTCTCGTATCTCCACTGTGAATGGAGAACCGAAGAAGAGCTTTTTAAAGGGGATCGAAGGATTTCGGCTAAAATTCGCCGTTTCCAACAGAAACAAGCTCAACAAATGAATATCTTCGAAAACATCGAAGAAGAACCTTTCAATCCGGACTTTGTTGAAGTTGATCGAGTCCTGGACATGTCTGAACATACTGACGCCGCAAATGGTGAGGTGACGAAACATTATTTGGTCAAGTGGAAGTCACTTCCGTATGAAGATTGCACATGGGAACTCGAAGAAGATGTCGATGAAGATAAAATTGAACAGTTTTTGGTGTTTTCCAAGCTACCACCACGTTCAGAGTGGAAAACCAAAAAGCGACCAGCCCCAGATATGTGGAAAAAACTCGAAAAGACACCAATTTACAAAAATGGAAACACCCTACGCCCATACCAGTTGGAGGGTTTGAATTGGTTAAAGTTCTCATGGTACAACTCTCACAATTGTATCCTGGCCGACGAAATGGGTTTGGGCAAGACCATCCAAAGTTTAACATTTGTACACTCAGTTTGGGAGTATGGAATTCGAGGGCCGTTCCTTGTCATTGCTCCCCTTTCTACCATTCCCAATTGGCAACGTGAGTTCGAAGGCTGGACCGATATGAATGTTGTTGTCTATCACGGTTCAGTCACCAGCAAACAAATGATCCAGGATTATGAGTTTTACTTCAAGCAGGACTCAGGAAAGGTCAACAAAGAATTGGTTAAATTCAATGTCTTAATTACAACATTCGAGATGATCGTCACGGATTATATGGATCTGAAAAATTTCAATTGGAGATTGTGCGTCATTGATGAAGCTCATCGTCTGAAGAACAGAAACTGCAAGCTTCTTGAAGGTTTGCGACAACTTAATTTGGATCATCGAGTCTTGCTGTCAGGCACTCCTCTGCAAAATAACATCAGTGAGTTGTTCTCGTTGTTAAATTTCTTAGAGCCAGCGCAATTCTCTTCTGCTGAGACATTTATGACTGAATTTGGTAGTTTAAGGACCGAGGAAGAAGTCCAAAAACTTCAAGCTTTACTAAAACCAATGATGTTGCGTCGTTTGAAAGACGATGTAGAGAAGTCTTTGGCACCTAAAGAGGAAACAATTATTGAGGTCGAACTGACAAACATCCAAAAGAAGTACTATCGAGGTATTCTGGAACAGAATTTCTCATTCTTAAAGAAGGGTACTACTTCGGCCAATATTCCGAATCTCATGAACACCATGATGGAGTTGCGAAAATGTTGCATCCATCCTTATCTCTTAAATGGTGCAGAGGAGCAGATTCAATATGACTATCGTCTGCAACATGGAGAAGATTATGAAGCTTATTACAAGAATTTAATCAATTCAGCAGGTAAAATGGTGTTGATTGACAAACTACTGCCCAAGCTGAAAGCCAATGGACACAGAGTATTGATCTTTAGTCAGATGGTTCGGTGTTTGGATATATTAGAAGACTACTTGATGTACAAGAAATATTCATTTGAGCGAATTGATGGCAGAATTAGAGGAAATCTCCGTCAAGCTGCCATAGATAGATACTCCAAACCAGACTCGGATCGTTTTGTGTTCCTTTTGTGTACCAAAGCTGGTGGTCTAGGTATTAATCTGACAGCTGCAGATACTGTGATTATCTATGACAGTGATTGGAATCCACAGAATGACTTGCAAGCGCAAGCTCGTTGCCATCGTATTGGTCAGCAAAAGATGGTAAAAATCTATCGTCTACTCTGTCGTAACACCTACGAAAGAGAGATGTTCGATAAAGCTTCACTCAAACTGGGTCTGGATAAGGCAATTCTACAATCGATGAATACAACACAAGGCAAAGACAGCAGTAATAGGCAACTATCAAAAAAAGAAATCGAAGATTTACTGAAAAAAGGAGCCTACGGAGCAGTGATGGACGATGACGCAGGAGATAAGTTCTGCGAGGAAGATATTGATTCGATTTTACAAAGACGTACACAAGTTATTACCATGGAATCCGAAAAAGGATCGACATTCTCTAAGGCTTCATTTGCTGCATCAGGCAATAGATCTGATATCAAGGTAGATGATCCAGATTTTTGGACTAAATGGGCAAAGAGAGCGGATATCGATCCGGATGCATGTGAAAGAGATGAAGAGGAAAATTTGGTTCTATCAGAGCCAAGGAGAAGGACGCAAATCAAACGATACGGACATGAAGATGTGATGGACATGTCCGAGGATTCATCTGCAGAAAATAGTGATGAAGATAGCATTGGTGAGGGTTGGGATTAAATAAGCCAGTTTGAGAAAATATTGTAATGTATTTTTTAAATTTTTTTTTCTAGGATTGCGAAGTAGAAGAAGAAAGGAAAAACTGGCACGAAGAAGTCGTGGTAACAATGGTAACGAAGACTACATACCAAGAGATCGCGATACGTTGGCCGCAATGGGCTTGGAAGAAATTCAATATGGAAATTGGGCTAAATCCGAGTGCTTCAAAGTGGAAAAAGGACTCCTATCATATGGGTAAGTTTGATTAAAAAAAAAAAAACAAAATCCATATAAACAAATAAATTTCCAAATCATTTATTAAACTCTCATTTGTTTGCCCTTAAGTTTCATTGTTAGATTCTGAAACTTAATGTTTTGAATATACAGTTTTCGTTGCATAAGCTTTTCTTCCTTTTCCAAAGCAATCAATTCTTGTTTTTTACGGATATAATCCGTTATACTTGGAGCTTCAAATTCTCCTACTTGAATTTTGATGTTTTCGAGTGACTTTTCTGCCATTTCAAGTTCCTTCTCTACAGTTATCGATTCTTGTCTTAGTTTCGAAATTCCTTTGGCCACGGCGGCAGTTTTATCAGCTAGATTCTTAGATTTCTGTTCTATAGCTAGAAGTAACTTCTTTTCTTTGGCCAAGGAGAGAGATGCCTTGCCGGTGACCTCCTTTAAACCTGCCAAACTAATATTCTTTTCTTCAAGAGATCTCGTTTGGTCATCTCGTTTTATTTGCAACTGTTCAAAGTCAACAGGACCCAACATTCCACTTAGATCAGCTTTGCTAATAAGGGCAGTTTGCTGCTGATGACAATGCTCCTGTATTGAAGTGATCTTAAGCCGCATCGTTCCTAACAGTGCCCTTCCGTTCTTCAACCAATTATTAACAAACTTACGAATATTTTTTTCCTTCTGCTTTTCAGTTGCAATCTCAGCATTATTTCTAGAAAATTGCATTTCAAAATTTCTTACAGTCTCTTCAGTGTCGGCACACTGGTATTGCAGTTCCTCGATCTGACCTTTGAGTTTTTTAATATCTTGCGTCCCTTTCGCTTTTAGAGCTTCACATTCCTTGTGTATTTCTGCAGCCAATTTTTCGGCAATTTCTGCTTTTGTTTTGTAGTTTATACGATAATCTGTTGCAACTCTACGCACAGAGCTTACTACAGATTCAGCTATACTCATTGTTCTCGATTCGGATCGGGCAAGTGTGGGCGAAGTAGTTGGACTATCAGTCCGTGATTTTCTTCTTTCTATAGACGAATTTCGTATTTCTATTGTACGTCGTCGTACATTATCCAAGCCAATTAGAAGTTTAGGGTCGTTTTTCTGTAGAAAATCAATTAATACAACATTTTCCAGTTTAACTGAAGTGAGTTCTCTGTTGACCTCTTGAACCATTCGAAATACATCGAGGGCATCACTTTTTTCAAGGTAATGCTTTAGTTCTTCCGTGTCACGTTGATTATAAGCGGTGAATAAGATTTCATAAATATATTTATCGATTCGTGGTGTTGTCGAAGATCCATAACTATCCAGGAGACTAAACATTTATAGTTTGAAGTTTATATGGATACTGACTAAATAAAATTGATAGATATTTCTCTGACTGTTTCGTGAAAACAGTTCAATGAAATTTATGATCTTTGCCCTAAAGTCAAAGTCATACTTGCAAAAGAGAATCAGATGGCGCACACAAGTTGAAGAACACGATGCCCAACTTCGCGTTCAAAGTTAGAAGCAGCTAATGTCAAAGCGGCTAAACCAGTTTGATGGTTAAGGTATGTCAGAGTTGGCGTTCATGTGAAACGTATGCGACCTCTTTACCGCTCAATAATAATGGGGCTATAACTAAGACCAATCCTTCCATTGAGTTGGTTGATTTGCTTAAATTGTGTGTGTCCATTCGCTGAACTCGAAACAACTGAAATTTCCTTCACTAATGCGATGCTGATGTATAACTTGTGCAACGAATTAATGTATGCTCTGTACCAAGGCATTTAAACATTGTAGCAAGTAAGCTTGTCAGCGCCAGGATTTAAGTTAGAGGATTTAAGTTAGAATATTTGTCCTTACTTCATGTTCATCAAGCTTTCATTTGACTGACATCAATATGTTGGTCTTCATCACCAAAGCGGGCGGCAGTGGTGCAGGAAATATGGTAAGGATAAGATAAGATCTTTAGATCGATACTCTAGTAAGGAAGCAATATTCTTAACTTCTAGTGCCGTCCGTCGGTTTAAAGTGAGAAAATTGTCATATAATTCTTGATCTGCTGCGCCGAACAAAATTATTTCCTATTACTTATGGCGTGCAACGTTCAGTTGTATTCTAAAAACGCAATGTGCCCCACAGACAAATAAATTAAAATATTATTATTATTACAAAGTTTACGGAGTGTTGTTGGAATTGTAATTTTTGGAAGTGGTATTTTCTTATAATCATTCGTCGCTGTTTTGGCGTTTATCGCGATAAATTAAGAAAAGTCCAGGGATCAACATGTTTACGTATCAGTTGTGCTCTCCGTTCGATACCTTCCGCTGCTGACATACTCCTTAATCTCCTACCTCTTGATATTTTAAATAAACGAATTGCTGCCAGCAAAGCCACTCATCTCAATGGATTGTAGCATTGGTCATACTATAACTCTGAACTCATTCAGATCAATCCCAAGTTACTCTACACCAATCCCCAATTGTTCTGTTTACACGAACTCCGAAACTTCCTGACACTGTCGATCATATATATCTTGGAAATGGCAGAAGAGCTTAACATTCACTGCTTTTAGGTGCCGGGACATAGGGATATTTCAGGAAACTGTAAAGCCGACGAACTCGCCTGGAAAGAAACTATCTTACCTAAGCAAAACCTGCTCTTTCCAAAGATGAAAATTATACTTATGGCAATTCTTCTCTTGTCAAGATCTGATAAACATAGATATAATCTATTTCCATCGCTATAACATAAACTTAAACTGGTTTATGTTGTAAGAAACTTATGTTAGGTTAGGTTAAAGAGGGGTGATAATTCGCCAAGCCGCATCAACGCACTCGGATCTTAAAGGATCCATTGCGGTCTCCAGGAGAGGGAAATAACGAAGAGTGATGAACGGTAAGGAACTTAGTGGTGAACTAGGTGTATGGTGGCTTTTTTAAACCATCTTGAATCAGTGATGAATTTTAGGATGTTTTTAAGTAGCTTTTATGAAATATCACCCAGTTCGTCCAAAATAAGTATTCTTCGAGAGGTGTTTACCTGGAATGGGCAAAGCTGGGGCATTCACAGAGGTAGTGATATGAGCCCTCTTTCGCATTAACGTTCTGACATCCTCTGCATAAGTTTGATGTCCTAATGCCCATTCTGCTTATTTTGGGTTCTTTTTAAATTGTTGTTTCCCGTAAGAATACCAACCAAGAAGGAGAGTTGACGCATACTTGGATTTAGAATTTATTCTGATTTTCTCACCAAGGAATGGTGATTCTTGTTTTCTCTTTTTTCAGAGGAACAAATACCCCCACTCTCCAAAATCTTTGGCTTATCGCTATCTCAAGGAGAATTCCCTCAGATATGGAAAACCTTCTTCATAACTCCAATACAAAAAAAGGGGCCTAAGAACGATGTTAAAAACCCATTGCCAAACTTCCCCACATACCTAAAATATTCGAAAGCATTCTGTACGAAATTTTATGTTTCCGTTGTAAATCTCTCATTTCTCCCAGACAACATGGTTTTTTAAATGCAGGTCTACTACTAACCTTGTTGAATTTGTATCCCATACCCTTTTAGCCCTAGAGAATGGAAAGAAGTAGATGTTATCTCTACTGACTTTAGCAAGGCATTTGATAAAATTTCCCATAGACTTATACTTTTCAAACTTTCCTCTTTAGGCTTTGAACCTATCCTTATAAAATGGATTTCTTCTTATTTAGGAAACCGATACTACAATGTTCGTTTCAGATCTACCCTCTCCAACCCATTTTAAGCTACCTCTGGGGTCCCCCAAGGCAGCCACTTAGGTCCTCTGCTTTTTATCCTTACTGTTAATGATATCGAAATGGTTATAAAACATTTTACTGAACGCTGATGAAACGAAGTTTTTCAAGACTATTTCTTCCACGTTTGACTCTTCTCTTATTTATCAAGATCTCGATAGTTTCTCACTCTAGTGCCTCAAAAACTGCTTAGAGCTAAATATTTCCAAATGTCAACCACTTTTTCACGTAAACGTATAAAATCATCCCCACGTATGTACCTTTTCTCCATAATCAACCCATATCTAATCTGGATTCGATTCGTGACCTTGGCATGTTATGTGACCGAGAGCTCAACTTCCTGGCACATATCGATAGTATCATCTCTAAGGCCAACTCGACACTTGGATTTGTGAAACGTTGTTCCAAAGAATTTTCCGACCCCTATGTCACCCGATCCCTCTACATAACCTTCGTACGCCCGCTACTTGAATACGCCTTCCAAGTATGGTCCCCATATCAACAGGTTCACATCTCGAGAATCGAGAGCATTCATCGTCGTTTTCTTAGATTTGCTCTTCGCGGTCTGTCTTGGATGATCCATTTATCTTGCCCCCTTATCAAAATCGCCTTCAACTTATAAACCTGAATAGCCTGGAAGAACGCAGAGAAGCTGCAGAGATTCTCTTCATTCATTGACTCCTCACAGGTTCCGTCGACTGTGAAACTCTTTAATTCCATCTTTTTTTAGCACAAATTCCGGTAATCTCCTCACCGCGCCTCCTATGGTTTCAACGAACCTATTATTCGAATGTTGCAGAGGCTTAATTCGAATGAAAACTGTTTCGACTTTAACCTCAGCACCCCCTGCTTTAAACTCCGTCTCTGGAATCATCATCCCAACCCATTAGTTTTAAGTTAGCCGTTAGGTTCGTAGTTTTAAGTTAGTATATGGAGCTTGTATTAAGGTAAATAAATGGGAGTATTGCTCCCATCGGGGATGAACGTTTTTTGGCCAGTATCTATCATTTCATTTCCATATATGTCACAGTGTCCGGGGACCATCGAAGGGTTATGAGCTTTCTTTCACTGATTTGTCCCAGATCGTTGTAACAGCGATCAACCAATTTGGACTTGGACACAATGATTTTGAAATACACAGCCAAGTGTATATGAAAATATCAATTTTTATTCCCCATATTATAAGGTGATTTGCAGCTTCGACTGGTACTTCCATCTTAGAACCGTCTGTTTAGACTGAGATATGATTTTTGTTTATGACATTTATGTTTCCTTCCAGTATTGTCTTGTTGAAATGTCTAAGTCTGGTACAATATAGTTGGTTTGAGTTTCCATTCCAGATGTTGGTCGCCTTCCGTCTTACGGCACTTTTGCCCGCCAGCTCATTTTTGAATAGTTACTGAGAGGAATGCTTCTAGGGCTGCGGTTGGTGAAGTCCTTATAGCACATGTAGCAATACACGTTAGTCTTTGAATCTTAGTCATGGATTTAAAATTGATTGCCTTGTCTAGGCTCGCCACCAAACTACGCATGAATACGTCACGAGGCCTGATGATGACTGTGTACATCCCATCAAGAACCCTATCTCCTACCAACATATTTATGGCAAGTGTAGAAAGCTATTGAAACTTTCCTTTTTTAAGATCTGTTAGGATCACAGGATATTTGTCCGTGCAAGTGACGCAGTCGTGTAGTATTTGGGATGTTTATTTTCCTTGCAAACACAATTAATTTAATTTTGAGCGGATTGACATTTAGTCCTGCTTGGAGAAGTTCTCACAAGGTTGAAAAATGTACCTGGTTACATTAAAACGATGTCTTCCATGTAAGCCACGTCTTCGACACCAGTTAGATTTAGTTTGACTAGAATCCTGTTGACTACCAGTAACCAAAGCAGTTGAGATAAAACCCCACACTGTGTTGTTTCCATAAACGTTCCACTTTAACCTAACCAAGCATACCGACTGGATTGCATTAATATTTGCTCAATAGAATGAAGGCGCCTCTGGTTGGTCTGTTTCCACTGCTGCGTTTAGTTGACATTTAGTCAAAATGTATGTCAAGAATGTTTGCTTAGCTTTCAAGCGACATTTATTCACCACAGCTTGTCATTCAATGGCTTTACTTTGACTTAAAAGTCAGATTCGAAAACCGTTGTCCTTTTTATAATATTATTTTTTTTTTTTGAAGCTTCAACTCTGCACACAACTCCTTTTTTATATATAATTGGCCCGCACTAAAGGTATTTTGACTACCCTTATAATGTTAAATAAACACAGCGATGGCGTTAGGAAAATAGGGAAAGGAGGTAACGATGTACATTTGTTTTAAAGTTCTGCAAGTCAAAATGGCACGGAAAAACAGAGTTGCAAGGCATTCCGCATTCGCGTGGTACGGCTAAAGAAAGAATCCCTGTACGTGACGGTATGTCCGAAGTTGGGCTCAAAATATACCGATGGGCATTCCTTGCAGCGCGAGTATTACGGTTGAACTGTTTCAGGGGAGAAATGCAGCTGGCTATTTCGCTAAAGCATTGTCTATGGAAGTAGCGATAAAATAATGAAAGGCAATAAACATTAGGTCTGTGCTCAAGAGATGTTAATGTTTCTGTTATTATTCGGTCGCCCATCATTTTTAAGCTCTTTTTTGAATCCTATATAGAAAACTCAAGTGGGAATTATACTCGAGTTTTGGGCGAATATATGCCAGACGGGGTGAAGAATTTCTTGCATCTTCGAAGGAAACCTAAACACCTCGCAGCATTCTTGGCAATGTCAAATATGTGATCGTTCCACAGAAAGTGGTCCATAATGCACATACGGAGAACTGAGAGGTGATCAGTTTCTTCAATGCAAGTGCCACTCATGGACAGTGGCATTGAGGGAATATTTCCACACAATTTCTTATTCCCCATTGTACAATGCAGTCTAGATCAGAATTTAATGAACTTATCATACGCTGCAGTTGCAGTTCCACATCCGAAGAACATGGATGTGAATCTGGAAACGAATATGAAAATCTGTTGGAGTATCAGTCCTTTATTACGGTTGTGGAGCAAAAGGGATTGAAACACAGATCCTTATTGGTCTGTCGCTCAGAATTTGTTTTAGCAGCAACAAAGAGCTCGGCCTTACTGAAACTGAACCACTATTACTGGCGCTAATGATTACACATAGAGATTTCTTGAGTGCCATGTAGTGCATCATTATTGGCAAAAACGATTTCCGCGAACGTATAGCTCTAGATTTTATCGAACAAATTATCGCAAGCCCTTTTCCGGTTTCTAGATTTAAACAAAAAAAAAACAATTTTTTCAATGATTTTCTTTTCAAAATGATGAATACCATGCTAATATTGAGAAAACTTAAGGTTTTCGCTGAGTAAAAATCTTCTCACTCACTGATTGAAGAAAAATAATTATATTTACTGTATTCAGTTGTATTTACTTGCATTGCATGTCTTAAACACTTTTCTTTATTTATTCCAGTTGGGGACGTTGGACGGAAATTCAAGAGCTTGGTCAATTCAAACGAGGATGGCGTGAAAGTGACGTCGAAGAATGTGCTCGTGTTATCGTAAGTAACAATTTATTTTGATTTGTAGAATGTCTCCCTGGTACATTACGTTTGTTTGTTTCATCTCTTTTGACCTAATATACTAATGAGGCATCATTTTTTATATGCTATTCACTCTTAAAACGATTTGCCTTATACCTAATGCTAGTAAAGTGACACCTCTTCAGAACATGACAACTAGTGGTTTAAAAACTCAACCTGTCGGTTTTTTGAAAACGTCGCACTACTGCCATTTAAGTTAAACGCTTCTCGAGGGTAAACTAACTCCATGTGATGACTATCATGCTAATATTGAGAAAACTAAAGGTTTTCGCTGAGTATAAACTTCTCACTCACTGATTGGAAAAAAAGACATAAAAGATATCCTTATAATAACTATATATGCAATAAAATGTTTCCTTTTTCTTTTCAGCTCCTTTATTGCTTACAAGTGTACAAAGGCGATGAGAAGATCAAAAATTTCATTTGGGACCTTATAACACCAACAGAAGATGGTGAACTCCAGAAGATTAGCAGGGACCATAGTGGCTTACACAACTTGGTGCCACGAGGTAGGAATGCAAAAGGTATGGTAAAAAACGAACGGTATTTTTACCTGCATTTTTGAGAGAGAAACAACAAAGCAATTCGGCTGCAGTGTTTTAGATCTACACGCCCCGCTATGTTGTGATATGTTATGTACCAAACATACACCTAGAGCTGACAGCAGTAGCAAATTCGAAAGAGTGCAATAAGTAACTTTCTTCATGCAACGCGCAGCACAAAAAAGGATTGTATTTCTAAAACACTCTCGCAATCGATGCAATTAGAGTATCTTAATTATCACCACAATATCAAAATGTACATTAAAAGTGCTTACTATAATATTCCCCCTCTGTTTAGTTGTAAAAAACCAAACACCTAAGTATGTAAATATTAGTATTTTACCAAACTAACTAAAACGCTTTGCTCTAACCAATGCCTTAGATGCTTCCCAGAAGACATTCCTTTCTTCGAATTTACTAATTTTTGTTTTCTTTTTCGGATTTTTCGAAATTTCTAACACTCTTAGGTCGCAACGGTGGAAAGAACACAAAGGAAACAACCTGTGGAGGTCCATCGAAGCCAGAACATGGAGAAAAGGCCAGTGGCCAAAATCTACTTGACCCGAATCACTGGAGCAAACAAGAAAAATTCGATGCTGAAGTTTACCTAGAGGGTCCCTATAAGAAGCATTTGGGTCGGCACGCGAATAAGTGAGTCGTGTGGAATCGGAACTTAAACGAATACCTTCTACCTACAATGCATACTAACTTTTGCTATTTTTTCCAGGGTTTTATTGCGCGTCAGAATGCTTTACTATATCCAGCACGAAGTAATTGGAGACTTGGTGCAGCAAATCAGCGATGGTGTGCCCACAAGGTAAATCTTTTAATTTACTCTTTGCATTTGGTTTAAAAACATCTATGATGACATCTCATTCTCATTGTTTTTTTTTTTTTTTTTTTTCGTTAAGTTAATTCTATTTCTTCAAGGCCAATTTTTTTAAAGTTCTAGATGTTAAATATATTTAATTATTAGAAAAAAGCTTTCGACACAATGCTTTGTTTGTTATGAAAATTAAGAAGACAGCAAGAGAAGTGTGTCACATTTTGGTCAGCAAATTTTATTTTATTTTTTTTTAATAAGTTTAAGAACAAACAAATGTTTATTCTTTCATTCTGTCGATGTTCAGTGGGTTTCTATTTATTAAATGGAGTATTTATATACAAAACTAAGAAATATGTACGTCTCTTACGTACTTTTATTTATTAGCTTTCTGTTTAGGAAGTTTTGTTAAGCAACAAAAAAAAAAAGTTCATTCCAAAGTTAAGCATGCAACACTTTCTTCTAAATTTTCTCAAACAAAAACAATTAGGAAATTATTTTGCATAATACGGAATGTTTTTTGCAAGTCTATACAAATATTTTGGATTTTTTTCTCATGTTAAGTATTTTGTTCCTTATTCGTTGAATTTGTTTTCAATGGATCCGTTGAAGTTTTAAATGTGTTTTCTTTTAAATAAATGTGATCCTTATCCCTTCTATATGAGATATCAATAAAAAAAAAATAATACATATGAATAGAGTTTTTATTGAATGTCTATTAAAAAGAAGAATAATAATTAACGTATTTAGGAAAACGCGCTGAAATCAATATACAAGAAAAATGACACATAAAAATGTTTACAAAAAATGTTTGTAGGTCACGCTTTGCACCATATCATGTATTTTTTCTTTGTTAAAGTTTCTTTTGAGTGCAAGATATACATATAATTCAGGTTCTACCCTTTTCGTGTTAATTTTGTTTTATTCTTTTTAGTATATTTTCGATTGCTTTTCTCGGTTTTATGGGAAATGCTTCTTTCAAATTTTAGCTAATTCAGCGAGAAAAAAGTATTACAAGAATTGTTTCCGCAAGCAAAAGCCTCGTATTAAACTTTTTGTGCATCTATATTCCAAAATTAAGGCCAACACTAATAGACTTGACGCTAAAGACCCAAAATACATTGTGACAATAGCGCAAAATTTTAAAGATTTAATACCAACTCTAAATCCTTTTTAATATCAGAATCGACTCTAAACAGCTATGTATATTTACGGAAGTCGACTGAAAACACACCGAATCAGTAAAAATATTTTTGTTTCAGAAGTCAAGATAATGCTTTTTCTTGCGAACACCAACTTAAACACAAATAAATGAACAAAACATTTCGGTTTTCTGTTTCGTTTGACGTGTGTCTCAACAACATTGAACTAACAATTGTTATTTCTATGATTTTTATCCTTGTTATTATAAATAGAAGTGATTTAGCATGTTCATTCACAAATTATACACGTGCTGGTAAATGACCCTACCATCTTTACCTTCTCTTTAGGATTCTTTATCCAAGACGGCATTCGCTAGATTTATTCTTGCAAACAAAGGTTAGTTTTCGTTATCTATGGTTCTCTGGCTTTAAAACACGGAAGATCGTTTTGATCGTTTCTCCTTAATATCTTATTTATTTGAATAAACCTATTTGGTTCGCTTAAATTAACGGCCCGAATTCTGTTATCTGAATATCGATATAGATGTGCAGAATTTTAAGCTGATTGATATTTTTGCCACGCCTTTGCGGGCGGCACTGGTGCAGTAGGTAAGGTGTTTACTTGCTAACCCAGAGATCATCTGTTGGATACGCAGGTTGGGAAGCAAGTGCAAGTTAGAGTCGTCAGTGGGTTTAAAGTGATAAAATAGTCACCTAATTTTCGATCTACTGCACCGAACAAAAACTTTCCTATTTTTTTAATCCTTCAAATTAGTGTCCAGTCCAGTGCGTCCAGTTGCATTCTACAATGGCAATGTACCTTACAGATACATAAGTTAAAATATTATAAAAAAAAATTAATGTCTGTCAAAAAAACCGTCGTACAATAGTTTTAACTGTGTCAGTAATTGCCAGTCATGATTCCAACAATAATAAATCCAGATAAGCAACATTACCTTGATAACATTCTCTTTCTTAAAATCTTTCTATGCCTTCTCTATCGTTTCCTCGGATTTAGTTTTTCCTTACCCTCGTTTTGTAATTCGTAATAGCGCCAAATTGAACTGCTACATCGGGCTCAAGAAAACTTTTTGCTAAATTCTTTGAGACAGTTTACGTATATAATACTTCTTTAAATATCCTCCCTTAAGGAGAAATCAACCCATTAGAAAATACGTGTTTGTCAGGCTTTATTTTCATCTGAACCACATATTTTGAATGGTATTGCTAAAATCAATCTTTCGTTCGTCTGAAAGCAATGTAAATTAACATTAACACGTCCACTTCATATACTTTTCAACATTTCCTTGTCTACAGGGGAATTCCTTGAATAGTGAAAACATTCGTTTTTAACTCATGCCACTATAACCAATCTCTTGCTTTATTCAGATTTGTTACGGATGCCTTTGAATCCAAGTAGCAAATTGGTACAATCTACACATTTTATAAAGACATTTGATACTATCCACTTTCTAACTGAACATGCAAGTTTTCTGGTTTGAGATGGTTATCATGGTTAGAACACAGTGTGTTGAACTTGGAAATATAACTTCTAAAACAATAAAAAGTCTTTATAGAATGTTTTTACGGCTCATCGTATTTTAATTCCGGTGATGCACACACTATACAATATAATGAATCTGAAATTAGTGAAATTAGTGGAGTAATTTTTTATTTAGTTGTGATTTTCGTTACATGCTAATTATGTCATTGCAAAATCAACCTCTATGGTTGGTTTTGTCAAGCGAAACTGTAGTGAGGTTACAAATCTGTATGCTTCAAAATCACTATATACATTATAGTATACATATGTTCGTCCATTCTTGAATGCTTTTTAATCTTTTGGTAATCTTTATCTTCTATTGGTATTTGTCGCATTGAAAAATTTCAAAGAGCTTTCACCAGATTTGTGGCAAAGCAACTTATGTAAGTGGAGAATCGATACTCCTTCATATATTTCAAGATGTGCTTTGATTAGTCTTGACTCTTAAGTTCATGATGGTTTTTACTACCGAATTGCAATTGTTCGAATCCTTGAAATATCTGTACCACGCAAATGTCAAATTTCTGTGCAGCGATATGGCATTACTGCTTGTTTTGCGATGCTATTGCCGATGCGATGCTAATCGGTTATTTGTTTGACGCTAAAAAACACTTGCTTTTAATTATGTAAGTTTATAGTATAGTGGTTTCATGTTAAAGTTTTACACATGTGAGACTTTCATTTAGTGAACCGTGGCTTAGTGGTTAGTGTGTCGGACTGCTAAGCGAATGAGCCTGGGTTAAAATCCAGCTCATAGCCACCTTTTTTTCCGGGGTACTGCCTCTTGCGAGGAACTGACAAAACCTCCAAGAGTAAAATTTGTCTCAAAAAAGTGCATCTCATATAGCCGTTCGGACTCGACAGTAAACTGTAGGTCCCTTCCATTCTTGCAGATTAACAACACACACACAGGAAATGCTTGGGAGTATAAGTCACTAGGCCTTGGCTCCTTAAGAAGCTGTCGCGCCAGTAAATTTATTTATATTTTAGACTTTCATTTTTTTCTGCAAAAAAAAACGTTTCCACATAGAACAGATTTGAATTTTTTCGGCTGTGACCTCAGAAAACGTCGGCAAGCCTCGCGGTTTTGAATTGTTTCATGTCTGAGGCCAATCAAATGCTTGTGTTCTTGCATTTGTTTGTACCAGGAGTACTTAGGCCTGCCGCTCCTCTTTCACGAGTGTGCTGGAATGCTGTATGATATTCACCCCTATTACCGATGTCGTAAACGACAGCGAAATACACGACGCGACAAAATTGGCATACCCTAAGCCGTTTTCACCTTTTTTAACTCGTTTTGTTGTCTGTGTAAGCGTCAGACTCGGTGGAACGCTTTCATTCTGCATTCTGTAAGACGAAAGGAAACGACGTATATGACAAAAAAACGACGGTATCTCTCGTTCAAAAATTTGTCCATGAAAGGCAAATGGAAGGTCTCAAAACTAAGTATTCTTGTTAAATAATTTGGTTTTATAATATTTATCGATATTTTACTTGTGATAAATTAAACATGAACATATTGTTTACATTTGCAGTTGAAATTAACAAATAAAAACCAGTTCCAGACGCTCGTAGAGCAGATACAAAGGAACGAGCAGTTAGCTAGGGGTTTTTCGGCGGGAATAGACAACAAAATTTAAAACGGAATGGAATAACATAACTGAGCACCTGAACAGCAAATGTTTGCTTCAGATTTGTCTGCCTCTGTCATTTGAAATTGAATCCATTTAGGACAAACATGAACTTCCAAGACGTTAATGATTTCTTTGAAAAACTTGATAACAGTTGGTTGAGCTAGTCCCAAATTGAAATCATTTCCAGCGTAACTTCCCTTTCCTAAAATTCTCAAGGTGAATGCGAGCCTCAATATTGTTGGAACCGATGATGAACGTTGCCGAATCGTTGTTTTGGTACTTATCTTATCCAACACATACTTAAATGCTTCCTTGCACAATCTAAAGTACTGCTTGAATCTGTTAAATGGTAGACAAATGTTATTAAATAACTATACTTTAATTTAAAATGTGAACTTGATTCAGGCAAGTCAAATGGATTTGAGTTTTGGCTTATCTGCTTCCTTTTTATTATTAGTTAGGCAGTTTCAAAATATCGCATTCCTTCTTCTTCATCCTCGTCACTATCACTCCTTGTGTTGTAAAACATTTCAACACTTATCATTTTAATGACTTATTTATTTACTTATTCTTGAAAAACAAACCGATTTCTTTAATTGAGCACCAAACAATAATTTTGAAAGCAAATGCAAACTAGAAATTCCTTTGATTTTGACAGATGCTTGTTACGTTTTCGTCGTTTATTAATCTGTTACAAAATAGTCGCGTCGAAGAAGTTATGGAATGCCTTCGGTAATTGAGGTGATTGCCTTTTTGACAGGGTTTTCAGAATCTCTTCTTAAAACATGACAATACTAATAGCGCCGGTCGCGCTCTTTATTTATGGGGAACAGAGTCGAAAGCTTAAGAAAAATCAAGCAATACGAAAGTTATATCCCTCTCTGGATAAATTTGCAACCGCACATCATTAACACCTTAAAGAATAGCTATATTTTGGTCTGAAACCTGCTTGATCAGGCGTAATCATTTTGTTTGTTGTTGAAAAACTAGAGATTTGTTGACTTAAAAGTTTTTCAAATGCTTTTGAATGCTTTGAGTATAGCTATAGGCCTGAATTCCTTACAATTAGCTTAAGAGTTTTTAGGAACGGGCATTATTTTTTGCATTAATTTTTTTAACAAACAAATTAATATCTTATTTAATTTTGAAGAAATGTTTGCTTTTAAAATGCTTTTATTTAGGTTGACTTCAAATTTTTGGAACTTTGTTGTTCAAAATAAATCAGCCCTATCACAGATTCCGAACGAAACGTTATCCTCCGAATACGATAAAATTCTAATCACAAACCCCGAACGGAATTAGCCATGATCCAAACCTCTTTTCGGATTTTCGGAATTAGCTGATTTGTGTCAAAATGTGAAAAGCGAAACAAATTTCACTTTTATTGTGTATATTTCAATTGTGTTTAAAAGTTATCTGAAAATGGATTCAATTGCGATTGAATCTTGATTTATTTCATAAATAGCAATATTTATGAAATAAATCAAGAAAACGCGCGGAGAAGAGTAGGAGAGAGTAGGATTTTAATAGACGCATTTAATCCACTCGACAACAATCCCTAGGCAATTTATGGCTTCTCTTGGACCATATCCAACAGTTTGTTCAATGAGTCTGCTCTAGCTGCTCTAAACCACTCCAGGTAGAAAAAATCAAGATTTTGCTGTTCATTGAGGAAATTTCCTCTCCAAGTTACTCTCAATTTTTTGTATTTGCTGTTCATTGGACCTGGGAGAAAACCGGTTTCAAACCTTACTTCAAGCACACACTCTTCGTTCATCCACTCAAAAGTTGGTTGAAGATTTTAGTCCAATTTGCACCACACGTTTCCCTTCCCTTGTCTAGAAAACCGGTTTTCCCCCAGATGAATTCATCTCGTTTGTGCAGGCCTATTTAGTGAGCAAGTTAGAGCAAGATTTTCTACACTCGCTTTTGAGGTAGAGCAAGGAAAGCAAGTTGGATTGGAAGTGTCAAAGTCAGATGTTTTCAATGTATATGTAATACATTTTTTTATCGAGTGTGTTTGTTGGGATTAGATATGGCAAAATGCACATTAAAAAGCTTAAATTATCCAAAAGAAAACATAAATGATGTTGATTCTAAAAAGTAAATTGAAAAAAGTAGTGCCCCGTGGCTTAGTGGTTAGTGTGTCGGACTGCTAAGCGAAAGAACCTGGGTTCAAATCCAGCTTCATAGCCACCTTTTTTTCTGGGGTACTGCCTCTTGCGAGGAACTGACAAAACCTCCAAGAGTAAAATTTGTCTCGAAAAAGTGCATCTCATGTAGCCGTTCGGACTCGGCGGTAAACTGTAGGTCCCTTCCATTCTTACAGAGTAACAACACACACACAGGAATGGTTGAGAGTATAAGTCACTAGGCCTTGGCTCCTTAAGGAGCTGTCGCGCCAATAAATTTATTTTTTATAAATTGAAAAAATGCATTGTATTGAACGTAGGTCTAATGAGGCCTTATAAGTAGTAGGGAATTGCTACAGCAAAATGTTTTTTTTTTCTGTCCCATCATGAATAACATCTGTACTCTACTTGTTCTGACATTTAAAAGCTGTTTTGCTTTTCGTTACTCTACTCTAGGCAGGACTTCATTTTGAACAAACTGCAAAAGCCTTTGGTAATTCGTAGTCACTTTTGACCTTTTGTTAAATATTTGTTCTTTCTTAGACTGAAAATACTTACATTGTTTCTCAAGACATCTGAGTAAAATAATTGTTCGCAGAAAAATATGTAAAATTTCCTATTCGTTCGGGTTAAGTGATACCACTTTTCACGAACTCTGAATTTCTTAGGAACATTTTCTGTACGACCGACGGGAGCAGTGATACCTTTTTTCGGGATTCGTAGTAGGATTCTATTACCACGGAACCTGTGATAGGGCTGAATATTTTTTACTTGCGATTTAGGTACTAAAAGTTATGGATTCGTGCAAAAAAATCTAACAATCAAACATGACATTACTATAATAGAGAAGTTGAAAAAAGTGGGTCCGGAAATTCCGTCCGTCTGTCTGTCTGTCTGTCTGTTCGCGCCTCTACAGCCTAAACGGATGGGCCGATTTGCTTCAAACTTGGTATTTAGTATTTATTAGGTAGTATCTCGGGTGTGGTTTTTCATTTTTGCTCTAGGTCGAAAAATAACGGTACCTGTCTTACAATTTTAAACAAGAAGTTAGAAACGGCTCTAACGATTTTGATAAAACTTTCAGGTACAACAATACATATTTCAGTTAGAACGAATTTTTTTGAAATTTCAATAAAATTTTGCAAACAGGAAGTCATTTATAATTCAATTAATATTGTATTTCAAAATTTTCAAAAACGTTTTTTTTTCGATTTTTTAAAATGTTCTAAAAAAAATTTGTTTTCGAAATATTTTGATAATGGGTTGATTGATTTTTTTTAAATAGTTTTCCCAGATGAAAACTACAGATTTCCTTATAATGACATAGAAAAAAAATAAAATATTTTTTCAAAAAGTTTTTTAAAAAACGACTTAAAAAAATTTCAATATTTTTTTTCCTCGATAGACATTTAGTTTTAAATTTTTTGTGAATACATACTTAGTTTTTCCGAGAAAACTTTTAAGCTAATTACAAAAATGAAAGAATTTTCTAAAAAAAAAACATATTTTTTATTTTAATATACGTGTGGTTTTCAATCTGGCAATACTTCTTTCGGATTTGGTCTTTTTGACAGCTGTCACTTGATTAATGCTTAGTTTGGTTTGTCATTTCATAATGAATAGACTTACTCCCAAACAAGTTTGCAAATTGTGCAATTTTTTACCAAAATAATGGTTCGTTTCGGTGGAGCAGAGCATCGAAGAAGACCCGAATGGGTCCATCCGCCATCGCGCGCAACAATTGGAGATGTGCCCATCCACTTTATGGAAGATTATGCGGAAAGATCTTGGTTTGCAGGCTTACAAAATCCAACTCGTGCAAGAATTGAAGACGAACGACCATCAAGCGCGTCACACGTTCGGTGAATGGGCCCAAAACGAGATGGCCACCGATTCCGATTTTCACAAAAATTGAGCCTGGGCTGGAATTTATTCGAGCCAGCCGCAGCGGCCACTTCCCCCAAATCATTTTTAAAACATAATGCAAACCCTTATCAAGCTAATTTCTTGGCCATAATATTAAACTATATGCGTTTTATTTGTTCTTGAAAACCACACGTCTAAAAAAACACCCTTTATATACATACATAAGCAGCCACTAAGCAATTATTTAACATAAGAACAAGTTCGTGCGATCCAGTCGTGCAATTTATTTTAAATCAGTTGAGCAAAACAAATGCAATTAACATTATCATTCATAACCATAATCATCAGTATAAGAATTTTAGACTTGAAAATAAAAAGTAAAACAAAAAAAACCTGATAACATGTTAAAAACGTGTCATGCTTAGAGTGCAAAAAAAAAATGCCAAACATTGAAAACATATTCAAATATCCCTTTAAAACTTTTAGGTCTAGATAGTGCTTTTTACATTTAATCGAAAAGTGAAAATGTAAGAAAAAAAAATTGTGTACAAAGTTTAGAAAAAAAATCAAGGAAACCTTATGCAAAAGGCGAATAGGGATTTCAATGCTACAATCTAAGAATGAAAATAAGTACTTAAAATTAATATTTTTTTCTAGTTTTACCGAATCTGTTAATATTACACATTCCATAACATTGTTTTGTTCAACATCATTTTTTTATAGCCTTAAGCGCATTTAATTATTTTATTATTTAGAAAAAAACTTATACTTTATAAAACAATATCATTTTATGTAAAACTTAATCGATTCGGTAATTTGTTTAAGAAATAAAAATAAAAAAAAAATTGGCTTTTAGAAAAAAATAACAAAATTAAAAAAAAAAGCGAACACCCCTTTAGAACTTTTTCAAAACCTAATGAAACCTATTTACATGTGTAGCGAGCTCCCCATTCGCCCTCCGCCGACACCTGATCAGACGCCAAGCTCCTGGTGGAATCCAAACTGTTGCGACAAAAGCTTATTGGTTGGCACGTATAAGCATGGCTGTGAAATGTACCGGCAAATCCGTGCCGATCCGATTTTGTGCTTTGTAAGCCATGTCGGTCCCGGCGATGACAGCGCATTACCAATGAATCCGAAGTAAGTGTATCAACGTAGCAAATAAAATCAGAAATTAGGTTAAGAGAACTTTTTTTCTATTCAAAATCTAAAACATGATCTCTCCCATTTATGTATGATGCGTGTGTTCGTGTAGACAGTGAGACGTGTAATAGGAAGAGATACAAAACAAATAAACAAACTAAAGAAACTGTTCATATAATATGTTTAAACAATATTGTTATATGAACATTTTATTCAAATTGTTGTTTTTTGCTGTTTTTACTTTTTTAAATTATTATTAACTTAAAAAACTCTCTACTGTCTATTGTCGTTCGTTGAAGCATGTTATCCTGTTGTAAAGAAAATTAATTAAATAAACATAAGAAAATAATAAAAAAGCTAAATTTTAGTAGATATAAAAAAATCTCATCATCTCAGAGTGCACACAAGTTACTAAAAAAAAAAGATACTTATGAATTTACAATTTTAACTAATCAAAACTATTTTATTTGCATTTAATTTTTGCCATCAATCAAAACAATTAGCATTGAGGACGATGCGAATTCAAAGCATGAAGATGCAGATGAAGTCGATGATGATGGTACTGCAACCAAAGACTCCGATTCGAAACCAGGTATTGGTGGCGATAGCAGCAAGGACGCTGATCCAGATCGTCCCAGTTCATCGGGTAAGAATAGCGCCGATGAAAGTAATGCCCCGAACAATGAGACTATGTCAAACTCATGTTTAGGCTTGGACGAAGAAGAAAGTGGCACAAGCAGTTGCTACCCACCCACAAATATGGCATCCGATGATACTGTCTGGCCATCAATGCAGGATTTAAATACACGTCTGAGGCGTGTTATAACTGCATATCAAAGAAATTACAAAAAGGAGGAAATGAAGCAACAACAAAAGGCCAAGGTGAGTAGACATACATATTTTAAGAGTATATTTTGAGATAACCAAAGTTTTGTGTTTTGTTGTACAAAAGTTGCGTGTTGTAATTATCAGCAGAGTAATAAAAATGAAAGTTGTATCTGTTGTAAGGTAATACATCGGGTAGTATGTTAGTTGTTGTTTCTTTAACTTAAAAAAAAAAACTCAAAAGTTGACAGTTTAAGCTTGAATCAATAATTTTATTATCAAGTTTCATTACATCTTCATTGGCTCAATAACCGCGATGCGGTGCGGGTCTCATCCAACAAGTTCTTCCATACATCCCGGTACCATCCAGTTTCGCACGCCAAGGCTTCAGGCGTCCTTGTCTAAGCCATCCTTCTTACGTAAGCAAGGTCTGCTGCGTTGTCTTCTACCACAGAAAAAGAACCGCAAATGACTATTCGAGCTAGATCTTCTTTCCTTAAGTCTCAGATCCGCATAAGAGTACTGGTAAGGCCATACACCATAGTCTTGTACAGCATCAGCTTAGTTTTGTATGGTTCTGTTGGATTTTTAGCAGCCACTTGCGTATCTCTTCCTCCAGAGTAAATATTATCGACTTTTGACCGAAGTCAGTTGAAGGATTGTACTACTTCAAATTCATGCCCCACTACCCTTGGACCAACACTTCTCGAAGACTTAGCCACCATGTACTTAGTTTTCCCTTCATTAATATGCCGCCCCAGTTTTTGGGCCGCCTGCTCGATCCGAATGAATGAGTCTTGTACAGATTGTTGACTTCTGTCAATGATATTGATGTGGTGTGCATAAGCCAATATTTGCGTGCGGCAGTGGTGCAGTAGATGAGATGAGTCGTCCGTAAGTTGTACTTACTTACTTAGGAGGCGCTACAGTTCGGGACGAACCTGGGCCTCAACCAACATGTCTCTCCAGCCAGCTCGGTCTTTGGCTAGCTGCCTCCAGTTTCGCACTCCAAGTTGGTTTAGGTCGTACTCCACTTGAGCGCGCCACCTAAGGCCAGGTCTTCCTTGACTGCGTCTACCCTCTGGGATGGAATCGAAGATCCTGCGAGCCGGAGCATTGTTGTCCATTCGCTCTACATGACCTAGCCATCTTAAACGTGATATGCGTATTTTTTGGACCAGGTCAATGTCGCTGTACAGCTCGAGTTCTTGGTTGAACCTTCTCCTCCAAAGCTCGTTAACGCAGGTAGGGCCACAATTTTTTCGAAGAATCTTACGCTCGAAACGACTAAGGATATCTTCATCCGCTTTATAGTCCATGCCTCGGCGCCATAGAGCAGGACTAGGATGATTAAAGTCTTATACAGTCTCCTTTGTCTTTCGAGAGAGGGCTTTGCTACTCAATTGCCTTCCTAGCTCATAGAAACAGCGATTGGCAAGAGTGATTTTTCGCTTTATTTCTGACGAAATGTTGTTATCAGATGTTATAGCGGATCCGAGGTACACATAGTCCCTAACTACCTCAAAGTTGTACCCGTCTATTGTGATGTTTTGTCCAATCCGTCGGTGTTGTGGGTCCCTTTTTGTGGACAGCAGGTACTTCGTTTTGGCCTCATTGACTGCTAGTCCTATCTTTGCCGCTTCAGCTTCAATGTTCGGCAGCTCGCCGAGTTCTGCCAATGATGTCTATGTCATCAGCGTATGCTAATAATTGCACAGACTTGAAAAAAATTGTCCCACTACAATTGACTTGCGAGTTTCTTATAATTTTGTCAAGTATTAAGTTGAAGAAATCGTAAGTTTTAAGTGAGAAAATTATCACCTAATTCTCGATCTACTGCGCCGTAAAAATTCTCTCCTATCTTTCTAATTCTTCTAACTGGGGTCGTGCAACATCCAGTTGCATTCTAAAAGGCATTGTGCATAACGGACACATAGTAAAAAATAAAAAAAAATTGGCTGGACTTTGGTGGCGATAGTCTCTCCTGTTGATGTGCCAGAGTCACGGATAGCTTTCTCCAACAACAGGTTGAAGAGGATACAAGCCAGGCCATCCCCTTGTCGGAGTCTATTAAAGATGTTGATTTGTCTGGATAGCAAACCGGTTATATTAATTTGACTTGTAATGTTGCTCATGGTCAGCCTACATCGTGTGTTGGGATGCCAAATTCTCTCATTTCCTTATAACAACCCTGGCTATGCTTTCGAAACAGCTTTAAATAGATGATGTGTTGGAATAGTAAATTCCAGACTTTTTTCCATCACTTTCCGAAGGGTAAAGAATCTGATCAATTATTTGCCTGGTATGAAACCACATTGATAGTAGCCGATTATGATTTTCAGCATGGATCTATCCTCTCTTCTGGGATAGAAGAGAACATGTTATAGGATGTACTCAATAATGTTATACACCTATAATTGCTGCACTTTGTGATATGTCCCTCCCTTCTTATTTATGGAACATATGATGCCTCTTCGCAGGTCTCCATGTTTGATCAGTTTGGCAGGTATGTCGTCAGCTTCTGAAGCTTTGTTATATTTGAGCCGATTAATCGCCTTTTGTATCTCCTCAATGCTTTGTGGCTGCAGCATCAGATCTTCCTCTTGAAATGGTGGAGTATGAATTTCATTACACTTCCCGTCGCTCCAGAATGCCTTTAGAATCGCTAATTTAATCTACTTCTCCATCCTTACAGTATGTGCAGCGTGGTGGATATTGCGACATGTTTCTGACGGATTGTTAGAACTTCTGCGCCTGATGCTGGCTTTGCTTTATATTTCTTTCCATTTCACAGACAATGCTATTCTCCCAGGCTGTCTTTTTTGTCTCTGAAGTCTTTTCTCTATTCTGAGATCTTTATTTACATCTTCGCGTGCCCCCGTTCTACGATAATGTTGCATTACTCGGTATGCAGTATTCTTACGTTCAAATATTATAGCGCATTGATCTTTAAACCAGTCGCTTCGATCTCAGTGACTATTGCCTGGTGTCAACGATACTAATGACTTTATTCTTAAGGCATGACAATTTTACATCTACTCCCGTTACTCTGTCCACAGGACTTACTCTTCCCTCATTGAGTTCTCCGTGGTCGAGCCTTAGCATGCGACTGTAGGTTTGCTATTGCATTCACCGCGTGGCCACCCTTCTTGTTCAAACCTCAGCGGCGGATGCAATACATCATGCTAATAAAACAGTGATCCGAGTCAATTTTGTCACCTACGTTCGTTCAGGCTCCAATAGTGGCGACGATCTATCAGCACGTGGTTGATTTGGTTAAAAGTGACTCCATTATGTGATACCCAGGAGCCCTATTCCTGAATACGAGTCGAGTAAGTTTTCATGTGAGATCGACAAATTGGTATTCTCGAACACGACTCACTAATTATCGGTATTCCCCAACTCGAATGTTGAAAGTCAAATGACACTCGAATGATACAAACCTATTCCTGAACTCGAAAGTGACGCTTTTTTCTGTGAGAAATCATTCATGTTTAAAAAGTGTTCGAGAGTAGCAGCGATGGATGCAAAAATGTAGGTAAAAATAAAAAAAAAGACTTAAAAGTTGTAATTTTCTAATTGTTATGAATAATGAAGTGTTTGAAACAAAATTTAAATATTTTTTGGTGGTAGGTATTTGGCATAAACGACGATCTGGCGTTTGTTTTAAATTTGTGCTCCATTACTTGCAGCAAATATACAAAAATTGTTTTATAAAACATCTCTGTACTTATCACATTAATTTTTTTTTGCACTTTTACGATTTAAACTGATTAATTTACTATCAAATTACATTTAACGATTAGTTTTCAAATCAAAAGATTTTTTTTGTGAAACGTCAAGTCAACATTTCTATGACTCGTAGTGCTTGGTCATTAGTATTCTCTTTCAAACTTTGCTTCTTTTGTCGTCGTGTAATCAGATTATTTCCGAGGCTTGTTGTCGAAACTTTTGTCAGCTTAATAAATGTTAACTTTTGAGTTTTAAACGTATGTAGGTATTTAGGCAGTTTTTTTTAGAACATTTGGTTTGGTTTATCCGTTTTTTTTTTTAGTTTAAATTTCAGTAGACTATTTTGTAATTTGTGTATTTGATTTGGTAAAAACAATTGAGTTGAAAAATAATAACAAAACGTATTTTTCTGGGATCGTTTAAAAGAAGAGACAAAATTTTATTTAGGATAAATCAATTTTTTTTGTAATAAAATCAGTAAAGAGGCACCTAATTTTATTTAATCGATTTTAATTTTCTCTTTTTTATATTAAAACCTGATTTATCCATAGAACAAATTTCGTAAATTATTTGTATTTTAAAATAAATATTGTAAAACCATGTCTGTGTTATGTATACCTTATTAAAATATAGCTGCAAGCACTGGTTTCCTCAACGCCCCCACTGTCAGTGCCCAGTACTTCAAATATGCAACAAATGATGCAGAATGCAGGTGGAGGCAACTCTCAAAACCAACAGCAGCAAAATAGCATGCAGGCTATGATGCAGGCCTCGAATAGCTCAGGTCATATGGTAAGTGGACAGGTTGGTGGTTCTGCGACAAATAGCGGAAATAGTGCTGTTGGTGGTGGAGGTGCTAGTGGCAGTGGACAACCATCAACTTCAAATGTAGGTGTTGCATCCGCTTGTGGCCAAATGCAATCCTCGTCATCACAACAGCAACAACAACAACAACAACAGCAGCAACAACAGCAACAACAGCAACAGCAGCAACAACAACAACTGCAGCAGCAACAACAGCAACAACAAGTACAAATGCCAACTCCAGCCGATATTGGCCTAATGTTAAGCCTGCTGAATCCAGTCGATGCCAGCCAATTGGCCAACTTGGATTTCAATAAGTTGGCAATGTATTTGGTTAGTATCATCTACATATATAAAACAAATAAATACAATGAAGTGTTTTTTTTCAAATCAAATATTATACCGCTTCACTTTTTTGACAATTATTCAATACGGTTTGGTTCACACACATCACATGCTAATTTATAATTTACATATAAATCAAACAAATTAATTTTGATCAAAATTATTAAAACAAGCATGGTTCCAAAAATTCATTTAAACTAAAAAAAAGTTGGAAGGATGGAAAAAAAGAGAGAAACACAAAATGTTCATGCTAAAGATCCCTTTTGTTTGCTCAAAGTGTAGAATTACTAACATTTCTTTTTTTTTTAAATAATTTTTGGTTTGTATTAACATTTTTTGGGTTCTAAGGCACAATTTGTATAAGAAAGACTAAAATTTGTCTTGATTCGGCCACTACAACAATATCATCAGAACTTGACTACGTACTTCACCGCATGTTAAGTATCCCGGGATGGTCTCAGAAAACGTGCACATCTCGGTTTTGGAATGTACCATATCTGACGCCAACCAAATTCATTACGTTACATTTTCAATCTACACCGTAGATAAACCTACGAAGCAGAGACCCTTATGAACACTGGCTGCTTAATACAATACAAGACACACAAAACGACATTAATATAGGACAGGACAGAACAGAAGAGAGAGAACGGAAAACAGAAAACACATGTCAGCAGCACACAATTGGTTTTCAAACGGTCCCCCATCCAACTACTAACCACGCCGAATGAGGCTTGATTTCCCTGATATCTAACAGCAAGCGATACTTTATCAGAGCCAAGGCCGTTGACCAGCTTAATTCATTTATTTGTAACTTCCGTAAGCTTAGAGGTGTGTTATCATCTCAGAAGATAGTGGAGTTTTTTAGCCACTTAGTAATTCATTCAATAGTTACTTACTTTTTACTTTTGTTGGCCCTACATAGCGTGGTGCTTCTGGGCCTAGTATAATATGCCCCTCCAGCTGGCTCGATTTCTAGCCTGCCGTCTCCAGTTTCGCACTCCAAGCAGTCGGAGGTCTCCTTCTACCTGGTCGCTCCATCGGAAATGATGTCTGCTTTGGGTTCTGACTCCCTCGGGTACAGCGTCCAAAACCTTGCCCCCTGGAGCGTCGATGTTCAGCAAACCCAAACTGCTGTACGACACTGTTGTATTCCTCTGGTGATGTTAAAGGTCGCTGTAGTATCCCCCGCAATTGTTGATCCCATCAACAAAATTTGCCTGAATCATAGAACCGAGATAAACTTTTTCTACCTGGAAAGCTCTTTTCCATTAATTTATTTAATTAATACGGTACCCATTTCCCTCCAAGACGTCGACCAGTATGTCAAGTGGCCGACAGTTATGTCAGAACCTTGCTTTAAGAATAAGTGATTAAGTTAGCTCCAACACCTCACAAGCAATATAAAGCAGGACTCTTTAGCACTTCTTTGGTGTACCTTGCATTTGGGGATGCAATTTGGCCTCAAACAACAAACTACTTCTGCCAAATCAGGTCCTCTTCTATTTGCATGTGCCAACTGAATCTCTTCTACTACAACGCCGTCTCTCAAAAATTATTGGCTTGCACCTACTGCATCGGTGATCCCAGCATCAGCATCGCATTGATTGCCCTACAGCCTTGTTATATTTGGTGGTCGGCTACCTAATGTCCTTCCTTCGCTCATGTGAGCTAGGTGCTTTATTTTTTTCCACAACATCTCCTTGGAGACAGATTTCATACAATTCATGATTATATCTTTTCCGGAATCGTTTTCCTCGCACACGGGGACAACAATTCTACGTAAAACTTTCAACTATTACGTGGTTAGAGATCAGAGTGCCTTTTAGTAAGAACCCAAGTATCGGATCCGTATGTGAGTACTGTTAAGACCATATTCTTGTACATCAGGTTAGTTTTTATGGTAAGTTCTCTGGATTTAAAGAGCCTCGACTCAAATATGGAAAAAAGACAAAGAAAAAAAATAAATCTAACGTTCCTCGAATTGAGTGATTTCCTGACGGTTCTTGCGATACAAATAAAACGACTTCAATAATCTCCATTGGTGTACTTACGTTATAGTTGTACATATCTGTAACAATCGCTGTTATGAGAAAATTTTGAAGAAAAAAAACGTTTAAGTGACCTTTCCTCCTGGGCACAAGCCCAGTTTTCTTAGATGGCACAAATAGGTCACACACACTAAATCAATGAAAATAACGGAACTTGTAACGAAAACATTATTTTTACATGTTGTTTTTATTTTTTGTTTGTCATTTTATAGTGTTCATCACCTGATCTTGTTTTTTGTTTGTAGTCTTTCATCTATTTATTTATTTCTTTATTTTCTTGCATGCATTAATTTAGTTATTTAGATATTTGAGTATGTAATTGAGTATACAAATAGTTAAAACCAAAAAAAACTTTTTTATTTTTTCAAAACATTTCAAATAACGTAGAATCTGCAAAAATTCCAGAAAATGGAGCGTCAAGGAAAAATGGAAATCGCCGCCAAAGAGCGGGAGCGTCAACGTCTCGAGAGTATACCCAAAAAATGGAATCGCCGAGAAGAATATGAATTCCTTCGAGTACTGACCGGCTATGGAGTAGATTTGCTACAGGGTGTTAATATAATAGCACCTGATTGGACAAAATTCAAAGCTATGGCCCATTTGGAAAGAAAAAGTGACGAAACTCTAAGTGACTATTACAAAGTCTTTATAGCAATGTGTAAACGTCAAGCAAATGTTAAACTAACCGAAGGAGAACGTGGATTGGAGGGTATCATTGAAGATATAAACGAAGATCATGCTAGACTGATTCTCGATCGATTGGAACTTTTGTCGAAACTTCGGGAGGTGGTGCGTCATCAAACGTTTGATGAGCGATTGAAATTGTGTCAGAATAATTTAGATTCACCCGATTGGTGGGAACCGGGAAGGCACGATAGAGAGTTGGTGTCAGCAGTGCTTAAACATGGACTTTATCGATCTGAAACGTTTATTTTTAATGATCCAACGTTTAGTTTTCTTGAATCGGAAAAAAGATTCTTACGTGAATTAGAAGCACAAATTCAACGCTTCAAAATGGAACCGCCATTTGTAAAGGACGAAGTTGTAGAACTAGAAGGTAATTTGAGTTCTCTCAAAGAAGAGGTGAAGAAAGAGACTGTCCCTGAAGCAAAGACCGAAATGGAAGATGTTGAAGTTAAGCCGAAGATAGAAGAAATGTCTGACATAACGCAGCCGTTAGAATCTGAACCGAAGAACAGCACGGGCAGTGAACATGATAAGAATGCTGAAGAAGGAATTGAAGATTTATCGGCCTCGAGTAAACCTTTAGACAAGTCCATTGAAAGGGAGTCACCCTTGCCACCTGTAAAGAAAGAACATGAATCAAGTGCCGCCGAAGAAGATATTGCTTCTGATCTAAGTAGCCGATCGGAAGTTCATGATTCGGATGTAAAGGATGCTGAGTTACGCGGTGAGCTGGAAAAACCGATCAGAGATTTGCGAGAACCTGTAGACGAGGAAATAAAAATGGACACAAGTGAAGTGCTTGAAGAGAAATTAGCTACAGAAAAAGAACGTGATGAAGAATCAATTAAAGATAACGAAGGCCAAGAAAATAAGGAAGCAAGGCCAACAGAAGAAGAATCGGGCAATGAGAATGGTGAAGCGGCCAAAGATCATCCCAATGAATCAGTGGAAAAAGATTCAAAACCTCCGCAAAGTCCTATGGATGATAAACCTATGGATTGTACAGACTTGTCTACTAAGCAGACTGACGATGCCTTAGATTTGGCTAGTGTAAGTTCAAAGATTGATCATGATGATGATGAGGTCATGAAGGAGAAAGAAAAGGCCGTCGAAGAAGAATGCCAAAAGCAAGCTGCGGAATTAAAAGCACGTTTTCCAGATCTAGAAGTGATACAACCATCGGTAAAACACAAGGCGGATAAGGAACGTCCCAAAGCTGAAAAATGTATGGTTCGATGGTTCAAGGACTTTGCCTTGGAGAAGAGAATCTCTCACATTATCACCTGCGCTGAAAAGAACCAGTGGCCAGTCGGTCCTAATTACTCAGCTTATGCTGGCTGTCAAGGGGTTGACCTTGATATTGCTCTTCACGAGACAATTGGCCATTTGAATGTTATTGATCGTCGTTCAGAAACACCAGATGTAATCACCATCACTACAGATCAAGGAATGCCAAAACATTTGCAGGCACAACTCCAGGCATCCCAAATGCCTGGCAATGTCGGACCATCACAAGCACAAATGTTGTCCTCTGTGCCGAGTGTTTCACCGTCGGCTAGTAGCACCTCTGGCAAAAAGAGAAAGAGGCATATCGCCATTGACGTCGAGACAGAACGAGCTAAGTTGCATGCTCTGCTAAATAGCACACAATCAAGTAAGTTTGAATTTTGTCATTTTGTATAACGGTTTGATACATGTTCTTGTTTCAATTTTAGTGAATCAAAAAGGATGGGGTGAGGAAGACAGCAATGATTCTCGAAGAAGTTCTTCATCTTTGTCACTGCAACCACCGCCGGCACACCAACATCCACCACGGCAATCACCTGGTCCACCGTCGTTCAATAAGCCAGCTGTTCCACCAATGAAGACTCCTCCCCCACAAATGGGTGGACCTATGGATTTGTCTTCAAGGTAAGTTTTTTCTTTTCTTTTATATTTTCTAAAGAAAAAAAAAATTACTACTCAACCAATCAACAGTCTCCCGAAAAGTGGAAATATAAGTGAAATGCTCAAAGCCGCTGCAGCTGCTGCACCAATTGATTTGAGTGAAGTGCAAGACTTCTCCATGGGCAACAAGAAAAGCATGGCTGCCATGAGCCAGGCATACGCTGCTTCCGCAATGGGCGTTGGAGCCGGCAACAAAGGCAAACTTGATGATACCCTTAGCAAATTAATGAAAAAGAATAACTGCGTAAGATCTAACAACAGCAAGAAAGCCGAAAACGAAAACCGATTGAATAATTTCCCTTCACAGGCAATCGAAGAACCTGTTGTTGGCAAGGAAAAGAAACGTAAAAAACTCGACGAAATCGTCCTTGGACTATCGGCGGCTAAAGAACAAAAAACGTTCCCAGATCCTTCGCTTCCGTCGTCGAAAAAACAAACCATAACACCAAGTGTATCTGTTACGCCTGCAAATGTGCCATCGACAATGGCCAGTCAAAGCAATCAAAAACCATTTACGATAACAGTAACAAGTGTTCCAGGAAGTAAGGATGGTCTCTTATCATTATTTGAAAAGAACAAAGTTTTTAATCTTTCATTTTTGTTCTACCTTCCTAGAATCAAAAAGTGGATCATCTATGCCATCGACATCTTCCTCTCAATCGCATTCATCATCATCTGGATTGGCTGCATTACAAAACATGGCAATGGGTGGTGTACCATCGAAGGATAGCTTAAATGCATTATTAGCTCAAACTATGCAAGCTGATCCTCAGACGTTCCTTAAGCAACAACAGAAAATGATGCAATGCTTGCCAGCATCGCAACGTAAGGCATACGAAGTTATGCTGGCTGATATGAAACAGGCTGTCGAAATGACGTAAGCTTATTTTCCGTGGCACCTTTCATGATTTCAACAATTTATTAATTACTTACTTTGATTTTAATTGCAGTTCAAAATACAATTCTCATGATGTCAAAGTAAATAAATGGTTAGCTGAACAGAATGCTGCACTTAATGAACAACTAAACATGGACTATCGTCGATCAAATCGCAGTTCATCTGGACAAGCATCAATGCCGAAGGCATCTCCCCAACAACCACCTCCACAGCCACAACAACAACAAGCACCTCAGCTCACTGGACCACAAAGTCTTACCGGGGATGAACCAGTTGTTGTTATAAACAAACAAACAGGCAAGCGGCTCACAGGAAACAAAGCACCTCAACTGAAGAGACTAATGCAATGGTATGTACTATGATTGATTTTTCAAAATTAAAATCTGATTATCAAATAAATCTTTTAAGGCTAACGGACAATCCAGCTTATGAAGTCGATCCTAAATGGCTGGAGCATATGCAAAACCCCTTGTCTGCACCATCGCCGAAATCAAGCCAAATGGACACCAGCGGTTTCGGAGGAAGTTCAAGCAAAGGCCACGGTGGCCGTCCTTCTTCTACTTCAAGCAACGCTTCGACCAGTAGTCATTCGCAGCAACAACAACAGCCGCAGCAGCAACAGCAACCCCAAAGCTCACAGTCGAAGAAATCAAGTCGCCAGAGCGCAATTGATCAAGCAAACGCAATGCAGTTTGGAGGGTTGGCTGGTCTCAATCCAAATTTGTTGTCTGGCCTTCCCGGATTGGGTGCATTCGATCCAAAGAATCCGCTGCTCATGCCCTTCGCCGGTATGCCAGGCTTGGGTAGCATGGGTGTTTTAGGTAACCTAGGCAACATGAGTAATATGAATTTATGTAACAATCTTGCCGCTTTGAGTGGTCTGGGCAATTTACCCGGCATGGATGCACAGAGCTTAGCTGCACTTTTGGCTGCAGCAGGTACAGCAGGCTTAGGTGGAATGGGTGGTACTTCCGCACCCCAAGGAAGTAGTGGTGGCAAAGCAAGTGGCTCCCAATCAAGCAAGAAGAGTAAAAACAACGACAACTCTCAGCAAGGTGGTAGCTCCTCGCAAGGTGGTAGTGGCGGAGGACAGGGTTCTGGCGGCAACAGTGGAAATAAAAATATTCCAACATCAAGTGCATCGTCTGCAGCTGGAAACAGTGCATTCCCGTTCTTGTTCCCCAATCCAGGTTTGTTGTATCCCCCGTTGGGATTGGGTGGGTTGAATCCATATTCTCTTGGATCTGGTATGTCTGCTTATGACCAGTTGGCGCAACAGTACAACTTATTGAATGGTGCCAACAATCCACCAACATCTTCATCGTCAACATCAAAGAGCTCTCATCAGTCCCAAGGCAAATCAAGCAATTCACGTTCGAATGCCATGAGCACAGCCAACATGGGTGGAGCCTCGACATCAACGTCGAGCAGTGGACGCGGTCGTAGCTCTGCGTCTAGTCGCGCTGCTGCCAATGAGATGGCTCAATTATCAAGTCTTTTAATGGGCAATGCCGATCCACATCTTTTGGAATCATTAAGCCGAATGGCCGGCATGGATTTGGGACAAGCATCGCGTTTGATGAGCAGTCTTGGTGCACAACCTAATCCACCATCAGAAAAACGTTCATCAGCCTCATCGTCTATGTCGTCAAAGGAAGCACACGAAAAACAGGCAGCAAAGGAACAACAGAAATGGATGGAAAGCTTAGCCCGTGGTGCTTTGCCACCCGACCTAGCTACATTGCAGGCTTTCACTCAAGGAAAACTTCCATCTAGCTCACAATCATCTTCGTCAGGCAAAGGGGGCTCGAAGAATTCATCTTCGCAATTGCCACAAATGTCAATGACAGGAGATCTTAGCCAAGCGTTCCTTGCCGAAATGGCTGCCCAAGCTATGGCTGCAGCTGCCGGATCTGGTCCCCTCTCAATGGGTGGCGGTGGTCTTGGTGGTGCTGGCGGCAATATGGGTGGAAGTGGAGGAAGCAGCAGCAGCAAACGAAGTCGTGATCAAGAAATGAAAGATGCTTTCGAGCAATTCAGCAAACAGCAAATGGATATTTATACGCGCACACTAGGCCTCGGCTCTGGTATATCATTGATACCAACATCTTCGGCACCTACGTCAAGTCTTAACGACGATCACAAGCCTAAACGTTCTCGCTCAGATAGTCACACTTCGAGTAGCTCCAAAGATGACCTCTGTCTTCCTTTGAACCTTGGCTCAATGAGCAACATTGAGAAGAGTTTACGTGGAATGACTGGCGGTGGCGGAGGCGGAGGCGGCGGCGGTGGTGGTGGTGGTAGTAGCAGTGGAAGCCGAGATGGTAGCTCAATGGGAGGAGGTCATTCTGGATGTGATCCCATAGACAAAGTTACCCTAACACCACTTAGCTCTGCTGGAATTGCAGCAAATCTGCCCTCACAGACGACTATAACCATAGCACCACCGATAAGCTCTGGCGCCAGCACAAGCAGTGATCGCAGCGAGCGCAGTGAAAGTAGAATTAGTCTAACCATAACAAATGCAGCAGATGCTGCAAAACTTCCACCGCCATACGAAGAAGCTGACGAATTGATTATCCAACCAATTTTAAAGAAAGTACAGACGCCTAACAATGATGACGCCGATGGCTATGAAGAACGTAGATCCTCAAGTAGACTAAAGAGACCTAGATCTAGTGGTGAACATGTGCTAGATAGCCCAGCCGAAAAGAGGAGAGAATTGCGTTCTACAAGGCACACCCGTCAAAGTGGCGGATCAAATTCAGAAACCCTAAATCTATCAACGAATAATGAAAATGACACTGACAAAGGTGATCAGTAGGGAAAACAGAATGTCCGAAGAAGCAAGAGACAACAATCAACAGATACAAATATGACGAAACATAAAAATGTGAAAACTAAAACAAAAAAATAGACAGCACTTCTCTAAACACAAAAAAAAAAAATATTTTATGTTGGTTTTGCTGTGTATTTTGTTAAAGAAAGTAAAAAAAAAACCTAATTTAAACGCTTAAAATATGTTTTAACTTATTATTTCTTTTTTTGTCAATGTTTTATGTTTAAATATTCCTCCTGCATCTGTATATAAGTATTTAATTTGTAAGTACTAAAGTAACTACCTAACATGTCACATCCTCCCTATAATTTTGTCCACAATACATTATATTTTATAGCAAAAACGATTTTTACAAAAAAAAATATTTATTTATATTAAACAAAATATAAAGTAAATAATTTTTTTCTAAATAACGTCTAGGTAGACTAAAAAGTTATTATTTTTTAAAAAAATAAATAATTACTCTAGAATTTTCAATTCTTTAAAAATAATAAAAAAAGAAATTATAGGAACACATTTAGATGTATTATAATAAAAAAAAATAGAATGTATTTAGACGAGAAAGAAATAAAAAAAAATAATTTACAAAGTTAAACGACGAGTCTGGAGTACTAAATTTAAAGAGGTGGAAACAACTTGCTGCTGTGTTGACCCGCTTCGTTTTGTATCTAACATCTCCAAAGAAGATAACTTATGTTGTTGAATAAAGATGAGAATAGGTTTTTTTTTTAATAAATAAAACTGACTGACTGCATGTTGCTGTTAAATTAAATTGATGCAAAAAAAATAAGATAAATCCACACAGATATCTTTTTTGTGTGAATGTAGTTTCGTTTTTTTTTTGCTTGCATCTAACTTGATATATAAATTCTTAAATCATTTTGTATTTAAATAATTTTTTTTAATAAAAAAAATAAAAAAACTGATAAAGCATGCACACGAAAGTATAATAAAATAAAATTATTAAATTTCCATTCAATACTAATAATATAAAAGGGTACGAATTGAGTGAGTAAAATTTACAAAAAAATAAATAAATACAACATACCAACATTTAACTAGAGTTATAATCATAAAACAAACACAATTTCCATACAAAACAAAACAAAAAAAAAAAATATAATAAAACAACAACAAACAAAAACATGTTGAGGAAATTCCATCAAATATTGTGATTAAAAATAAAATGAAAATATTTTGTATAAAAAAGAATATAAATAGCGAAAAAAACTATGCTTAAAATAAAACAACCACACATATAGTTTCCAAACTTAAACAATTCAAATATATATTATAAATAACACTATATAAAAAAATAATTAATTAATAATTATTAAACAAACTGATTAAAAGGTAGGTCTCCCGATTTTTTTTAAAAACAAACATTTTACTCTGTAATTATTCAATTTTAGTAGATATTTTTTAATTATTATTTTTATGTAAAATATATGATTTTATTAGAGGATACAACAAATTTAACTTATCCTAGGAACCCAAAATAAATAAATAAATTAAAAAGAAAAAAAAATAACAAACAAAAATACGCGAATGATATTTTTATCAATCGAGAGAAAAAAAGAACCTACAAACCATCTTCATAAAGAATTTAAAAAAAAATAAAATAAAAAACAAAACGTTTCAAATAAAATATTCAATTTAGCCTATAAAAAAGTATAAACAAGAAATTGATTATTTGTAAAGAGGTGACGACACTTCATGTGTTTCTATGTAAATGGCTGTGCATTAGTTATTAACAAATTATTGCTGCTGTGTTGATTGATTTCTGAGCACAGCTAAGAATGAGTTGGCTAATATCAAATGCAACATTCTGCCAAAATCGTTAGACAAATAAACTGCTGCTGTTGTTGTTGATTTTTGGTGGAATGTGTTACATTTGGTATAACCAATTTGTATTCTCGTAGAAATATATTTGTTTTGGAGTGAAGTTATCTTTTCTTGTACAATTTCATTTTGATAAAAAAAAAAGAAAACTCTTTTGATTATTATATATTATGTACCAACATATTCTTTACAATTCATTTTAATTTTAAAACTTAAGTATAAACAATTTTAAATAAAACAAAAAAAAAAAAACAAAAAAACTAGATATTAGAAAGTTTAAATTAAAGAAATGACTTTAAAGTATATAAATACATCATAATTAACTACAAAAAGAAACAAAACAAATTATATGAAATGAAAATAAATTCAAACTTAAACAATAAAAAAAATTATAAAAAATGTAAAAAAAATGTTATTTTTATTTGCGCTTGAATTTCAAATACATTTGTTTTATTTATTGTTTGTATCAAATATAGGGTGGGTCGGCCTTAATTTTTTCGAATCGATTTATCAACACTAACACTCGAAGGGAATTCTGAATAAGCCCCTCTATACGTAAGTTCTGATTGATCGAACTCAGAATGCTTTACTATTTTGAATTATATCAGTCCAACTCGACGATCGGCAAAAACCGAAGAAAATTAGTAGATTTAGTTGCAGATGCAATGCTGAGAATGGATTTTAATTTGAAAATCAATGCAAATTTTTAGATAAAGAGAAGAGGAACAAATCTAGAGGTGGCAAAAGAGGCTTTAATATTGTTAGTGCCAGGGCCGCCGAGAGAATATTCGGGTCTGGGGGTAATCATGAACGCCCGTCCTTTCTAATCGTAAATAAGACTCCATCTTATTATTAATAGAAAACTTTGTCAAATCAGCCTAATACTCTTTTTGGGCCGGATAGGAACGATGATAATAACGAGTACGCTTACAAATCGCTCACCACTTGATTGGATACTGAGATTGTTAATGTACCGAATAATAAAATATAATTTCAATCAACAATTTAAATGGAGGATGCCAACAACTGGAATAAGGGCTATTATGGTCATAAGATCATAGAAAATTACATAGACATGGAAACCCAAACCGACTGTACTGTACCGCACTTAGATTTAATCACGGTGGCACTAACCGACTTAGAGACTAACGGAAATGAAAGGTTTTTTTTAGTTTCCTTGAAAGTTTCTATAATTGTTCACCAAAACCAAAACAAAATCAACGTCTAAATTATAGTGATGAAACTTTTAACTAGAGTTATCGATAAATTCTGTCAGTCACAATGATTACCTTTTTTTTTCTTTAATCATGAACCTTAACTTATTTATCAAATAAATTATTTATTACTAAATAATTTTAATTGATACACAATCTAAATTAGAGTTTTTTCGATTAAATTTTTCAAATTAAATTTTTGATGTTGTCAATTTCGTCATACTAAAGATATCGATTTATATTTAACCCTCATGACTAAGAAAAAACAATAGCTTTCTCACTCTAAAATTATGTAATTAATTCTTTATTTGTGTTGACACATGAACGAACGAAGTAAAAAAAACGAAAAGCGATACAGAATGCGAACTATCACTTTACTTACTTCGATTGAACATTTTTTTATAAAAGAAACGATAAAATAAGAAAAGAAATGAAACATTGTGTCGGTGTTCGAGAGGGGCAATTGTTTCAGCGGCAGTTCTATTTCCTATCAATCTTAACGATCGATTTTGTATTATATCAAGCAGGTGAAGCAATGTGCGAAGCATCTGCCCAGAGGTGGGAGTTATACTCGAGTTTAGGGCATATAAACGCTTTATACAGTAGCCAGATCAGATGGGGAAAAATACTTCTAACATCGACACAGAAAACCTAAGCATTTTTAGCGATCTCAAATATATGGTCGTTCCAACGGAGGCCGTTCCACACATACCGAGTACTGAGAACTTTTCGGTTTCTTCGATGCAAGTGCCATTCATGGACAATGGCATTGGGGGTTTGTTTAACTTTAACGACAGAAGATAGCATTGAGTTTTCGAAGCATTAAACTCCACACGATTCCTATTACCCCATTTGACAATGCTGTACAAATCGGAGTTTAATGAGCTTGACATACGGTACCGTTGCAATTGTACGTCCAAATGCGAAGGACGAATATGGTAAGCTGAGGGTAGAGTCGTCAGCAAAACAGTTAAGTGGATTAGAAGTAACAGACAGAAGATCATTTATAAAAAATGAGGAAAAGAGTCGGAGACATAACGGAGCCCTGGGGCACACCAGCATTTATTTTGTGGGAATCAGACTTGAATCTATCCAATACAACTTGTATTGAACGGTCCAGAAAATAGCTTCTAATCCAACGAAAAAGAGTATCATCGATCCCAAAAGCACGCATTTTTGATAAGAGAGCTTCATGCCAAACTCTATCAAATGCCTTGGAGATATCAAGAGCAATAATCTTACTTTCACCAAACCGATGTAAAGATTTGTTCCACTGTTCAGTGAGATGTACCATCAGATCACCAGTATAACGGTTGCTGCGGAAGCCATACTGATGGTCATAGAGAAGCTTGCGATCTTCGAGATTTTCCTTAAGCTGACGGTTAATCATGAGTTTCTTGCTTGTTTGTGCTTTTTCCAATTTTCCTTTGTAGGATCGGAAACTTACTTCTTTGAGCCTAATAGCTTCTTTACACTCAGAACTAAACCAAGACTTTTCTTTAGGCTTGATGCTTTTTACTCTGTTAGGAATAAAAGCACGCATCCCTAGAAGAATCACATTTGTGATCATTTCAGCACTGGCATCAATGTCACTATCGAGGAAGCATAGTGGCCAGTTAAAGTTTCGGAAAAAAAATATTCAGGCCGTCCCAGTTGGCTTTCTCGTATTGCCAAACGGTCCTGGTGGGAAGTTTTTCTTTAACTGGATGGGATGGGGGAGGATGAGAAATTAGCTGAAATGACACAATGGTCTGAAGTGCCAAATGGAGAAGTTACACTAATAGTATATTTATCAGGGTGAGAGGTAAAAAACAAGTCAAGAGTATTAGCAGCTTGCCCAGCAACATCCGGTATACGCGTTGGCGCAAGGATATACAGTACTTATAACCAAAACACCATTTAAAATTGTTTTGTCTTTCTGTCTGTTTGTTCCGGGCAATCCCGGGAACGGCTGCACCGATTTCGACGGGACTTTCACTGGCAAGTAGCTGATATCCTAAGGAGTAAGTTAGGCTATGTTAATTACTCACTAGGTGGCGCTATTGTCGTTTTTTTTTCGAAAATTCTTATTTATGGACTGATTTTGACGGGGCTTTCGCAGGCAGGGAGCTAATATTGAAAGGAATAACTAAATCTATTTGAATTACTCGTAGGTGGCGCTGGGTTTGCTTATTTTTAGAACGATTTTGTTTAAGGCGAACGAAGTCGCGGGTAACAGCTAGTTAACGAATAAAAAACTACTCGATTACTGAATGTACAAATTTCAATCAAGAAAACCAAAGCTTACACCTGCCTATAAAAAAACCACTGTGTTAGGTTTTAATATTATGTCTTAATTTTAGTACCTACGATTCTAAAGAAATTGCACGTCAAAAAAAAAATTAAATCTTTTTCAAAAAGACGCCTGCACTTAAAAAAGATAAGCACATAGGAGCAAGTACGTGCGATCCAGTCGTGCCTTTTGTTGCCCTTTTAATGCTAAAACGCACAGCGTGAACATGGGAAATTCGGGATTGTGGGAAATAAGGTGGCGAACGTTAGTTTTTATTGCTTTTAAATTGAAATGACATGGGCAAATCTTGCCGGTTAAACTATTCCAAATTCGTGTTGTTCGGCCAAATAATGAGTATTTCACGGTACGTTCGAAATAGGGTCAAATGTGAACTGATGAGCATTCCTTGCGAGACGAGTATTGCGGGAGAAATTAATTAATTTTATTAAATTAAAAGTCGGACAATTTTTGGTTATTTTAAAAGAAAACCCGTTTTTTTGAATAGCTTGGCACTAAAACGAAAAGGAAATAAAACCAATAACGTGGACTTACCCTCGAATCCGCTGCTTCCGCTTGTCACATATCTATGTACTACACTTGAGTTTTGGTTGGTCATCTCATGGGTAATGTCTCTTCATCAGCATCCAATCGTCATCTTCGCAAAAAAAATCTCGAAATACCGTATTTTATGCAATCTTTAGAATGTTTATGCGGACAAGCTATTTTGTTGACGTCTCGAAATTGATTTTTTTTTTGTTGTTCTCCCGATTTTATTTTGTGATGAATAATAGAAAAAGGCTTGAAGACTAATTTTGATTTCCTTAAAACTTATATCTAGTTTTATCCAAAACTAGTTTTGAGATTTGGAGTTTTAGGTGTCA
Source organism: Platycheirus rosarum (assembly GCA_963971375.1). Classification (NCBI taxonomy): domain Eukaryota; kingdom Metazoa; phylum Arthropoda; class Insecta; order Diptera; family Syrphidae; genus Platycheirus; species Platycheirus rosarum. The sequence continues at coordinate 15,465,267 of OZ020507.1, forward strand.
TTTTTTGTTTGAATAATACCGATTTTTTCAAAACTTGAAACTCGAAAACCTGTTAAGTTGTTGTCTTCCTTCCTCATTGTATTAGCCGTAAGTGTACATCCTTTTATAGTTCATGATTTTTCATAAAAAAATCAAAATAAAATAGAGCTGAAACCGACACAGCTTATTTTTCTCACAAATTGTATTCTCACAAAATGCATGAAGGTGACAACTAAATAGATGTGATGGGTAATTTGATAATCGCCTTACGTGGAGCAAAAGCAATATTTTTGATGATCAATAATCAACTATTACCTTAGCCGAGTCCACCCCAGACTTCAAACCGTCCAATAAAACTTGTATTTAACGGCTTAGAAGATAGCTTCTAATTCAACGAACTAGAATACCATCGATCATAAAAGTACATTTCAATAAGAGAGCTTCGTACCAAACTTTATCAAATGCCTTAGAAATATCAAGCACAATAATCTTACTTTAACCAAAGCGATGCAAAAATTTACTCCACTGTTCGTTCACCAGTGAAACAATTGCTGCGAAAGCTATACTGTCGGTCATGAAGAAGCTTTAGGTCTTCGAGATATTTCTTAAGCTGGCGGTTAATCAGCGTTTCTATAACTTTAGAAACTTCAGTGCTATGGGTGTTTGTAAGAGGAGGGGGGGGGGGGAGGGGGCATATTTCTTAGGAATAGGCTAGATAAATAAATGCTGATTTCCATCTTTGACGAAAGATTCCAAAAGAGTAGGTGCGATGGAAAAGCTTACGCATGTGGTATTCCATCTGGGCCAGCGTATTTGCTTATATCAACTTCTTTAAGAACTCTTGCCACTACACGAGTGCGTTCTCAAGAACTGCGCAGCTGAGGCAAGTTTGCCTTCTCTGAAGAGTGAATAATTGGTTTGACATTTGCGATGAGCGTTGCAACCGAAGAAGTTGAATTTTTATTATTTTTTACAAATTACCAAACATTTTTAGTGCCTTTGGGACATTGCAGAATTTTTTGTCGTACGTTTTGGTCATGGATAAATTTGGTTTTATCAATAAACAAGTTCCTGACTTCTTTGTGTTTTTCCGATTTTTCTTTGTAGGATCGGAAACTTACTTCTTTGAGTCTAATAGCTTATTTACACTACGAGTTAAATCGAGACTTTTCTTTGGGTTTTATAATTTTTACTCTGTTACTCAAACTCGTTAAAAGTCGAATTACTGTCGATATTTTGGCTCCTGTAAATAAAACAATCAAGAATGATATGCTTGCGGACAGTGAATTTGAACCACAACAAGTTAAGTCCGTGTTGGAACATTTCCCGTATAGGGGAAGGCTCTGGCAAGCAAATATCATACAACGAGGCAATAAAGGGGAAAAAGTAATGGCACTAAGGCCGGTCCCTCATTTGTCGGTGTGGTATCTGTAATCGGTATTTAACGCTTTACCCAATGTATACCGATTTCATGTTCATCTCCTGACTTGTAGGTAACCTTCCGCACAGAATTATCCAAAACTTTAAATTCTCTTACCGTACCGATTCCGCACATTCCGCACAAATCAGTAGCATTGTATATACACTGCCTAGAAAATGCATATACAATGTCAGTAGGTGTTCATTGAAATGTATTTATTCAGTGAAATATCGGTACCGAATGTGTACCGAGGAAACCGAGAGATACGATACCGCACCGACAAAAGAGGAAGCGACCTAAGGTGTACCTAAGTAGAGAAAATTCTGATAAATTAGTGTTCGCTACAACCTGAGCACAGTCTAGAATAAACATAAAATAAATTGTTTCTTAAGCCACAAACATTTGAATAGACTACTAGAAAATTACTTACCATTTAAAAAAATACCGTCGGTGCTAAGTACATGGAAGGACCATTTCTGCGATGAGCACCAAAATCCCGTTGTCAGGCAGAGTGGACCATTCAACATGGACGATGACAGACAAAACTTCCGCCCACCTGACCAAAATGAAGTGAGGATAGCAATATCTAAACTAAAAAAACAACAAAGCTGCTGGACCCGCCGGACTACCCGCCGAACTTTTTAAAGCGGCCGGAGATGACCTGGTGGAGAGCATACACCAACTCATCTCTAAAGTTTGGCGAGAAGAAAGTATGCCTGATTAATGGAACCTCAGCATCGTTCCACAAGAAAGGAGACCCTCTAAACTGCGCCAACTATAGATGAATAAGTCTCCTGAATATCGCCTACAAGATCCTCTCTGCCGTACTATGTGAACGCCTGAAACCTTTTGTCAGCAACCTGATTGGCCCCTAGCAGTGTGGTTTCAGACCAGGAAAGTCCACAATCGATCAAATGTTCACGCTACGGCTACCACCTCTTTAAAAACTGTGCAGGATGACGATGGAGAACTCTCGCTGCTCCGTCAAGGTTGGTACTGACCTCACAGAAGCTTTTGACTTCAAAAAAGGATTCCGACAACGTGATGCGCTATCGTGCGATTTCTTCAGCTTAATGCTTGAACAAATTATAAGAAACTCCCAAGTCAATTGTAGTGGGACAATTTTTTTCAAGTCTGTGCAATTGCTAGCATACGCTGACGACATAGACATCATTGGCAGAACTTGGCGAGCTGTCACTGGAACGATTGCTAGCATTGAAGCTGAATCTCGTCAGAAATAAAGCGAAGAATTACCTTATTACTACTAGGGAAGGCAATTGAGTAGCAAAGCCCTCTCGAAAGACAAAGGAGACTGTATAAGACCCTAATCATCACAGTCCTGCTCTATGGCGCCGAGACATGGACTCTATCTAAAGCGGATGAAGATTTCCTTAGTCGTTTCGAGCGTAAGATTCTTAGGAGGATTTTTGGCCCTATCTGCGATAACGGGCTTTGGAGGAGAAGGTTCAACAAAGAACTATACGAGCTGCATATTACGTTTAAGGTGGCTAGATCATGTAGAGCGAATGGACGACAATGCTCCGGCTCCCAGGATCTTCAATTCCATCCCAAAGGGTAGACGCAGTCAAGGAAGACCTCGCGTTAGGTGGCGCGCTCAAGTGGAGTACGACCTCAACCAACTTGGACTGCGAAACTGGAAGCAGCTAGCCAAAGACAGAGCTGGCTGGAGAGGCATGTTGGTTGAAGCCTAGGTTCGTCCCGAACTGTAGCGCCCCCTAAGTAAATAATTTAAACAAATACTGACACTCAAAACATGACTCGGACTTAGTCTAATTGCGCAGTGTAACCCTTAATTGATTCCTAATAAGCAAACTGACCTAATTGCTGTGCCCTTAAGACAGTTTGCAGACAAAAAATCAGATGCCTCTCATCTATGCACTACAAACGTCTCACGAAGATCATGCGATGCTTGCAGTTTATGGCAAGGGTCAGTTAAGCTTTTCGTAAAAGCGCTACTGTTCTATCAATATATTATACACTAAGACCCTTTCATCATCATACGTTACCTCACTTCTAATGTGACATCGTATGTGACTACTCGAGAAGAATACCCTTTACATCCTCATCATTAATAAAAAATTAAATTTCCAAGAACAATTCCAATTATAAAATGTTTCTTTTTTATTATTTGTAAGCTTCATGCTTAATGCAAAATATATGTATATAAGAAAAAGATTACTTTCAAAATATATAAATAAAGAAATTTAAGAGTCCATAATAATAAGTCCAATAAAATACGATCAAGTCCAGAAGTTAGCGGGAATACAATTTGAGAGACCAAACAGGATCCATCTAAATTAAATTTACATTTAACTTCGTTGGCTATTATTGCTTAATTTGCGCGAATTAAATTGATTTTTTTTGTCAATATCTCACGACATTCTAACCTCTGCTGCCCACAAATCAAAGCAAAAAAAAACAAAAAAAAAAAAAAAGAAAGAAAACAACTTCGACATAACTTTGGCTTAATGGCTAATTAACTAAGCCTTTACGTGTTTTTCTGTTTCAATGTTCTACAAGAATTGCAGAAACATCGACTGTTCGCACGCTTCTTCTAACATTGCTTGCTGTTTCTCTTTCTCTTCGGGCGTTAGTTCGCGAACTAGTTCATCAAAGCTGTCGTCAAGGTCCTGAGGTAGTTCTTGACTACCAAAAGGCTCAGTTGGGTGTTCTCCGATTATAACTCGTATATCGTTTGTGAGGGAGTCTGCAGTTTTCACTTGTTTGTAGATAGCTTCGGCAAGTTCAAGTGTAGCCTTCAAGTCAATTTGGCCAGATAACTCATTGACATGTTTAAGGATTTCGTTGAATTCATACTGATTCCCCATTATTATATCGGTCTGTTGATCCAAGATTGCGACACTTATTAGGAGCTGGTAGTTTGGACATGGCAATCTTGTCCATAGGCACTCCCATAATTTTAAAACATCGTCTGTGGAAAACTCCCGTTTGAACCAAACCAAAAGCCAACGGAAGCAGAAGTACATGTTGTCCGAATCATGAGTTTTCATGTACTGGAACAACGGACGGTTTGCAAACTCAAGCAAGCGTTTCAATTGATTAAATTGCGATTTCATACCAGCCTGGTCTATATCAAAGTTAGCAAACACCATGTCCATGAAGCCAACGAAGCACCAGAACGCATCAACTTCGTTCTCTTCAATAGCCAGAATTGGAGCTAGAAGATCACTCATGCCTTGCACGTAGCCCAGATCGAAGTTGTACATAACATATGTCATAAGAATACCCTGTAAGATCATCAGGTTTGGGTTGTCCTCGCCGGCGAAATATTCTAAGGTGCGATCTGTGCGCTTCACATCTTTTTCAATTTGACATTTTCGGTCACGATAGCCGGAGAAGTTGTGCTCTTGCATAGGAGTCATTGATAGCCATTGAGCTTTCATGCTGTAGTATTCCATGGACTTTTCTTTGCGGCGCTTTGCGCGCTCAACGTCAGTGTCATCCCAATGGTAGTAATTGAGAAGATATTTCCAGACTTCACTGCGAAGACGATTGTCCACACCTCCGCGGAATATGATCTCTTTAATGCGAGTTGGATCGGATATACGACCATCTGGGGTCTGAAATTCCAACCATTGTGTTTCGCTGAGTGGTGAACCTGAAATTGAATTAAACAAAACAGATTTTTAAACGGTTTTTAGTTCAAATTATAAGCAAATTAAAGATGTAGTATACAATAAGTCAATTAGAATAGATTGTGTACATGAAATGACTTACTCCGTGACTATAAATCTGATTTCAGAAATATCAGCATTTAATTGGCCTTACAACAATCTAAAACAGGGAGCATCACAGTGGGTCTACATTGACCTAAGTGCGTTGGAGTTGAGCTAATGGCTCTCTTTCAACAACCCGCAAACCTAAAACAGGGAGGCTTCTTCTCGTTTTCTGGCATCATCTAGGCGAATCCTGCACATAAACTTAGTACATTCAGTAATATCGGAACGAATAGAAGTTGATGATAGTTTGTTAACTGTTTCATGAACTTTGAAAGACCCTTTTTAAGTAAAGCTAGCATTACAAGTACAAGTACTTACATTATTCAACAGTTAGAAGGAAAAAAATATTTGCATTTTCTTAGAAATAGGCTGTACAAGCTTTGGTTTTTTGCTAAGTAGCGAGACTATTACAACTCTTAAATGCAGGCTTTCAAAACTTGGATACTATATCTTCCCCACCACAGCCACCGAAAAGACGGGAAGAACACCGGCTTCTCCAAAAGAAAAAGAGAGAACATGAGAAGCGTGCCATTGAAGATATTGAGAGATGCTAATCCAGGAACAACGTGCGGAAGTTTTACCAACAGGTTAAAAGAACGTGCCGTAGTGCCCCGTGGCTTAGTGGTTAGTGTGTCGGACTGCTAAGCGAAAGAACCTGGGTTCAAATCCAGCTCATAGCCACCTTTTTTTCTGGGGTACTGCCTCTTGCGAGGAACTGACAAAACCTCCAAGAGTAAAATTTGTCTCGAAAAAGTGCATCTCATGTAGCCGTTCGGACTCGGCGGTAAACTGTAGGTCCCTTCCATTCTTGCAGAGTAACAACACACACACAGGAATGGTTGAGAGTATAAGTCACTAGGCCTTGGCTCCTTAAGGAGCTGTCGCGCCAATAAATTTATATTTATAAAAGAACGTGCCAAGGAAAAAAACCTGCACAGAAGCCTGTAGACATAGGAATGGAAACCTCGTAGTAGAGTCACAGTCGGTGCTGAGTACATGGAAGGACCATTTCTGCAGACTGTTAATCGGCAATGAAGACCAAAATCCCGCTTTCAGGCAGAACGAACCATTCAACATGGACGATGACAGACAAGACTTCCGTCCACCTGACCAAAATGAAGTGAGGATAGCAATATCTAAACAAAAAATCAACAAAGCTGCTGGATCCGACGAACTTTTAAAAGCGGCCGGATATGACCTGGTGGAGTGCATACACCAACTCATCTGTAAAGTTTGGTCAGAAGAAAGTATGCCTGATGAATGGAACCTCAGCATCGTTTGCCCGATCCACAAGAAAGGATACCCCTCTAAACTGCGCCAACTATAGAGGAATAAGTCTCCTGGGGTGGGATCGGCTAAGGTGATAGTTGATTTTTGATCATGAAAAATAATACTTTTGTGACAGCTTTTTAATTGTCACCTTCATACATTTGAATGAAAATAAACATTTTTCTTAAAATATTTCAAGAAATATGTATGTAGATACTTACATTTGTGGAAAAAAAAGTTGAACACAAAACAATTGAAATCTTTCGTCAGCAACCTGAGCAGGAGAGTCCACAATTGATTAAATGTTCACGCAGATCCTGGAAACTACCCAAGAATTCCAAATCGATACCCACCACCTCTTTATCGATGTTAAGGCCGCGTACGATAGCATTTATAGAGACGAGCTATACAGAGCCATGTCTGGTTTTGGCATCCCCACAAAACTCGTCCGACTATGCAGGATGACGATGGAGATGCGCTATCGTGCGATTTCTTCAACTTAATACTTGAAAAAATTATAAGAAACTCGCAAGTCAATTGTAGTGGGACAATTTCAAGTCTGTGCAATTGTTATCATACGCCAACGACATAGACATCATTGGCAGAACTCGGCGAGCTGTCAGTGGAACGTTTGCTAGCATTGAAGGTGAAGCGGCTAAGATGGGACTAGCAGTCAATGAGGCCAAAACGAAGTACCTGCTGTCCACAAAAAGGGACACACAACACGGGCGGATTGGACAAAACATCACAATAGACAGGTACAACTTTGAGGAAGTTAGGGACTTTGTGTACCTCGGATCCGCTATAACATCTGACAACATCTCATCAGAAATAAAGCGAAGAATTACTCTTGCCAATCGCTGTTTCTATGGGCTAGGAAGGCAATTGAGTAGCAAAGCCCTCTCTCGAAAGACAAAGGAGACTCTTTATAAGACCCTAATCATCCCAGTCCTGCTCTATGGCGCCGAGGCATGGACTCTATCTAAAGCTGATGAAAATATCCTTAGTCGTTTCGAGCGTAAGATTCTTCGGAGGATTTTTGGCCCTATCTGCGTTAACGGGCTTTGGAGGAGAAGGTTCAACCATACGAGCTGTACATGTCATGTAGAGCGAATGGACCAGAATGCTCCGGCTAGCAGTCAAGGAAGACCTCGCCTTAGGTGGCGCGCTCAAGTGGACGACGACCTCAACCAACTTGGAGTGCGAAACTGGAAGCAGCTAACCAAAGACCGAGCTGGCTGGAGAGGCATGTTGGTTGAGGCCCAGGTTCGTCCCGAACTGTAGCGCCCCTAAGTAAGTAAGTAAGTATTCTGAAGGCGATTTTGTTGTAAAGACAGAAGCCGAAGTGGAAGAATCAAATTCAGTACAATGTTTATAATAAAAAAATAAAAATCGAAAATATTTGCATAAGTTTGATTAAAATCTTGACAAACTTTTTGTTAAAATGTAAACTAAAAGGTAACTAACTTTCAGGGGCAACTATCCAATCTGGGGCCCATTGACTTTCTTTTAGTCGACGCATTCAACGACCTCTTCCTTTATTATTAAATGGGCAAGTCTTCTTCCGTTTTTGAGTTTATTTAACGAAATGTTGACACTGTATGCGATACGTTTCAAAAAACATCGAAATGCACCAATATATTATTAGATAATGACCCTATCAGCTTCATTTCGATAAAACTTTAATTAAGGAGTCCTTATCAATGCTCTGGGCCTTTCAATCTCTAAAGGAGGTGTATTTTCAATTATTTTTCAATATCGCAGTCACGATCATACAACATAAGGAAGTAGTGTACCCTTATCTGAAACTTATTAACAAAACTCGACATTTGTTCTGATTATTGCATATTTCTCGTACTGATTACAAATAAATTGCTTTATTTTTAGCATCTGAACCCGATTGCTTTGAAATAAGTAATTAAAAATGTAAAACCTAAAAAAAAAAACAAACTAAACGCAAACAACCACTTCTGGTCACACTACTCCCCAATGGACATTCTCTTATCACAAAACACATAAGACCGAACGCATTATCATGTCTTTGTTAGAACTTCAGCTAACATTCCAAAACAAAAATATTAGGGCGCCTAATTGAACTAATCTCTTAAATGCTTCTATGACAATAACAATAGCCTGTGCCATCGACCTTTATACGGCCTTGGCATGACACGATACACCTAGATGTCTGACTCACCTCTTTCAATGATTTCCCTTTTGGGCAATTTATTTTCAACGATTTCCTCTTGGCTCTTCTCCTCGTCCGTTGGTAGCGGTTCGGTTTCGGGAGTCACTTCATGACTATGGTCACCATTTAAGACTTGATAGTTCTCATTCACAGTTGGCCTGGACCTTGGCTGTTGCCTGTGAAATGGTGGCGGAACATAATCTGGGAAATTTACCAAAAACCCAACCAACTTGTTGGGCAACCAACTTTCCGACGCCAGGGAACGGGACTTGATTTCGCCAATGTCCAATTCGGCAAAGGTTTTCTTTAGTTTTTGCGTTTCGATGCTGAGGACGACAAATTCATCGCGATTCGAACTTGAGACGTCCAGAATGTGTAGCTGCCGCATCGAACGAACGAACATATCGGCATTTCCATGTTGAAAGAAGTATTCACTGTGTAGTGCTGCGGTGTCCTTCTTTATCAGGCGAATAGTTTGTCCACGATTCTTTACTTCGATTGAACGCAGTTCCTCCAGATTGCAACGAATGCATCTGGCCTTGAATTGGTTCTCTGGTTTTGTATTGAACACGCGACATTCGGATATGGTGCGTGTTCGTCGCGATATGGTATCGACTAAGGCCCAATCACCTTGATCTTGGGTGTCATCGGCAATCAAAATATTTTCGTTCGGATGCCATTCTATGTACTTTCGCTTGCTCGGCGAGTACTCAACAACACTCAATGAACCGCTGGTATTGAGGTCAGCGATATATTCGGCGCTGGCTTGTTTGAGTAGGACACCATCGTGTGTGCAAAGAATCTACGTATTAAGGAATAGATTGATTAGGTGTTTTGAAAATTGAAAAATATGGGTGCATCCCCTTTTTAGCTACCTGTGCTGTTCCAATTGGTTCGTCCATTGGAGTTGGCGATTGGTGTTGACTGTCGTTGCTTGTACGCATCAATTGTTGTTGACTGCACTCGTATTTTACAGATTCTGACATTGTGATTAGATTGTTCAGAAACTTGGGATGGGAATTTCGATAGTTAATTGTAATTTACGCGTTTATTTTTGAAGCAAATAGTAATTTAGAAGCAGCTGACTTCGTTTTTGTTGTAGAAAATCGCTTTGTTTTCATTTTTGTTTCAGAAAATTTGTATGACGTAGCTTGAGTTAAGATGGTAAGGAAGTGTGCTGATTCTATTTAGTTCTGTTTGCTTAGTAAGTATTTTGATCATAATGAACTTTTGTGCCCCTAGTGAGCTTTATGACAGTGAGTAGAAAGTAATACGTATTTTGTTGAACAAATAAATTAAATGCTGCATAATCGGAATTATGTATGTTATGTAAAACTAAGCAAGAGAAGTCTCGAGTATCAACATCAAGCAACATTCAATTTCAGATATAATTCTGTCTGTGAATCAGAGATTTGGTTTCTTTTATCGTCTGTCAAATTTAATGTAATTTATTCAATCTGCTTTGTCAAATCAACATGAAGGGAAAGCTTCAGTAAATAATCAACTAACACCAGTTCGTCTACGAAACGCAAGATCGGCCAAAAAATTGCCGCTGGCCGTGAGTGTGCAGGAGAATCCATGCCAGTCGATTTCTCTTCGCTTGCCAGAACTTGACTTTTCGCATAATACAACTTGGCAAATTTTAGGTTTTGGTTTGGCCCTGCACGCGTACAAAATTCAAATTCAACTGACCCAAGAGCTGAAGGATGCATACCACCCACCGAAGCTACGGCGGACATTTAAACGATGTTATATTCCATACATAATGTAATCAACAGACTTTTTCATCAAGGAATACAAAACTATGATTTTGACTTCGTTTAATTTATCCAAATTATAATTTGAAAGAATTTCTCAGATCGCAAATATTATATTGTGTTCTTACCTTCGGGGAGTTTGATAAAATAAATAATCAAACATCTCGAAAATGATAAGGTAGTTCAAAAACAGTCATACCGACAGTTTGGTGATAATTAATATTCTGACATTGACATTTCATATATCTGATGTAAACGGAACAAAACAAAATAATTCTCTGCACGTGTGCTTTAATATTGTTTTCATTAAAATATTTCATTAATTATAAATCAAAATGAGTGATGATGAAGCTGAAGAAAATAAACACAACTCCACCGAACCCGTTGAAAATGCCTGGTCATTGAAAATTCCCGAATTCAAAGCAGATCACAACCCGAACGGTTTGATAGAGGAAAGTTCTTTTGCCACGCTCTTTCCAAAATATCGCGAGAAATACCTCAAAGAGGTATGGCCTCTTGTACAACAAGTTCTTGGTGAAGTCCATCTCAAAGCTGAGCTCGATTTAGTCGAGGGAAGCATGGTAGTGAAAACAACACGAAAAACTTGGGATCCATTCATCGTCATCAAGGCCAGAGATATGATCAAGCTGATGGCTAGAAGTGTACCCTTCGAACAAGCCAAACGTGTCCTAGAAGACGAAATTGGATGTGACATTATCAAAATTGGAAGTTTGGTTCGTAAGAAGGATAAATTTGTTAAGAGACGACAACGTTTAATCGGTCCCAATGGAGCAACACTTAAATCTATTGAACTGTTAACTGATTGCTATGTTCTAGTCCAAGGCAACACTGTGTCAGCCCTTGGTCCGTACCGAGGACTTCAACAAGTTCGAGATATTGTCACCGAAACTATGAATAACATTCATCCAATATATAACATCAAAGCATTGATGATTAAGAGAGAGCTGTCTAAGGATCCAAAGCTAGCCAACGAAGACTGGGCACGATTCCTACCCAAGTTCAAGAACAAGAACATCAGCAAACGAAAACAACCGAAAAATAAGAAACCCAAGAAGGAATACACTCCATTCCCACCAGAACAGCCTGAGAGTAAGATCGACAAACAATTGGCTTCGGGAGAGTATTTCCTCAACAAGGAACAGAAACAGGGCCGTAAGAATAAGGAGCGTGAAGAGAAGCAAGCTGCCTCGGCGAAGAAACAAGAAGAGAAACGAAGCAAAGACTTCAATCCACCAGAAGAGCCGAATCGCAAGAGGAAAGCTGATGCAGATTCTGGGAAGGTGGATGTGAAGGCGCTCAAGGCGAAGTTGGCGAAAGCTAATAAAAAGATAAAAACGAAATGAGCGAGGCAAGAATACTAAACTAATTTTAAGTTAAGGAATTGTTTTAATAAAAAAAGATAATATTTTTGAAGACATTTCGTGTTGTTTCTTTGTTTTGACTTATTCCCTTAAACTATATTTGGGAACTAGGACAATTGTATTGAAAGTTCATTAGGAACGGAATTCATTGCTTCATACCTAAAGCTAAGTACCAGATCCTTTACAAGGAGTTCTAAGAACAATTATTTTTGCTGCCTCATGGGCAACTAATATCTTTTAAGTGATTTATACAACCATTTTCACAACATTGAAGTTTTCACCGTTTGTATTCACTCATTCGACGGTTGCACTGTAGTCTGCCAGCTCTAAACATATCCAACGTTTGTATGGTTTGGCATAAATACCAACATGAACTTGAGTATTTAATATAAAATCACTGGTTAAATCGAGGAAAATGTTCGGAATATACACATTCAAATTGTCAAAAACACAAAATCCTTGCAACACTTCGTCAAATAAATTCTTTTTCCACCTTTTTTATATACGGAACCGTTTATTATCATTAAAATACACAGAAAACAAACAAAAGTTGTCTTCAGCTTACATAATTAGTTTCAATCTATGTCCACCGTGGCGCTAAATACCCCCGAGTTCATAAATGTAACATGCAGCATCACTGCAAAATACAATATGTAAAAATATGGTGCCATTTGTGTAAATTTTTGGCAAAATTTGATTTAATTTTTGAGAGCAAGCATCAACACTTCTAAAAAAGTTTAAAAAAACTTTCCAATGGGCAGTATTCGCCTAAAGAAATGGAGCGTGAATTTAGCACTGATGCTGCAGTTTTACATTTATGAACTCGACCATCTGTACCTGCATTCAAATCATCTATTACAATTTTCTTTGTTTGCACATCTCTACTTTACTGACAGATTTTTTTGACATTCAAGATAATTTTCAGTCGCCAGTCGGTAATATAGATTTATTTGTTTTGTAATCCTTTTTTTCTTTCATTGTGTAATTTTCTTCTCTAAATAAAATGCCAAATTCTCTGCAAACAAAAACAACAAATGTGCCTAAATCTAAAAACAAAAACAGAATGAATAAACGTCAAAGAAATCGTCGTCGAAATAAACAGAAAATGCTAAATGCCAATCAACACAAGACCCAAACACAAATCCCTATTTCGTTTTGTGAAAATGCACAGAAAAAAGGTGTTGAGGTTTGGCATGAAGCGTACAAAAATGCCGTAAGATGGCACGGAGAACATCAAAACAATTTCTGGCGACATGCTGCCGAACATCTTGAAAACGAGAATCGAGTGTTGCGGCATCAATTGAATTGTGTTGCTAATATAAAACCGGAAACTGCACCATATTATGAAACATCCGATGAAGATGAGGAGGAACAGGAAGCTGCTCTTATTATTAAGAAGGAGAAGACTGACGAAGAAGTTGATTCGGAATATTTAAAGTTCTTGCAGATTACAAATGAACATCGCCAGGAATTGCGATTGAAAAGGGAATCCGAAGGACTAGCAGAGGAAGGAGAGCAGACAACTTAGACTAATTTTAATTGTTAGTTGATTATTTTGTAAGGTTTTGTATTATTGTTTAGTAAATTTCGAAAATAATTTTGTTCGTTTGATTTTATGATATGCCACACATAGAAGTGCCCCTCAAGACATGGCTTCAAATATTGAAATATTGATTTTAATGACTTTCATCTTTTATTGATTAATGTATTGTTTCATAGACTTTCCGGGTACCTAGGTTTCAGAAATCGAGTGAAAGCAAGGCGCGAAAAACAAAAAGACAAATACGAGCATGGTGAAAGTTAGTCCTGGATTTTAATAGATGTAGTCTATGTATTTGAACCTTTTCTTTTAATGCTCTATAAGCAGGAACTTTAAGGCCGGAAGGTGTATTACTTTGTTTGTTTATAATTTTTGATTAAATGAAAGAGAATGGATCTTATATTGATAAATGTTTTATTTAATGTCAGCAATTATGTACGGAATACAATATCAGGTAAATGTCCGCCTCTGTTAGTCTCACAAATGCGAACCCTTTTGAGCACATTTTTCATTACATTCTCACACATTTCACGGTTTATTTCATTAATTTCATCCCGAATATTTTGTTTGAGTTGCTCAAGCGTTTCTGGTTTGTTTGCATAAACCTTGGTTTTCACATATCCCCACAAAACCAAGTCCGGAGCAGTCAAATCAGGCGAGGTCTCGCAGTAATTGTAATCCTGGCTGTATGCGATGTGGCACCGTCTTGTTGATACCACATGTTAATCAAGCCCAAAGCATGCAGTTGAGGCGTTAAAATGTTTTCAATCATATCACAATATCGCTCCCCATGCACAGTTACCGTTACGCTGTTTTCATTTTCAAAGAAGTAAGGTCCAATGGTTCCTCCTGACCAAATTGCACACTTTTAATGGAAGTAAAGGTGACTGATGAATAATTTTAGGGTTTTCTGTTGTCATGTTACATGTCATGTTAAATGGAAACATATGCAAATCCTTGTGCAAAATTGTGGCCAAAGTTGTTCTTTGAAGACCAAGCTCCTGAGCACGTTGATGGATTGTTTTAAAATTTAAACATTTCCTTGAGCAGCAGAAATGTTTTCAGCCGATCTTGCAGTACGTTGGTTCATGCTTGGGCTTACCACCTACAAACCCTCTTTCTTCGAAATCATTCACTACACGATAAATAGTGCGTTTTGTTGGCACGTTGTTTCTCCCAAATGTTTCACGTAACTTTCTCATCGTCACAATAATCGATGATTGATTTTGATAAAATGTTTTAACGATTAAAACACGTTGGTTTATCGAATATTTTTCCGGTCAAGACTTTCAGCACTCGTACAGGAGCAAGAGTTCTCAAAGATCTCGATATACACAAATCCGCTGGCCCGGATACCCCCGATTCTGCTGAAGAGGTGTTCTTACATACTGGAAAAGACACTGCGTAAGCTTTTCCATCGCTCCTACTCTTCTGGAATCTTTCCTAGAAGATGGAAAACAGCATTTGTCCAGCCTGTCCCTAAGAAAGGTGACCCATCCTCCCCCTCCTCCTACCGACCCATAGCACTAACATCCCTTCTTTCTAAGGTCATGGAAACACTGATTAACCGTCAGCTTAAGGAATATCTCGAAGATCGTAAGCTTCTCCATGACCGTCAGTATGGCTTCCGCAGCAACCGTTCCACTGGTGATCTGATGGCATATCTCACCGAACAGTGGAACAAATCATTACATCGCTTTGGTGAAAGTAAGATTATTGCTCTTGATATCTCCAAGACATTCGACAGAGTTTGACATGAAGCTCTTTTATCGAAAATGCGTGCTTTTGGGATCGATGATACTCTTTTTCGTTGGATTAGAAGCTATCTTCTGGATCGTTCAATACAAGTTGTATTGGACGGATTCAAGTCTAATTCCTACAAAATAAATGCTGGTGTGCCCCAGGGCTCTGTTCTGTCTCCGACTCCAATGTAGGTCGTCGTTGACACACATACCGAGTACTGGGAGCTTTTCAGTTTCTTCGATATAAGTTCCATTCATGGACGATGGCATTGGGGGTATGTTTAGCTTTAACGACAGAAGACAGCATTGAGTTTTCGAAGCATAAAACTCCACACGATTCCTATAACCCCATTTGACATACGGTACCGTTGCAATTGTACTTGATATAGCTAATAGCGAGTTTCATTGAAGAAAAGATTTGCTCTTTCTGTCAAAAGATTTGATCTTTTTCAGTTTTGAGAGTTTCATTGCAAGAAAAAGAGCAAATCTAGATCAAATCTCAACACAAAAGATTTGATCTCTGATGGGGTGGCAGATTTGATCTGAATGCACACACATGTAAATAATCTTTTCGGTCAGACGTCAAATGGAAAATGTTTTGTAATTTGTTGTTCGTTGTTAACTTGTGCCAGCCTGTGTTAAACAATAAAATCAACAAATAGCAATAAAAGAAACAAAATAGTAATAAAAGATGTTTTTGAAGTCAGAAAATACCAAAATGGCATTTTGAGTGAATCAACAACTGTGCATAGATATTTTTGTGTGTCGTCAAAATACTGTGTGTGCTCGTCAGATAATCACCAATACTACGATTAAATCGTAAAACAAGTTTCATTGAAAAGAGCAAATCTGAATTTTGAGATCAAATCTTTAAAATTTGAATAAAACTCGCTATAAGAATGCGGCTAAGTGCTTAGGTTTTATGTATCGGTCGGTGTAAGAAGTTTTTTTCCCCTTCTGATCTGGCTACAATTTATAAAGCGTTTATACGCCGAAAACTTGAGTATAACTCACACCTCTGGGCAGGTGCTTCTTAAGATCGCCTCAACTGCTCGATAGAATACAAAACAAAGCGTTAAGATTGATAGGAAATAGAACTGCCGCTGAAACAATTGCTCCTCTCGAACACCGGAGCAATGTTTCATGTCTTTTCTTATTTTACCGTTTCTTTCATAAAAAATGTTCACTCGAGGTAGCCAGCTGCATTCCTTAAAAGCTTTGCCCGTAATACTCGTCTTGGTAGGAATGCTCATCAGTTCACCCTTGAGCCCAATTTCGGACGTACCGTGAAATATACACAGATTTTTTGTTAGCCGTACAACACGAGTTCGGAATGGTTTACCAGGCGAGATTTTCCCTTGCCATTTCGATTTGCAAGCATTCAAAACCAATGTTAATCCACACCTTCTGTCCCTCCTTCCTAATTTTCCTATACTCGCGCAGAGCGTTTTAACACTACAAGGGCAACACACAAATAATCCCTTTTCCTTTTAGCTTTTTTTTAAACTTAAACTAAATCAAATAAAAACGTTTCAAAGTAAACTTAAAATAAATTGAAAGACTGGATCGCACGTACTTGCTCATATGTTGTAGAATAAAATTTAAGAAAATTAAAGCTAATATCAAAGCATTTATTGGATTTTTTTGACTTTTGATTGTTTGAATAAAGTACGTCCAATTGTATCGAGTGAGCCAAAAGCCAGGACGAGTGTCACCTCTTGCCCCACCATCCCCGCTCTCACGGGTGGCTGACATATGTCATCGGCCGCCTGTTCTGACGTTTCTGATTTTATAACGCCCGTTGAACAAAGCTAAAATATTGTCAAAGATTTAATCCAATGAATTTTTTGTCTAGGCAGCTGTTTCATTTCAGCTTCACAATTTTAGCCAACTTTCCAACTCATTATTCTGTATTCTGCCTCAATTATACTCAGCGGAAATATGTATCATCATTCTATTATTAAAACCAAGAAGTAACCATCGTACTCACATTATTGCTGGCCAAAATCTAACCCAGAAACACAATTACATCTGAAGACTCACCAGCCACGGCTAAGAATTGTTATTTTTGTAATTCCATTAGGCATAGATTCTTAGATACATGTTAGGTATGTACATACATTTGAAAAGATAAACAGACTTCAATAGAAAACCACACGCTCGAAAGTGGTCATAAAGCACTGAATTATTGGATAATCGCCTACTAATAGAAAAAACAACTCGCATCGCCAAGTCGTGAGCCACCTGTATCGCTGAATCCAGTTGCGCCAGGGAGAATGCCATAGAAGGCTGCACATTGTGTACATCGAACAGCGTACACTGCACCAGCCACATCCAGCCCAACCCCACTACGTGCTGATGGTGGATTTTGATGACCAGACGATTACATTCCGTTCGACTTGCTATGAAAGCTTAGCGCAAAATTAAATTACCCAAACAGAACAGACCAGAACAGAACACAGAGCACAGCAGCGCTCGGAAATGGAATTCAATCCCAGCTGAAATGGACTTGGTGTGGTGGCTTTGGCTTGGAAGCATTGCTAGCTGGAGAAAGGTTGAGCGAAGACAACATAAGAAACAAGCACATAAACGGGAGAACCTCACACAATTTACAGCTAACATGGAAGCATGTTGGTGGTGTTCCATATTTTAGTGCATCGACTTCGATGCTGCTGCTGCACTGACGACTGGCCGCATGAGTTAGGACGGGGCGGAACAATACCGCAACAAGATGAATAGGTCAAGTGCACACTGTGCAACAGAATTTGTACGACCAAGCGAAGATGCAAGCGACGTCAATGGGGACTTCGACATGACATGAGATGGCGAAAGGACGACGAGTTGTCCGATCGAAATGACGTGACTTAATAGCTGAATCTGAATTTCAATGAAGCTATTTGTATCTCTATATAGCCTAGCTGATGGCTCTTTCTGGGAATCCAGAGTGAAGCAACAGAATTTCGGCTAATGGTAATGGAACAAAAAAAGAAGTCTTCCGAGATATTCCTTTGTAATGATTTATGCACCGGTCTAGGAGATATTGTCGGTTCGGGTGCTGGGAGCAATTGTTTGGAAGAGATCGTGGCTGAGTTAATTGGCCTGCAGCACGAATGCAAACCATTTTTAAATCGGATTGGGTCAAAGTTATATTTCAATTAACCGGGTGTGCAAGGGTGGAGGAGACGGTTAAATGGATGGGAGAGCTTTTTTTGTTGTTGTTTTTTTTTTTCTTTCGTGAAGACCTCCTGTGTGGACAAGGTAAGTAGTTACTTAAATTGTTTCCGGAGAAAAGGTAATTGAGACGAATTGACTTGGTAACCTATTTCGAGGAGTCGTAAATCTTGAGAGTTTCTTTTTTTAACAGACAACTTGTAGATGATCTATGTATTGTATACATGTATTTAAAATTTTGATGAATATGGGTGGGCGAAATGTCGAATAATCCGTAAGGCTTAAGCTTGACGGTTCAACTCAATTGTACAGTTTAAATGAAACGAATGATAGTTCAATCTTGTTAAACTGCTATTGTTTGAAGCAAGTATGTTTTTAAGACTGCATGACTTTTGTGATCCTCGAATGACAGCTGACAGCTTTTGGTATTAATAATAAATAAATTTGACAGATATATCCGTGCCCGTCCATCCATTGTGGTTAACGCATTTAATAGTAATATTCGCACCGCTAGTAATGCACATAAATTTACCCAGGAGCCCAACTTCGGACGTACTGTTAACTACAGCACTACTGGGATTCTTTCCTTAGCCGTACCACGCGGATGTGGAATGCCTTACCAAACTCAGTTTTTTCCTCCCATTTTGACTTGCAGACCTTTAAACCAATGTGCATCGGTATCCCTATACCTATTTTCCTAACGTCCCCGCTGTGTTTAACCAACATTATAACGGTAGCCAATTAGAAAAAAAAGAATGATCGGAAGGAAACAGGGAACGTTTCGTTCAATTTTGACACCAGCTTCCATTTGCTTCCGTCCATTATCACGCGCTCTGAATGTAGTAGATTGAGATCATTATTTAATCGTAAACGTCTATGTTCGCATGCGTAAAGGGCTAACTATAAGGTTCGGAAGCAGGCGGAAGCTAGTGTCAAAACCGACCGAAACGTTCCAATCCGTTTGTCAAATGAGCACGTCTACACATAATGGACGGAATGCCTCAGTCGTTCAGCAACTGTGGAAGAGTGGAGACTGAGTTGACGACTTTCACAGTGAATAGTAATTTTTTCAAGTGTTTACTTAATTAATTACAGTAATTAAAGTAAATTGTTAGTTTATTTGCCAAAAGGCAAATAATTAAATTTGTTTTTTGCTATAAATATAGCCAAATTCAATTTGGCTTTCATAATTCATTAAAAAAAAAAAGAAGCTTTTTTAAAAGCTCCTTTGTAGTTCTTTGGGCAAGCCAGCCCAAAGGTATATCTACCCAAAATACCATCAAATCATATATAAGCCAATAGCTCAGTGGTAGAGTGGCCGATCGCGGCGCAGAGGAACCCAGGTTCGAATCCGGCCTGGGTGACTTTACAAATACTTTTTGGGAAAAAGTATTATAGCGAGTTTCATTCAAGAAAAGATTTGCTCTTTCTGTCAAAAGATTTGATCTTTTTCAATTTCGAGAGTTTCATTGCAAGAAAAAAAGCAAATCTAGATCAAATCTCAACACGAAAGATTTGATCTCTGATGGGTTGGCAGATTTGATCTGAATACACACATACATGTAAGTAGTCTTTCGGTCAAACGTCAAATGGAAATTATTTTGTTATTTTTGTTGTTTGTTGTGAACTTGTGCCAGCCCGTGCTTAGTCAAAAAATTAACAAATATCCATTAAATATACAAAATAACAAATAAAGGTGTTTTTGAAGTGAGAAAATACAAATATGGCATTTTAAATATATATACTGTACATGCCTGGTATTTTTGTGTGTGATATCAAATACTGTGTATGTTCGTCAGTGAATGACCAATACTAGGATTAAATGATGAAACAAGTTTCATTGAAAAGAGCAAATCTTGATTTTCAGATCAAATCTTTGAAATTTGAATGAAACTCGCTATTAGAAAGTAGACAAAGCCTAGAAGGCGAAAAAATTTCCCAGCCAATGGGTGACGATAGTGAAAAGGTGGTGCCATCGGATGATGGGCTACCAATAAAATCGGCTGATGTCCCAATGACGTCAGCAAAAAGGAGGAAGAAACAATTTAAGCCTAATCTGGTGAAAAGGCAAACCAGGGCAACTCCGGCCATAGGGCAACCCATAGGGGAGTTGGCAAAAGAGCGGCCAGCCAAGTCCAGTGCCGCAGAAAAGATACGTCAGCAGCTGGAAGTTGCTGGCGTGACGTCGGACATATCTGTGTCGTATGTGTCCGACGAAGGAGAAGGGCAATACACGCCTGACGACACACAAGTTGCAGCAAATAGCAGCAGCATACTCCCGCAAGTACCATCCTCATCGGCGTCCGACGATGAGGAAGAGGAAATTAGCGATTTCGAACGAAAAATTCTGGCCGTTCGAGTAAAACAGGAGACAAGGAGGAGGGAAGAAAAGCTCGCCAAAGAGCAAAAGGAGGCAGCCAGAGTTAAGGCCCTCCAGACGGCAGAGCAGCAACAGCAGCAAATTCAACAACAGCAGCAAGCACAACTGCAGAAACAACAACCACAGCAGCAGCGGAAGCAACAGTCTGCTAAGCAACAACAGCCACAGCAGCAAAAAGAACAGCCACAACAACCATCGACGTCCAAGAACGCCCAACAGCAGCAGCTAAACGAACAGCAGCAGCAGAAACAACAGCAGCAGCAGAAACAACAGCAGCAGCAAAACCATCAGCAGCAGAGACAACAGCAGCTGAGACAACAGCAGCAGAGTCAACAGCAGCAGATAAAACAGCAGATGCAGCAGCAACAGCCATCGCAGCCAATACAAAAAAAAGGTAAGGTGCCGCCAATAAATACATTTAAAATAAACCTAAAAGAAACTATAGATATTTGTAAGGACGCCATAGGCGACAACTTTTTAATAAAAAGATTGAGCAATGATAGGCATGCTATCCACTGCTTCTCAGTGGATCAGCACAACAAAGTCAAAAAGATCCTCCAAAAAACGGCCACTGAACACTACAGTTTCACGCCGAAAGAGGAAAAAATCCAAACGGTCCTCTTAAAGGGCCTTGACAGCTCCACTGACACGGTGGCGCTTTTAAGCGAACTCCGTCGGGTAGCGACGAACGATCTCGAGTTCGTGGGGGTCAAGCCTTTCACGACTGCCAGAGCCAGACGGGAGCAACGGAAATTACCGTTCTTCCTGGTGCAGCTGTCGCCCAAAAGCAAACTGGATAGTCTACGGAAAATTACCAACGTAGACTACCAGGTTGTAACCTGGGACAAATTAAAGAGACGCGGCGACATGCTTCAATGCATGCGCTGCCAAAGGTTCGGGCATGCCGCGGCGAACTGCGGTATGCAGTCTCGCTGCGTGAAATGCAGTGAGAACCACAATATAGGTGAGTGTAAACTCGGACAGGAAAGGGTCGAAAATAAGACTCTACTTAAATGTGTGCTTTGCGGAGGCGAGGGGCACCCTGCTAGTTATCGGGGCTGTCCTAAGTTTCAGCAGATAAAGCAAACAAAAGCTCCGAAGGTGGTGGAGAGGCGACCTATTTTTGCTCCTGCACCGACAGCCGTTGTGCCCCAAATCTCTTACGCCCAAATGGCGGCAGGGAGGGCAACAACAACGGTACAGCCACAACCAAATGTTGCCAAGCAGGCCCCCGTGCCTACGGCACCTGCGGGACAGGCCGATATAATGACTGTGTTGCTGGCCATGCAGGCCCAGTTAACCAGCCTACAACAACAGCTCGGAAAGCAGGAGGAAAGACTAGACCGCGTCTACGCTTACCTTCCCAGCTTAGGGCAATTTAGACCATAATGGGCGCGCTGTACGAGAACCCCTTTAAAATCCTGGCTGTGAATGTAAATTCACTAATCAGGACCGAACGTAGAGCAAATTTGTTTCAATTGTTGCATGACCACAGTCCAGATGTCTTTTTGGCTAGCGAAACCAAGCTAAACCAGAAACACAAACTGACTCATAACAAATACAATATCGTAAGAAGGGACCGGCCCAACTCCACTCGTGGGGGCGGCGTCGCTATCTTTTTACGAAAAGGTATTGATCATAAGGTCATATATAACAGTGAAGTGCGAAGATTCGAGTTGTTAGAAGCTTGCATCATATGCATTCCTCTCCAACATGGGAAGCGAATGTATGTGATTGCAGTGTACGCACAAGAAGCACCTCAACCTGCAAACTTTATTGCAGAGCTCGAAAAACTTTTCGAGTGCCTTAGTTTGCACTCGGATGAAAACTACTACATTATCGCTGGAGATTTTAATGCCAAACACGAAGATTGGGGAAATCAAATCCAAAATCCAAGGGGATACCATCTTTTTGATTGGATGGGTCGACACCATATTGAGTATAAAATCGACCTTCTTGCTACAGATAGACCATCGTTCCCAAGGAGCGGTGCTTTTCTAGATCTACTACTGTTAGACTCAAGACTGACAGTAACTGACTCTGTGGGCCAACAGACAAGAAACTGTTTACAGACGGTAGAATACGACAGTGACCACTGCGGACTTTCCGCCGTCATACAGCTACCAAATGAACTTGTGGTGTTGGATGAATTTGTGCCTGCGCGCTCTTACAATTTTAGTAAGGCACGCTGGCCACGTTTCTCCAACACCTTGACAAGAGAACTCCTCTCTAACGACATTGTGCCTCCAAACGACAGGAATCTATCGAACGTAGAGATCGATGGATACCTGCTTCAGATGGATGGTGTCATAAAACAAACGATGGACAGAACGATCCCACGATACAAAGAACATAACGCAACTGAAATGTACAAGAACGCGACAATAGACGCACTACATAGACAAAAAAGTGGCCTCCTGACAAGATTAAAACTCTTGTACAGGCGGTTTACTGACAGAAACGATCTGGAGATTAGGACACTGAAGTCTTCAATCAAAAATATCAACTCGCTCATTAAACAAAACTATCGATTGTCTATTAACTCTTACTGGGATAACAGAATTCGAGCCGTTAATTCTAGCAACCCGAGTATGTTTCCTGAGATTAATAAAATCTTTAGAAAGAACACTCAAAATGATCTTCCGTGTCTTAAGCTCCAAAGAACGACAGACAACGAAAACATACTTCTGACCGCAGGAGTAGATCTGGGGGACGCCGTCTTGGACGACGAATTCTTTGTGATCGAAGATCCATTGGAGAAGGTTGAGACAGTGGGTTCTGCTTTTCAGCAAGTGTATAAGGTGAATGAGTCCATTCATCCAAATCACGACCTGGAGAACAGAGCTCTGCTGAATCACTTCTACCTGCGAAATAGCATCACGCAATGGCGATCTGAGAATCTTGGTTTTACCGGATTCAATGAAGACAATCTGGCAAATGCCACCGTCGCCGAGCGAAATGGGCCAAGTTCCCTGCTCATCTCGAAGGTAGAACTACAAATGATCTTCGCATCATTAAAGAAAAAGAAGTCAGCAGGAGTCGATGGTATACCCAATGTTGTACTGCGACATCTCCCTGAGGATGCAATTAACATATTGTGATGTGGCAACAAGTTTAGATACATTTTGTAAATTAACGCCATCTGTTGGATTCATTGTGTATAACAACCAACATTTATTGTGTACAACAACCACCATTTATTGTGTACAACAACCATGCCCCTAGAAGTATGCTACATATTTGCAACATGTTTTAACTTAGTACTAAATCGAACTTGACGAAACAATTCGAGACTCGAATTAGTACCGAAAGCTTAGATTGTGCCAGAACCAGACAGAAGCTTCCAGAAGCTTTTAAAGTTGTATAAATACAAGAGTAGATTGCATTGACAGTTCAGTTTATTTTCGAAAGTGGAATTGTTAACAACTGGAAGTATTAGTAAAAAGTGATTGAATTGAGATTAAATAAAAAGTGTTGAATTATAAAAACGTATTTGAATTGTGAATAAGTGAAATAAGTTAAATTGGTGTTATTTAAACTGAAAGACGTTGTGTTTTATAAAATAAAGAGATTTATTGTATTATTTTGGAATTTTGATTGAGTTTTATTTGTCGAACCCCAGGCAAAAATATCACATTGGTGTCAGAAATTGGGGATAAAACTCAGTAAAGTGCTAGAAAATTCCATAGTGACATTTTGTAAAACAGTTTTGGTGACTCATTTAATTGTGAAAGTGGAATTTTCCAGAAACTATTGAACTGATTGTGCTATAAAACTGTGAATAACGAGTATTTTTTGTTAAAAATAGTGTTGGAAAAAGATCTTTCTAGAAGAGACATTAAAATAAAACTGACTGTGTTGTGAAAATAGTGTTTCAGTTACATAAAATGGGTCGCAAATTAGAACAATTGACAACAGCTGAGTTGAAAGAAGAATTAGGAAAACGAAATCTTCAGACTTCGGGGCTGAAAAAGGAACTATTGCTCCGACTTCAGAATGCTATCACTCAGGATGGTGGAGACCCCGATACCATGTTGTTCGATGTTGAAGAACAAGGGAGAGAAAGCACAGTAAGTACAGCCGATGAAATGCCTGCTTTCATGAAGTTGCTTCTGTCGAAATTCGATGCTCTGGAAAGTTCCTCGAAAGAACAAAAGAACGTTCTCGAACGTAAATTTGATGAACAAAAGAATGAGCAAAAGAATTCTTTAGAAGTTCTCCAGAAGCAACTAAGCGAACAAAGGGATGCTCTCGAAAATAAGCTCGATGCACAGAATGTTTTCCTCGACAAAAGACTCCAAATAGTAGACCAGAAAATAGAAATTTTAGAAGAAAAATTCGGAAAGCAGATAGAAAGTGTAGAACAACAGTACGAACATCTGGCTAAGGAGGTTGATTCTCTGAGGAAACAGAAACTTCGGGAATATTCGAGCGACGGTCCACGAAGAAAGGAAATGCAGCCCCCTGTCTTCGATGGTCAAACATCATGGCCAATTTATAAGAGGCAGTTCGAAGCTGCCGCCTTGACGAACAACTGGGACAACGAAGACAAATCAATTGCTCTTACGCTTGCTCTCAGAGGAACAGCTGCCGAATTGCTGCAGACCATTCCTGAAGACAAACATCAGGATTATGATGCCATGGTCAAGGCAATCGAGATGAGGTTTGGCGACGACCACATGCAGCAAGTTTACCGAGTCCAGTTGCGCAGAAGGGTCCAGGCAAGAGGTGAAACGCTACAACAATTGCAAGCTGACATTGAGCGCTTGGCGAATTTGTCTTATCCCAATACCAGCAGGGAAATCATAAACGAACTGGCAACCGATGCGTTCACTAATGCCATTGCAGATGGAAAACTACAAATGGCTGTGAGAATGGCAGGTAAGAAAACGCTCGCTGAGGCTTTAGCATTTGCCCTGACAATGGAAGCAGCAGACCAAGCTTCGCAAGGTAGCCATCGCGTCAGGGAAATGGCTACGCTAGAGTGCTCATGTCAACGTGTCGACATTGAAAGACAAAACCCGAGCACTGTTCGAGGTCAAATGAGATGCTGGAATTGCAACAAGCTAGGACACCTACAGCGACAATGCAGATCTATGCCCAGACAGGTAAGCTGCCCACATTGCACAAGGAGGAGGCAGAATGACGAAGCATCTGGCAGGAATAACACTCACACTGCTGGACAAGCTTCTGATCAACAGCAGGCGGGAAACGCCTAAGAACCAACTTCGCGGGGCTGAAGTTGGTTGATGGAATCGACGCCCCCAGGACCATCATCCAAGTTTCGCAAACTACACGCTGCAGCAAAAGCTTGACAGTGGAGACAGTCATCAGAAACAGAAAATGTGTGGCCACTATCGACACGGGTGCCACAGCCTCCATAATCAGAAGAGACCTTGTTCAGACATCATGGCTACATAACACCAGCTGCTACACTCTGAAGACAGCTACGGGAGAAGCAGCAAAAGTATACGGGGAGGTATTTCTAAAGATACAACTGGCAGGGTTGACCTTCTCACATGCATTCTTGGTAGCCGACATATGCGACGAATGCATCATTGGAGTGGATTTCATGAAGGCACATGAGGTAATCATAGACCTTCGAATGCAAGTATTAAGGTATCGAACCGTTGAGATCCCTATGGTATACGGAAACGAGAACGCTGTGAATCTTCGGGCGGTTATAAGCAGAGATGAAGTCCTACCACCATCTTCAGAGACAGTTCTTTGGACGCGTTTGGAGGGTGATCCTGGGAACCACCGATTCTATTTTATTGAAGCAGATAATAAAGAGGACTTTCCAAGCTATATCGTTGGAAAGATTTTAGTGGAACCAAAGAAAAACATGGTTCCGGTAAGGCTGATGAATCCGAACAAACACTCCGTCAAGCTCAGACAAGGAGAGGTGATTGGAAGATGCGTACCCATTGCAGCCATATCGACAACATCTGGGAGTGATTCTGCGAGTCCTGTTTCTGCAACAAAATTGGCTGAGGTATGTAATGCTATCCTTGGAAACTGTGAGCTAA
Source organism: Platycheirus rosarum (assembly GCA_963971375.1). Taxonomy (NCBI): domain Eukaryota; kingdom Metazoa; phylum Arthropoda; class Insecta; order Diptera; family Syrphidae; genus Platycheirus; species Platycheirus rosarum. The sequence goes on from OZ020507.1 coordinate 15,491,882, forward strand.
ATCAGGAGCAGAAAACCATGGCCAAAAATCTCATTGGCGAGTTTGCTGATATATTTGCATCGCAGGATGGAGACTATGGTCGAACACACCTAGTACAGCACCGAATAGACACCGGCGATAGCAGACCGATCCGACAACCTGCTAGAAGACTTCCATTGGCAAAACAGTCGGAAGTCGATGAGATGATATCAACCATGGAAAAAGACGGTCTAATCGAAAGCTCAAAAAGTCCGTGGGCATCACCCGTTGTACTAGTGAAAAAGAAGGACGGCAGCACTCGATTCTGCGTGGATTACCGGAGGCTCAACGATGTCACCAAGAAGGACAGCTACCCCTTGCCTCGAATAGATGACACCTTGGATACCCTTTCTGGAGCGAAATGGTTTTCCACCCTCGATCTGAAAAGTGGTTACTGGCAGGTACAGATCCATCCAGAAGACAAAGAAAAGACCGCTTTCACAACGGGAAATGGACTATGGCAGTTTACCGTTATGCCATTTGGCTTGTGTAACGCTCCAGCCACCTTTGAGCGTTTAATGGAACGTGTGTTACAGGGTCTGACATGGAAAACCTGCCTGGTGTACTTGGATGACGTCATCGTTGTGGGAAAGACGTTCGCTGAACATCGCGACAACTTGAGGGAGGTGTTTACACGACTTCGAACTGCACATTTGAAACTAAATCCAAAGAAATGTGCTCTGTTCAAAGCTGAGGTGAAATATTTGGGACATGTGATATCATCAAATGGAGTAAACACTGACCCGGAGAAAATCGAAACCGTGAGAAATTGGCCAGTTCCCGAAGATAAACACCAGCTAAGGAGCTTTCTAGGTCTCGCCACTTATTACAGGAGGTTCGTCAAAGATTTTGCCGGAATCGCAAAGTGTCTGCACCAGCTAACTGAGAAGGGTAGACAATTTAAATGGTCAGGTGAGTGCGAAAGAAGCTTTCAACATCTAAAACAGCGACTTTGTGAGGCACCAATACTAGCTTACCCCACCCCTGGCAAAACATTTATTGTGGACGCGGATGCTAGTAACGTGGGTGTTGGAGCAGTTCTGTCGCAGATACAAGATGGGCAGGAGAAAGTGGTAGCCTATTTCAGCAAAGTTCTGTCGCGACCAGAGAGAAACTACTGTGTAACCAGACGGGAACTCCTTGCTCTGATACTGGCGACAAAACATTTCCATAAATATCTGTATGGACAGAGATTCATCCTGCGTACCGATCACGCCGCTTTAAAATGGTTGCTACAGTTCAAAAATCCTGAGGGGCAGGTAGCAAGATGGATCGAACGATTGCAGACTTACGACTTCGAAGTACAGCATCGCAAAGGAAGACTGCACTGCAATGCGGACGCGCTTTCCCGCAGACCATGTGAGCCCAGTTGCAAACATTGTGCGCGAAAAGAGGAAAAGGATGAAGGTATATCTGTCCAGAGAATAAGAGCCGAACCTGTAGAGGGTTGGAGTGCCGAAGAAATTCGTAATGCACAAAAAGAAGACCCTGACATCGAGCCAATCCTTGCATGGAAGGAATCTATGGAGAAACCAAACGCAAGAGATATCTCCGACAGAAGTCCTACTTTAAAAGCATACTGGGCGCAGTGGGACTCTCTCCATGTGGAAGATGGTGTTTTGCGAAGAAAATGGGAAATGCCGGATGGAAGATCCTTTAAGATGCAGCTTGTGGTTCCACGATCGAAAGTAGAGGAGATCCTACGAGAAATGCATGCTGGAATATCCGGTGGGCACTTGGGAATCAACAAAACACTGGAAAAGGTACGGGAACGCTTTTATTGGCTAAGCGTGAGAAACGATGTAGAGAGCTGGTGTCGAAAGTGCATAACATGCGCAGCTAGCAAGGGACCCAAAGTCAAAACACGAGGTAAAATGCACCAGTACAACGTGAGCGCCCCTTTTGAAAGAATCGCCGTTGACATCACAGGCCCGTTCCCGGAAACTGAAAACGGTAGCCGTTACATCCTTGTTGTCATGGACTACTTCAGCAAATGGCCGGAGGCTTTTGCGATACCCAATCAAGAAGCTAAGACCGTTGTCGAGCAGATAGTGGACCACTGGGTCTGCAGGTTCGGGGTGCCTATGGAATTGCATTCCGACCAAGGGCGAAACTTCGAGTCGAAGGTATTCCAGGAAGTATGCGCATCACTCGGGTTAAAGAAAACAAGGACAACACCTCTTCATCCACAGTCTGATGGAATGGTAGAAAGATTTAACAAGACCTTGAAGGAACATCTGTCCAAAGTCGTGAACGAGAACCAACGGGATTGGGATCGGCGAATTCCTTTATTTCTTATGGCCTACCGGAATGCGGTTCATAGTACAACTGGATACACTCCATCCGAAATTCTATTTGGACGAACTGCCCGGCTTCCAAGTGAGCTAAAATTCGGATTTCCTATTGAAGACCCAAAATGCGAAGAGGACTACGTGTTAGATCTTAGAGAAAGGATCAACGACATTCACCAGAGAACAAGAAACAACATAAAAATTGCGAGTGACCGCATGAAGACCAGATACGATGCGAGAGCAACAGCACCTGAATTCAATGAGGGAGATCTGGTATGGCTTTATAACCCACATCGCAGAAAGGGAAAATCGCCCAAGCTTCAGCAGGACTGGGAAGGTCCCTACCTAATAGTTACGCGCATTAATGACGTCGTTTTCCGAATCCAAAGAGGACCAAGAGCAAAAATGAAAATTGTCCATGTGGATCGACTGCATCGTTACCACGGAAACAATGATGATGTGCTTGTTCGGGACGAACAAAACTAAGAGGGGGACAATGTGATGTGGCAACAAGTTTAGATACATTTTGTAAATTAACGCCATCTGTTGGATTCATTGTGTATAACAACCAACATTTATTGTGTACAACAACCACCATTTATTGTGTACAACAACCATGCCCCTAGAAGTATGCTACATATTTGCAACATGTTTTAACTTAGTACTAAATCGAACTTGACGAAACAATTCGAGACTCGAATTAGTACCGAAAGCTTAGATTGTGCCAGAACCAGACAGAAGCTTCCAGAAGCTTTTAAAGTTGTATAAATACAAGAGTAGATTGCATTGACAGTTCAGTTTATTTTCGAAAGTGGAATTGTTAACAACTGGAAGTATTAGTAAAAAGTGATTGAATTGAGATTAAATAAAAAGTGTTGAATTATAAAAACGTATTTGAATTGTGAATAAGTGAAATAAGTTAAATTGGTGTTATTTAAACTGAAAGACGTTGTGTTTTATAAAATAAAGAGATTTATTGTATTATTTTGGAATTTTGATTGAGTTTTATTTGTCGAACCCCAGGCAAAAATATCACAATATATACAACACTGTTCAACAACGCGCTGAATAATGCATATTATCCAGTGAGTTGGAAGACAGCTGTAGTACATCCTCTCCCCAAAAAGGGAAAGGACAATTCCAATCCGGCAAATCTCCGGTCGATAAGTCTTCTTCCGAGTATCAGCAAGGTATTCGAAAAAGTTATCAATAGAGCTCTGTCCAAGTGGGCCGAGGACAAAAATATAATTCCAGACACACAGTTCGGCTTTAAGGCGGGACATGACACAATTCATGCCGCGTCTAAGTTAGTATCTGCTGTCCAATGGAACAATGCTAAAAATCAATGCACGGGTGCCTGTCTGGTTGATTTGGAGAAGGCTTTTGACACCGTATGGTTAGAAGGTCTTTATCTGAAGTTTACCAGATGGGGCATAAGTAAACCACTGTTATATATGCTTTACGACATGCTTAATGGTAGAAAGTTTGTTGTCAAAAGTGGCAATGTAACATCTACCACAACGTTTGATATTAAAAACGGTCTGCAACAGGGAGCGGTGAACTCGCCGATTCTCTTTAGTATTTACACCAGCGATCTTATTGGGAGTTTACCTCATGCAATTGCGTATGCCGATGATTTAGTTGCGTACAGAACAGGTCCAAAAGTTGAAGTCATCAGAATTCTCTTGCAACGTGATTTCGATAAAATTCAAAAGTACTGTAATGATTGGAAGCTGAAAATTAACTTCCAGAAATGTGAAACTATCCTGTTTAGAACCCCTTTGTCTGGGGCCTCTAGGGATACGAGAAAGAACTGGCGCAAGCTAGTGATCGCTGGGGCCACATGGACATCCACTGGCGAGTAAAAATGTAGTAAAGTACCTTGGCATCTGGTTGGATCAGTATCTATATTTCAATCGACATGTAGAGGCTGCTCTGGCCAGGGCTAGGGGAGCTTTTGCCCTGACAAGACGGTTGTTTTATAGCAGCCGCCTTGATAGCAGGGTGAAAGTGATTTGCTACATGGCCCTTATCAGGCCGATGATTGCCTACGGATGCCCTATGTGGTTCAACGTTGCACCATCTCTAATGGAAAAGATTCGGGTGTTCGAGAGACAGTGTCTTCGCACTTGTCTCGGTCTTTATAGAACACCAGAGTCGGAGTACAAACATCATTATTCCAACGAGGTCCTATACAACGGGGCCAATACAAACAGGATAGATAACTTTTTAATTAAGCTCATTCGCGGACACATTGCAAGGGCGATGACCTCAACTAATGGACAAATCTTCGGGGCTTACTACCCCCAAGATAAATATTTTGAAAGCACACGTTCGAGTGGTTTTATCCCGCCCGAGGCTTTCCTATACCTTGATAGTCGAAGGCTGATTTAGGATAGATCGGCGATTCCGTTGATCTACCACGTCGGCCGCAGGCGGCTCCTCTACGACCGAGACATAGTCGCTGGGAGCGAAGCAGAGCGCCTCCGTTTCAGTAGGGCCGTGCCCGACCGGGATCGGAAGGAAGCAGTAGATCAGGTCCACTGGCTTAGCTAAAATCCGAAATTTTTAGTCGACATAGACGAACATATCGCCTATGGCCGACTTACATATATCTTTAGTTTCTAAGTTAGGTAGGGCAGTTGCGGCGGCACCAAAAAAAAAAAAAAAAAAAAAAAAAAAAAAAAAAAAAAGCTTGCTGTGGCTGTTCTAGATTTAAGTATTTTAGGTTTATTTTAAGTTATTTTAAGTTTATTTTTAGTTTATTTTTAGTTTAGTTTTAAGTTAGTTCTTAAGTAGTTTAAGATAGATTAAGAAACGGATAAGATACCCAGTTTTTTTTCTGGGTGAAAAATAAAACCCCCTTATATATAATATAAACTTAAGCTATTTTTAGGCCGAAAGGCAATTAAAATTAACTTAGAGAATAATTTAGAGCGCCCGCATAGGGCCAGTAAGTTAATCAAGTTGATAGTTTTAGCTAGTTTTAAGATTTTTGTCTAGCATTTAAGTAGATATAAGTAAAAGAAAAAAATAAAAATCAATTAAAAGTAAAAAAAAGTGGACGGAATGCCGCGGAAGTATATGTCAAATTTTCTTAATTACAAACACCATCAGATGCCAGCTGTCAAGTTTTCGTCCGTAAAATGCGCTCGCAACCGCAGTTTACGTCCGTTAGTAAAACTCATCGAAACTTGACGAAACGGAGCAATCCGCCATTTAGGGCACAAGATACGAATTACTTGTTCCCGCTCATTTACGGACGGGCCCATCCGCGCCATTCCAACCATTATAGTTCAGCCTTAAGGAAACGTATTTTGGCATTATGTCTTAGGTGAACGAACGCACGATCGTGTACGTTCGCTCATTTTTCATCCGTCAAGCCTGTTGTTAAAGGAATTATTATCGTCATCAACGGTGATTTTATCTTTCATATATATTCTCCGGGATTGTCCTCCCTCGCCCACGGGGCGTAAGACGTCCTTCTGGAACGCCGTTAAGAGATTATAGTGACTTTTAGTTAGCATTCAAGTTTCGGGTTTATATGTGAGTATGTTAAGACCATACTTCTTGTGCAGCATCAACTTAGTTTTTAAGGTAAGATTTTTGGATTTGAAGAGCAAGAATTAGAGCCGCCACACAAGAATTTCTTCCCCATCGCTCCAGAATGCCTCTCCACCCTTACAGTGTATGCATTGTTGTGTTTATTACATGTTTCTGACGGATTGCTAGAACTTCCGCCATTTGTCTAAACGATTGGAGACATTTGTCGCCATTTGCAAAAGTTGTAGCGTCTTCTAATAAGGTGTTTATTTTTGTCGCACCTTTAAAGGGTGTTTTTTGTAGACGTGTGGTTTTCAATCTGGCAACACTTTTTTCGGAGTCGGTCTTTTTGACAGCTGTCACTTGGTTTATGCTCAATCTGGTTTGTCATTTTCAACATGAGTAGACTAACAACATTTACCGCGTTATTGTCGATATACGGCCACAAATGGTGGGAAAAGTCATCGAAAATTGTACCTTTTTAGTGTTTTTTAGTGTTTTTTTTACAGGAATAGAGCTTTAAATTGGCAACACTATTTTAACTGGCGGTCTTTTTGACAGCTGTCACTCGATTTATGTTCAATTTAGTTTGGCATTTTAACATAAATAGACTGACAACATTCGCCGCGTTATTGCTGACATACGACCCCAATTGCTGCAAAAAGTGGTAGAAATTTATTCGAGCCAGCCGCGGGGGCCACTTGACCGAAATCGTTTTTAAAACATAATGGAAAACCCTTATCTTTATAATAAAGCTGAATTCTTGGGCATAACATTAAATTATACGCGTTATATTTTTTCTTGAAAACCACACCATATAAATTTTCCTTTTGGCAGTTGAATCCATACTCATGAATGAGCCAATATATTTATTTAATAAAATTCTGTTCATTTACTGATGAGAAAATGTCAAATCATCGTACTAGATTACTCGGTAACATGATCAGCAAACAAAAGTAATGATAAACAGACATGTTTCAGTGACATATTGCACATTCATTGATGTCGTGAGTTGCTTCCAGAATTTTAAATATTAGAAAAAAATGATCTAATTCAACATAGAATTCGAGATTTTTTAATTTTTTGGACAACGCGAGATGTTGGACTTTTGGCTTTTGAACAAAGAGAAAACGTAGCCGAATCATTAATGAAGTTTCACTTCCATCTAACTATTTTATTAAAAAAAAAACATGTTTGTAAAAGCTTACATTTAGGTGTCTCCCCAAAGGAAACAAGCGGTCTTTCGGATTTTCCGTGACGAAAATATCATAATAGCTTTGTTCGATGAGCCCTGAAGTCACCCTGGGGTCGCCACAACTCGTTTTTTGAAATACCTCAACTCGCCCTCAAGAGAAAATTCTCTGTTTTTTGAAACCTGGGGTCGCCATGAAGTCACCCTGAAGTCGATCTTGGTATTTTGCTAGGGCGAGTTGAGGGAGCGATCAGCTGTTGTGTATTGACATTAGCTGTCAATTTTTGATTTGTGTTGGTTTGCTGCAGGTTTTATTTACTATCGCAAATGTGAATTTAATTCATTGTTTTAAATTTAATTGATTAAAAATTGAATTATTATAGTCTTTTGAATTATTATATTTAATAACAACCCGAAATTATCCGTATTCATTTAAGGGCCCGAAGTGCGAATATTCATTCCCCTTCTTGTGATTTGTCAGTAACTTAATTGCCAGCTATTTTGCGTTTTTTGAGATTAAAAAACCCAGGTTTTTTCGACAACTCTTGGAGTTGTCAAGAAACAATGGGGCGACCCTGGGTAAAGTTCAACGAACAAAGCTAATATGTTATTCAAGCCTAACACCTTTCTATAGGTACGTACCTATCTAATTTTATTCGAATCCATTTTTTCACATGAATCCACTTTTGCTTGAAGAGCATATTTTTGGTAAGCCAATTGTTCGGATTAGAAATTATGCACCAGAATTCGATTATACCTTACCTTAAATTAATGCATGAATCTATATATTGTAGATAGCATTATCGAAATCCATCAATAATTCAATGTAGGGTGTCTATAAACAGCAAACATCCCTGTATTACAAAAAGTACAGGAACTAACAACTGCAAAAGCACCACACCAAGGAAACCAAGCAGCCATTTTATTTCCGTATTTTATTTTGATTCGAATTTGATTGAATCGAATTGATTTGAACATGTTATTGAAGCTAGTATTAGATTAGACGGTCCTTGTAATGTGTCATTGCCGTGACGTCACAACAAAATAGGTCCTACCACGGTCATTGCCGTGACTAAGGTTATTGTGTCATGGCTAGCTACAGTGACTATCACACGAATGACACATGTCTGTCGTTGTTGTCCCGGTGTTCTATGTGTCTCGGTGTCACTGCAATGACATGCAAAACAATGACGATCACCCGACGTGACAACTTTCAAACAGCTGATCGTTGGCGGTGAGCCTAAACTGCAATGACATTTATCATTTTTAGCAGTGACGATCACACGACGTCACTCAAATGAGTCATTGTGACATGGTTGTTTTGGTTAAATATAGGCGTGAGTTTCTGAAGTGTTTCAATTACCTAAATTAATTTAATTAAACAAATAAATAAATAAAACATTTCCAATTACAGTGATTAGAGGCAAAAGTTAAAAGCCACATTAAGTATGTCCACAAGAAATATGGTCGTGGTGGCGATTCTTGCGGCAAACATCTTGGAAAGCAGCAGTGACGATGACTCAAAACTCCAAAGAATTCGTTCCTTGTGATCCAAAAATTGGTTGTTGCGACGTGAGAATGAAAGAAAAACTAATGCGAGAATTAAGAGCAGCGTTTTAACGCCAAATTTCAACGCCGCCGCGCCGCCGCGTTGTAATATAACGCAATACGTAGCGTCGAAACGCGGCGTTGAAAAAAAATAACAAATTATTTTTTTTGACGCCATGTTAAAAAAGTTTATTTTTTGAGAATTAAATAATAACAAAAATAATATGGAAAAACTGATGGAATGTGTTTAAAAATAATAAATCATATAAGAATATAGTTCTGAAGAACGAGATATGGCAAAAAATCGGAAATGAATCGAATGAAAATGGTAAACATATTGGACATTTATTTAAATCAATTTATCTATGGTTCAAATATTTAGCGCGCTGCTTACAGTTCTCTGTAACCTACTCCAACGCTCCGTTAAAACGCCGCGTCAAAATAATCTCAACGTCGCGTTTAATAATCTCAAAAAGCGTTCTGTTTGACGAAGTCTTTAAATCTCAAAACAATATAAAAATTGGGCACGACTGGGTCGCACGTACTTCCTCTTATGTGCATAATTACATTGGAAAGCAAGATCTTTGACAGAAACAAGTAACATTTGCGTTGAAAATAACACAGTTTGAACTTATAAAAAGTATTAAAACCACAATACTTAACGGTTTTTAGTAAAAATGAAGTATGCCATCACACGTCTTAAATAACAAGACATTTATGAAAAATTTATTTCGAAAATTGTAGGACCGGTTTTGATAAAATCCTGTTTTTTATTTTTAGTTTTTTGAAAAAAAATTATTTTTTAAATTTTGGTATGTACTTTTTTAGAATTTTTTAAATTACATGTGATTATAAAATTTAACATCATTTTTTTTGATTAGTTTTCAAAATATTGATTTTTGAAAAAAAAAAATCAAAAATTTATTTTAATTAGAAAAAAAAAGTTATTCAAAATTTTGATGTGCAAAATTAATTTGGCTACCTAGGTCTTCTCAAATATAAAATTTGACAAAAATCCAAAGAGCCGTAACCGAGAAAGCCAAAAATTAAAAAAAACCCTTATATGAAAGGTCCCATTAATAGACTTTTCCCGTATATGTGATACTTATCAAATGATAGTCAATACCAACAAAAAAATTCTCAAAAATTTTGATTTAAATCGTTGGAGCCGTTTTCGAGAAAAATAAGATTTTCCTAAACGGTCATATGGCAGATACCGTTATTTTTAAGGCTAAAACTAAAATTTCAATTTCCCCTCTGGGGAATACCAAAATAATCACAGTCACCAAGTTTGAAGATAATCGCTTAAGCCGTTTAGGCTGTAGCTCGTTATACATACCGAGAGACAGACAGACAGACAGACATTTTTTCTCGATCACTTTATTAGACTTCTCTATGATCGTAATGTCATGTTTGATTGTTATCTCAATTTTTTTTAATATTCACGAATCCTAAACTTGCCTTATAGTCCCTATATTAATGCCACGTTTTGACTCCGCGTTTTGACGCCACATTGAACTCGACGCAGCGTTGAAAACGCGCTCTTTATCACATGGGATATGTATTGCTGTATACTACAAAGTGGCGTTGAAACGCGGTGTAAAAACGCGGCGTAAAAACGCGCTCCGTTTTTTAGAACGAGTTTAAAATATTTTTTAAATTGAAAACAATTCACAAACACGTTTTTGAGTGGTAATACATATTTTTTTTTGGTTTTGTTTAAATTTTGGAAATTTGTTTGAAATAAAATGTTTTCGTCGTCATCTCGCCGTCAACTGGTATTTTGGGTATACGAAATTGCAAATCAAGGCTATTGAATATAAGGGTGATCAACTCCGAACGTGTAACCGTGACAAATAATGAAATATATGACAGGCTTCGTGTCACGGTGTCCCATCAACAGTGGCGGGGCAATTTGTCATTGCAGTTACCTAAAAGTGACATGTCACAGTGCCTTTCATTGTTTTTGTCACGGCAATGTCATGCAAAACAATGACGATCACACGACGTGAGACGTGACACTTTTAGGACAGACAACTACGTCATCGTGACGTCAGAGTGTCACGGAAATGACAAATTACAGGGACCGTCTCTCTTCTTTCGGCTTTCTGGTGGTATGCTCGGCGTTTTCTCCATTTCAAATTATAATATAAATGAATTCGTATTAATTAAATAAAAAAATATTAATAACATAAGAAATTAAGAATAAATAAATTAATAGTTTCATTTCCTTCAGGTGATAAATAAATTAATTATTCCCTCGATATCAATTCAAAAAGCTCTAAACTTGTACATATATACATACATAAGGCATGCCAAGGCCATTCTTAAACAACACCTTCAAAACACAAACTCATATAAATTCCCAGATTATAGATGAGATATTCAATTCCAAAAAAAAAATTCTTCTGGGCTCATGTTTGTTTTATTCAAGAACGTGCACAAATCACCGATCCTAATTTACACCGGGTTTTCTATAATTTATCTCAACTTTTTCACTTCGATCTAACAACCTCAACTGAGAAATATCCCGAACAATATCTGCAACAACATAACCTCAATCTCAAAAAAACATTTCGCTGAACATTTATTTATTTATCGATGGATTTTTATCTGTGCAATTGCTGCTGTGCTGCATGCGGCACCCATTGATCGAGCATAATACTTAGAACTAAAAGCTTAGATTCTTTGAAAAGTATATTTTCGATTCAAGTTAATGAGAAAACCGTTACCCGCTCCTGCGTCTGATCAACGCCATTACATTTGGTTTGGGTCTGTACTGTACTAGAATATTGAATTTAAAAAGTTTTTGCATAAATTTATCTGAAAAAACTAATATCTTCGCTCAAAAGATACAATTTGTATCGGTGTGTCTGTCGATCTTATGGATTTTGCTCTTCACTCTCCTATCCTTGGCTAGATTCATTTATTTTTGTCTTACGAAACTTGTTAACCTGTCGATGATTGTCACAAGATAAACCTTCAAGTCGATGATTTGTATGCTAGAGAGGGGCTTTGAGGAGGTAACCGTCAGCGACACCAAGAACAGATTTGGCACTGCCAGACTTAAAAAGGTAGGCATCTACATACATCTGGATTTGGATACACTGCATCTAACTATATAGATACATGTCCAAGTGAATCGATCTAATTAGAAACCGATTTAGTCACTGAGACGTTAATTAGGCATAAATATCCAGGAGCATGTTGCACACTTCGTGGAGCTTGCAGTGTTGAGCTTAAAGGTCAACTCAAGATTGTCGGGTAAGGCAGTTAAGATATTGGAAAATAATTAAAGATATTGTGTTGTACGAGTTTGTACCTATATGCAACTGCTGCAGCAGTGGAATGATTGTATTTTGTGAAGTTCAATCTGTGAATTTAAATCAAGGTTTTGACGTGGTGTTCTCTTTGGTTCTTTGATTTGGCGATTTAGGCAAGGAAATTCAGCAGCTGTAACTGCTAGAGTCAGAGTGATACCCTTTGAATAATAATGAACTAGGTGAACCACATGGGCGTTGCTCGGCTTTGTGTTTTGATGAAGGCAGAAGGTGGCGCGCATGTCGTACCAACACCGAAATAAATTGGTTTCTATAAGAATAAAAGAAACATATATCTATCTTACAACATAAGAATGGTTCTTAGCATAGTTTGAAACATGACCGACAGGTGTCGCTCCAAAAAAAATGTGAAAATGCATTAGACTACACTAAATTCTATGCGATTTCTATGCGATGCTGTCAATTTTAATGAATAAAGGTATATCATAGTTCCACAGTTCCTCAGCCGAAGAATATGTATGAGTGTCTGGAAATGAATATACTAAGCTGAGAGTACCTACTGTTCCTGTTAAAATAATGTATTGGATTAGAAATTGCTGATGAATTTTATAAGTAGTGCCGGAGACAAATCGTAGCTCTTGGGAACACCAGAATTTATTTCGTAACTATCAGACTTGAATCCGTCCACCACTATTTGTATAGAGTGGTCCAAAAAGTTATTACTGATCTAAAGAAGATGAAAAAACGGTGACGGAATTGCAATTGTTCGACAGTTTAAGGACGAAGAAGATGAAGATGAAGATGAGAAAAATGTTGTTTTCCATCACTCGGAAAGAGACCAGAGGACTGGGAAAGAATGGGTTTTTCCCTCTTGATAACTGAAAGGTGAATTAATGACGAGCGTTAGATCTATCGAATCCATGGGTACCTGAGTTACCTTTTCAGGAACCAGAAGCAGGAGAAAAGATATGCTCTGAAGGTCCAACCTAAACACGATCTATATTTTGTGTTTATATACAAGGTGGGCAAAAATAAATCACCCTATTGGAAGATGCTCTCATTTTTGCAAATGGCCGCCAATGTCAAATCTGTTTTGACATTTGTGGACTAGACAGATGCAAAATACAAGTGAACAAGCCATGGAGCGATACATGAACCGACATGAACCGATATTCTGAAGGCGGCGTTCTCGGGTCGCCTGATCTCTCGTTTTGGCGATTTGCACTGGCCCGCAAGATCGCCCGATTTAACCGTTTCAGACATTTTTTGTGGGGGTTTTTGAAGTCCCATGTTTACGTGAACAAGTCCGAGACTCTGGAAGCCCTCAAGGACAACATTCGACAAGAGTGCGAGAATCTGTTGCCTGAAGTTCTCGATGAACTGATGAAAAATGCCATAAAACGAGCCCGTATGGCAATCAATTGTGACGGCGCCCATTTGGCCGATATCATCTTCTCGACTTGACCAATACAATTCTAAAGGTTCAAATAAACATAAGTTTTTCATTTAGAAAAAAAGAGAGCCAAACAACATCGGATGGATGACTTCTTTTGGCCCACCCTGTATAATTTACACACACTTAAGGGATTTGGGCTACCCTTTCAAAGTCAGTGGACACAGCGCCTGCTTAGATAAATAGGACTAAAGAGATAACGATCCACATTGGTTTTAAATTTCTGGACATCATAATGAGAAGCAAAAATAGAGTTTGACAAAACATTCCACATACGAGTTGTACGGCTGAAGAACGAATCTCTGTACTTAACTATGTGACCGAAATTGGACTCGAGGGTAAATTGGTGGGCATTCCTAGAAGAGCGTGTTTTACCGCAAAACTGTTTTAGGGAGGAATACAACTAGCTATTTGTGTAGAATAATCACCATAGAAATAACGGTAGAAGAGAGAGAGACATGAAACATTCCGCCGATGTTCGAGTGATGTAAATGTTCTAAGGATGTGTGAGTTGAGATGTGAGTTGGATACCATTCAGAAGAGTCAAGTGAGTCGATGGAGCACCCGCCCAAATATAGGAGTTGTATTCTAGTCTTGGACGGATATACCACTTGTAGATATTAGCCAGATCAGAAGGGAAAAAGAATTTTTTTCATCGACGGAGGAAGCCCAAACATCTTGCGGCATTTTTGGCGACATCATATATATGATCGTTCCACAAGAGTTTGTTAGTAATGCACATACCGAGAATTTCTTGATGATCGGCTTCCATGATGCAAGTGCCGCTCATGGATAATGGTAACGTGGGTATATTTCGCTTTAGTAACAGAAGACAATATTTTGTGTTTTCGACGTATTACATTTTACACGATTTGTTAATCTCCATTTGATGATGCTGAAGATTAGAATTTAATGAGCTTAACATACATTGCCGTTGAAGATCCACATCCGAAGAGCAGGGTTCTGAGTCCAAACACTATATACTATTTTCCATATGCTCGGAACGAGCTTAAGCTTTATCAGTTCTCATGCCCCTTCCGAAGAGAAAGACGACTTTACCATAGAAAGTTTCTATGAACTCCTTGCCATAACGTACGAACGGTGTTCCAAACATGACATTAAAATCCTATTGGGGTATTTTAAAGCTAAACATCTCTGGTAACAATCGGAAAGCACATTCTATACAAAACTACCTTCGGAATAAGACTCAGGTTCATTGATTTTGCAGCGGGTAAAAACATGGTGTTAAGCAGCACGAGATTCCTTCGCCCTGGAGGTTCCCAAATGGATCATGACAAGATTGACAGAAGACATTCCTCTAGTATACTAAACGTCCGTTCATTTCGAGGAGCAAACATCGATATGGATCACTATCTAGTTGGTGCCAAACTGCGTGGATGCCTGGATGGATATTAATGGAAGTTATTAGGCAATCAACAACCACGCAGAAGAAATTCAATGTTGGACGACTGAAACGGAAGCGACCGCCAATATCCCGCATATGATCGACCTGGACCAATCAACTAAGATGACAACTAAAAATTACATCCGCTCGATGTAAAATTAGCCATTTGCCAAACTGAAAACAAACAAATAAGGCAGGTCCAAGAAATAACTTGGTCATCAGGTGCATACACCAACTCATCTGCAAAATATGGTTCTAGGAAAGTATGCTTGATGATTGTAATCTCAGTACCATCTGCCCGATCCACAAAATAAAGTGATCGACTACTCTGCACCAATTATAGAGGAATTAGCCTTTTAAACATTGCTTTTGATCCTGTCCCAGTGTCTAACGTGAACGTCTTAAGCCGTTTGCTGACGGACTGATTTCCTTACCAAGGTGATTTTAGATCTGGAAAATCTACACTGGATCCTGGAGAAAACCCAAGAATTTAGCATCGAGACCTACCACTTGTTCACCGATTTTAAGGCTTCCTAATGACAATGTTAACAGGGATGAACTGTTCCTATCTTTAGAATTCTCGTCTTATGACACTGGAGAATGCTCGCTGCTCCGTCCTGTAACCAGTGTTTTCTCACTTCCGTGGAGTCAGCAGCATACAAAGTATATGCTTTCATCAACAAAAAAAATCCAATCCCATCACCCAGGTCTGCGTTGTTTCTTAGGGCTAATAAAGCCCTATCGAGAAGAACCAAGGAAACGCTATACAAAACAATCATCATTCTAGTCATGCAGAAGTATGGACCCTTTCCCAATCGGATGAACGAGTTGTAACTACTGTACATCAACATCAGCCTAGACGCAAAAATCCGTATCCACCGACTAAGGTTGCTTGGCCATGTAGAGGTGATGAACATCAACGGTCCAGCGCTTAATATAACTATACAAGGACGAGTAGCCGCTTCTTATAGGGCTGAGTTCCAAAAACACCTTAGTAGTCCAATGGCATGAAAACCTCACCGTACATTCTTTTTTTGTACCATGACTTGGCTACTTTTCTTGAATCTCAAATGAGGTTCCTTAACTTAACCAAATATCTCATTGATCCCCAAATGGCGTTTTACTTAAACTCCTTGTAACTCTCCCCAACAAAATTCTTTGCTTTCTCCCTTAAAACTTCACCACAAATTCTTTAGGTAACAATCATAGGCCCGTAGGTAAAAGCTGTGGTTACCCCTCGATTTCCCTTATAATTGGGATTACTATGCCACAACATTGTTCCCCCAGCAATTGACCTCAATTTTGTTTTCTCCAAAATAACTCTTGACGAAGAATGAAATGCTTTGCCTTGGACTTTCATTTGGCATTTTACAATCACAATGAAAAATAGTCTTACTCTTTCCGCAGCAATCATGATTTTTCTGTTTCCAGCAAGAGCTACAGCTCCTTGATGATTCCAACTTCAGACAACACACAAACCAAACATCAAACCGACTTAGTTTGCGCTAACTTTCAAGCGAATGCCATTCTGATGCGATAGACACGATCAACCGTCCAAACTAACATTTAATTACAAGCTTCGATAAATGCTCCCAAGATTGCAATCTACGCTAGCTCCTCAGAGATACAGATGCAGAAAAGAGTTAGACGGATTCTAATTATATGAGATCAAATGGAATCCTGAATTGGCCAGAGCACAACTCGCGATCACCATGGTAATGGCTAATGAATGACTTTCACGAGCATACGAGCTCCCTGGTGCACATAAATCAATGCCTATTGTGCGCAGATCTGTGATAGATGGCCAAGATCACAGATCGGTAATATGTCATTTATATATAGAAGTTGGTCAGTCCAGTAGTGGTGATACAATGTGTTGATGGGGTATATGGAACTGACCCCAGAACAGAAGTATTCTTCCCAAAACAGAACCGTTATAGAAGTTCGTTACACCTCACAGTAATGCTCTGTGGAACATACCTACACCGGTTCTCATTGGGCCAAGAGGTCGTCCAGTGAAATTACTTAAATTACCAGAATTCGATTATCGTTGTGGCCATAAAATCAAGTGTGCTAGGCTTTGGCAATTAATTAGGACCTTTGCGATGCACTTGCCTCGGCGTACGTCGTCGTCCGTTAGCAGAGGCAGGAAGCTCTTCAAATTGCCTAAAATAAATCCAAAGTCTCACACATACTGCGCGGTCGGTGTTGCAGGGGGTGGATGGAAGGCTCGGGGCTCCAGAATGAACATTGTCGTGAATCATCATCATCATCATCTGTTGCTGCAGTCTTAGTGCACAATTGCGCAAATCGTATTTGCCCATGATTCTGTGTAAACAGTAACAAACCGCAGCCTTTCATCCTTCTCCTTTCGCTCATGGTCTCTGCATCACAGATACTATCTATAGATACTACATACTTGGGCTATGGAATCAAGTGTGTGTGTATCTTTAACAAAACTGTTCTCTGGTTTTAGTATTTAGAAACGTTAACTGATCTGAAGTAATAGTTGGATGAGGATTTGGTAGAATGATGCTGCTGCAGCTGGGATGCAGGAGGCAGAAGGAGGAAAAAGATAGTTTTTTTTTTGAGTTGAAAAAGAGAAGTTTTGGAGGAGGTTAGGTACCTATATCTGCAATTTTTTTGCGCCGTGTCTTTAGGATAGGCGCACCGCGCACCGATATTGCCGTTTTTGCCTTTAACTGATTGGATCTCATAATGTGATCACGATTCAGGAATTACCGTATGAAGTGGGCGGTAACACACATTTTAGAAACTAAGTAAATGGGCTTAAAACGATTTTTTTGTATTTATTCTGCGATTTATTTAGTGCGCGCTTAGAATGGGGACTTCGACTTGCGAGGTAGCTGTATAGCTGTGCTGCAGCACAGAAGGCCAAGAGTTGAACTGCTAAATTGCAGTTGGGTTGTAGGATTTGGAATTTGTTTTTTTCTTTTTTTCCTGCCCTTGGATGAGAATGATGGGATATGCCATGTTGGTTCCTTGGATTCGTTAGTTTGGATCACTTTTTGTCTTCTTCTCTTTAATAGTTTGGTTGATAGAGCTAATAATGTTGATGTATGACTGTGATGAGTTGAGGCTGAAAGACGAGAACGAGAAAGCTGCAGATGTTTTCGGAATGTTGGGAATGTTTAAATGGCTTCCTAGAATGAGATTTAATTTTATTTATCATTTAAGGCAACCTGATGAAGCCATTTTTGCCAATATTGAAAGCATCTTGAAAATGGTTATTATTTTTCACTACTTTTTTACTAAGAAAAGGATATAAGCTGATTTAAAGAACGTTTGACATTTCTTCCTTTATTTTGACATGTTAAGGAGGCCTTGTGTATCTGTCAAAAATCATAGCGGAAAAAACATTTACTAACCCCTAGCTAAAACGGCTTCCCTAAACTAACCGTTGGTGGATCAAATAAAATCAAGATCAGCAGTAACATCCAACGTCAGTATACAGCATCAACTATCAACTCCGTCAGAAACAGTCTTAGCCGTAATAACACCAATACAACAAACTTGCAACGTAAGTAGATCTAATTTAAGCTTAGATGATATTAAATTGGATTCTAGATGTTTTGGTAATTTAAAAGTCTTTGTAACGGATGTGGGATAACATCGCATGTTGATTTTAATTTATTTAATTAATTAATAATTTAATTTAAAACCAAAAATATATAGGGTGTTTTTTTAAGGATATAGAACTTTAAGTTGGCAACACTAATTTTACTGGCGGCCATTTTGTCAGCTGTCAAGTGATTTATTTTTTAGTTTGGTTTGGCATTTCAACATAAATAGACTGACGCCTTTACGTGGTTCTGTTCGAAATACGTATCGCGCAATACGTCCCTTGAACGGTCAACTGTGCTTCTTGTGACAATATTGCTGACTACATGATTGGCTCTATCATGTGTAGTGGAAAATGTCGGAGAAATTTTCACGTTAAATGCATTGACGCTACGTTTAGCACCATCAAATTATTCAATACAAATAAATCATTTTATTACTTTTGTGACGAGTGCGATCCAACAACAACAACAACTGCATATCTCCTATTGAGTCTGGACTAAAAATAGTAGAAGGGCAAAAAACCATATTTATTTCTAAACTTGTCCCTCAAAAAAAAAAACTATATACTATATATACTAAAATAAACTAGGCACAACTCTATATATATTTGTGGAAAAAATGATTCAACGTAATTACTCTTAATACGTTTCGTTTAAAATAAAAGCACCATACTCTATATTTCATCTTTTACTTTCAACGCCATTTTTGCCTACTGGTATTATTATGCACGAATTTGAAAACAGGAGCACAATAAAACAATACAAGAATTTTCCACAACTTCCGACAATGCGAAATTTACGCCAAAGCAGCTACAACAACTACCAATATATTATCAAAATGTCAACGGACTAAGGACTAAAACCAACAAGGTTTATGAAAATATATATAATATTCCTCATGATGTAATTGTACTGACGGAAACATGGTTGAATTCATCTTTTTCTGATACTGAGTTGTTTGACAATACCTACCAAATTTTTCGACGTGATCGACATTTCCGAAATGATGCAGCTACCGTAGGAGGAGGTTTATTAATAGCAGTAAGAACCTCTCTTATTTGTTCAATTGCTGATGATTTCCTGCAAACAGCACTTTAAGTGTTATGTGTAAAAATAAAAATGTCATCTTATTATGTTTATGTGGTTGCCACATACAGTCAAAAGCAAAATTATTTGCACAATGTATTTTCTTGGTAGAACTTCTCACAAAAATAGTTGTACCTCAGAACACCCTTTATCTGGTTTATTTGTTTTATTAATCAATAAGAACAACAATTTTTGAAAAACTTAACACAAAAAAAAATTATCAAACTTTATAAATAACGGTTAAATTCGTAATTTAAAAAGTGGCATAATTATTGTCACACCCAACAACAACAACAACGCTGGTAAAATTAATTGCACAAGGGCAATTGACGTGTTTTACAACCTCCTAAGGCCAAAAAAGTACATTAAAGTAACCCAAAGTAATTGGGTATCTTAAGCGAAACATTACCTAGTATTTTGTGTTTCCTCCTTTGGCAGCAATAACCTATCTGGCAGAAAAAAATAAAATGTGGAATTTGTTCTGCTGGAATAGAACTCCAAGCCGTTATAAAAGCTTTCCATGTTTCATCTGCAGATCGCCCAATACTAAGTAGAATTTTAGATTTCGCAATATGCCAAACATTTTCTAAAACCCTTAAGTCAGGGCTTTACGGAGACCAATTCAAAACTTCTTGCTATACTTCTGATAGATACTTTTTGATAGTCCAAGCCGTGTGTATTGGTGCATTGTCATGTTGAAGTACAAAGTCGGTTCCGATTAACCTTGATCCTGCTAGCAGTGCAACATCATTTAGAATCTCTAAATAATGAGACTGATTCATACGATCTGAGCACCTCATAAGTGGTCCTATACCACTATAGGATATGCATCCCCATATCAATACTTTGCCCCCATATTAGTGCCCTTGTGGGTCGCGTGGTGGATTATTTGCTTTGGTCCATAAGTGCCATCTAGAGAATAAGCAGTCTCAACGGTCCAAAGAACTTTTCTCCAAAAATCTGCTGTTTTATTTATGTGATCCCGTGCAAATTTTAATCCTGCTTTTCTGTTTTTCTTTGTTATGAAGGGTTTTTTTGGGAAACGTAAGCTTTAACTTGGTTTTCTTTCAACCTTCGTCACAGTGTTCTTTCACTAATATTGGTCTCACGATTTTTGTTAATGTTATAGCACACTTCGGGCTTTTCAAGAAGGGTTACATTTAAATTGTCGTACGATAAATTTGTCTTCCCGACTCTTTGTTATTCTTTTTCTTCCTCTTCCGATTTGATTTTTAAAACTGTTAATTTTGTCTTCTTTATCTATCAGATAATAAACCGAGCGCCAACTGCAGTGATATTTTCAGCCGAAATACTGAGTTTAAATTCTGCAACAATCGCCGCACGTGTTTCTAACGCAATTTCCCTAGTTTTACCCATTTAAAACAAGTTACCTTGATGGAGAATGACGCTAGACTACTACAATAGCAGCACGCGTCACTTCACATTGATTGAATTGAACATTAACTAACGGTTTTCTCTCCCAAGTCATCGATTGCCCTTGTGCAAATAATTTTGCTTATGACTGTATATTCCACCCAGCTTTAACATCGAAATTTACGAACATTTTTGCAAAACTTTGCAAACGATATTTGACAAAATTGATCCGAAAGACGAAGTAATTGTAATTGGTGACTTCAATTGCCAATTTGGAATGGACCAAGTCTAGTAATAATGATATCTTTTTGCTTGTCAACGCATCGAACTTAAAATGGAAGAATATTAGATCTGGTATACTTTTCTGATGTAATAAATACCGATGCTGCTGTTATTTCATGCGATTCAAAACCTATTGAAGAAGATAGCCACCATCCTGCCTTAACTATTTCATTGAATTTATGGGTTTCCAATGATCTAATTGAACCTAAAGATCAACTTGATTTTGATTTTAAAAAAATGTAATTTCAATCATTTGTTTAATTTACTTATCGATACAAATTGGGATATCTTATTTTCAAATTTAAGTTTAGATGGAAAGATTTCGCGTTTTTATGAAATTTTGTTCGATTGCTTCTTAGAAACTATCCCATTACGAAAATACTTAGAAGATTTAACAATAATCCCCCATGGTTTGATTTGCATATAAAGACTTTAAAAAATAAAAGAAACAAGGCCTGGTTGAGGTTTAATTTATCTAAGAATGAAGAGACACTTAGAGTTTCAAATTACTTATATTCCGATTTTTTATTTCAAAACCTGAAAGAGAGCTTAAAATTAACCCGAACAAATTTTGGAAATATGTTAATGAAAAGCGGTTATCCAGCAAAAATGATTTATCAAGATTGTGAAAGCCATTATCCAGAGACAATATCTGACATGTTTGCGGATTACTTTAAAAGTGCCTTTTAAGACTTTCCTTCGCAAAGAACTTCCTTTTCTATTTTTTTGAATACTCAACAACGAGGTTTCCAACCAATATGGTTTTGTAAAAAAAAAAACAATCAATAATCAATTTGTATATCAATAAAATTCTTTATTCCTGTGAAAGAATGTTCGATGCCATTATGTATGGAACTCGATTTATTTTGCATGGCCACCACGGGCACGCTTGCAGAAGTCCAGACGCTGAACCCAATTTTCGACGGTTTTCAAGCATAAATCGGCCGATACTGCTGCAATTTCACGTTCGATATTCGTACAAAGTTCATCAATCGTCGCTGGCTTGTTGGCATAGACCATAGATTTGACGTAGCCCCACAGGAAATAGACTAACGGCGTCAAATCACACGACCGAGGCGGCCAAGCGACTGGACCATTTCGTGAGATAACACGTTCTCCAAACTTGATTTCTAATAAATTGATTGTGACATTCCCTGTGTGGCTTGTGGCGCCGTCCTGTTCGAACCACATGTCTTCCAAGTCCATATCATCCAATTGGGGCCAAAAATATTCGGTTATCATTGAACGGTAGCGATCCCCATTCACAGTAACGTGCCGGTCTTGATCATCACGGAAGAAGTAAAGCCCAATGACGCCGCCGGCTCATAAACCACACCAAACCGTAATTTTTTCGGGATGCAATGATGACTCATGGAGTACGTGTGGATTGCTGCCTGACCAATACCGCATATTTTGTTTATTGACGAAGCCAATCAGCCAGAAATGAGCCTCATCGCTGAAGATGATTTTTCGATGAAAATCCGAATCATTTTTAAGTTGATGCTCAGCCCAATTCACGAATATACGACGCTTCTGGTGGTCAAGTGGCTCCAGTTTTTGCGTCAATTTAATCTTGTAAGGATGTAGGCAAAGATATTTTCGCAAAATTCGCCACAACGACGTCACAAAGATGCCCAACGCTTGAGAACGACGTGTGAGAGACACATTTGGGCTTTATTCTCGACACTACGGGCGCTTCTTTGTCTCACTGGGACGGGAACATTTTGTACTGTCCCTGTGGATTAAATTTTTTTCACTAGACGCTCAATTGATGATCTGCTATGACGATTATGCCGACCATAAATTGGACGTAGCGCTCTTAACGTTGAGCCCACTAACTCCGAATTTCGGTAGTTAATTTTAATAATTTCGACTCGTTGGCTCGTATATCTTTCGTCGCTTGCTGTCCCTGTCACTCTGCTTTTGTAGCGTCTATGTTGAAAAATCCGATATTTAAGAATAACCGCTCACATCAATTTAATGTAAATTCTGGTGTCCCTCAGGGAAGTCATCTTGGACCTCTGTTATTTGTTTTATTTATTAACTAGCGGTACCCGGCGCGCGTTACTACGCCCTAGAAAAACATGTTTTAATGTGAAATGGGAAAATAATGCCAGCGGAACCAAACACTCACAGAACGATCCCTGGACATAACTATATTTACCCCGTAAATTTCATAAAAATCCGTTGGGCGGTACGTTACTCGACATACATAATTACATACATACATCTGATGTTCGCTTGGTGCTCAGAATACGTTTGCGATTGATTTTGGTTGAAAAAAAACACAGTATCGCGGTAAGGCTAACGCGTTACTTTTCTGTCAGCTCCAACCCTTTCCTTTATTGCAAAATTACAGTGATACCCATATAAGACTTTGACACGTACAAAATACGTGTAAATACGTGCAGCTAAAATAAGTTTTTTTAGAATGAAAATTGTATTAATTTAATAGAAAATTGATGCAAATCGCTTTAAAACATACAAATCTTTTAATTTTATGGCAGTTTTCTTAATTAAAAGCTCCATTCAGTAGTTTTTTTGTGAAAGAGCAACAAATACGATATATCTTTATAAATTGAAGTCTATGTGTTATTCTGATATGTAAGCTATATTATTGTGAAGTTTCATCAAAATCCATTCAGTAGTTTTTGCGTGAATGAACAACAAAGATACATACTCACAAACTTTCACCTTTATAATATTAATAGGATCATCTCCCTTCTGTTTTTAAACATTCAATAACATTAATTTATGCCGATGACGTAAAAACATTTCGAGCAATTGACAACAGCGCAGACTGTGAACAACTGCAGCACGATTTAATTATATTTTGGGAATGGTGCAATAATAATCGTTTTTAAATATTGACAAGCGTAAGACAATGTGTTTCACACACAAACGCTATTTACTTATTTATAACTATGTGTTGAATTCGTCTAATTTGTGTAAATTATCTAGTTTTTCTGATCTTGGCATCCTATCCAAAACTATCTTTTTATCGATCACTATAACCACATCATAAAAAAAGCAAACAAAACACTTGGGTTCGTCAAAAGATTTTCTCGTGAGTTTCGTGATCCATATGTTGTCAAAACTCTCCATGTTTCATTTGTAAGGCCAATTCTTGAATATATTTGCGTTATATGGGCGCCATTCACATTAATAGAATAGAAAGCATCCAACGAAGATATTTAAGATTTTCTCTTCGTTTTCTTCCTTGGTCTGAAAGAATTATATTACCTCCATACATTCAAAGACTACAACTGAAAAACCTCCCATCTCTTGCTGTTCATAGAGAATATTTGCAGTTCTGCTTTTTAACTATGGATCTATTTCATCACCAACAGCTCTAAGTCGAATAAATTACAAGTCGAACAAGTTTAAGAAGAAATTTGCCTCTTTACACAATATATAGCAATCAATTAATCAAAACTTTTAATAGATTTTCTAATCTTTTTTTTCATCAAAAGACAACATATCCGTGGATATGTGTCCATCTACTTTATGGCAGATTTTTCGGAAAGATCTTGGTTTTCGTGCTTACAAAATCCAACTCGTGCAAGAATTGGCCACCTAGGGTCGCCTAGCAAGGCATGGATTCAGTGAATGGGCCCAAAACAAAATTGTGATGATAATCCTTAAGTGTATGTTGATACATCCACAAAAACTGAAAATTTGGTGTACTTTATGGATTGGTGGAATAATTGGTCCGTACGTCTTTAAAAACGATGCTGGCCAGAACGTTTCAGTCAATGGTGACCGCTATAGAGCACTGATTACTGACTTTTTCTTTCTTCAATTGAACAACCATGATGTACAGGAGCTGTGGTTTCAACAAGACGGCGCCGCATGTCACACAGCTCGTGGCACAGTTGATTTATTGAAGGAAACGTTTGTTAAGAGCATAGTTTCACGTTACGGAGCCGTGAATTGGCTTCCAAGATCGTTCTGCTTGACTATTTACTGTGGAGATATGTGAAATCTCTAGTCTACGCTGATAAACCCGAAACGATTGAACATTTGGAGGTAAATATTCGCCGCGTTATTGCCGATATACGGCCACAATATTGTTGGAAAATGTCATTGAAAATTTGACCTCCAGATTAGACTTCGTCCGAGGAAGCCCTGGCGGTCATATGCCAGAAATTACATTTAAATTATAATGTCAGAAGATCATGTTTTGAATAGAGTAAATTTCATGTCAATTTAAAAAAAAATTATTTTTGTTTTATTCCATTTCAAAGTTCTATACCTCTTAGAAAAACACCCTCTATATGCTTTCTCTTTTACTCAAAAAGAACACAAACAAAAATACATCAATTTTTCTCCCATTAATGTAAGGACGGAAATTTCGGGATTGGGTTGGACACTTTATTGAGGGCAGAGGTTAAACGCTTCGAAACCAAATGGTCGAGTAGTACAGAAAAAGCCTTGTTAAAATTAAAACCATAAAATACTAATACATTTTAAGACACAGGATGTGTTGGAATTTTGTTAAAAAATCTGGTACCAAACAATGTTACAGATTTGAACGTTTCGGACATCTGGGTAAATTGAGTATGAAGTAAACAAGTGTGAACTGAGCAGAAAAGTGAATTTCCCATCGCCTATTGTGTTAGCTGTGGTGCTGCTGGGCATTTGACCAGTTATAAACGATGTCCTAAGCAGTGATGTCTTAAAAAAGGATTGTCTTAAAAACAAAAACAACCTCGATTTAAATTCCACTGTCTTGAAAATACCCGAAAGTTGGCCTCATTATGGCTTTTTCTATTCTGTTGGGGATAGGTGTTAGCGTTCCTACTATCCCAGCAAGTTGTTCTTTCTGTGGTAACCTTACAGATTCTCTGAAAGAATCAAAAAAAAAATGTCTAGTATGTCTTTCAATGACCTTTTCGAGAAAAAAAATAAAACCTTTTGGGATAACTACTCTAAACTTGAAACATTGGTTGGGGTCAAAATTCTTTTAACAAAATTCTGCTTTAAAAATGTTGCTTTTTTAAATTCTGTTCATCAAAATTCTGCAAATATATCAGAGCATACTCTTACTTTCTTAAGAGTTTAAATAGAAAATCAGTTTTTTTTTTTTCCTATTTATATATGTATATAAATATAGTCGCTCTACTTCTTAAGACAATTACTCAGTATTATGAAAAAATAAACAAATAAAGAGAATTATATAAAAGAGAAGCGGTCTACATAGGTGCTGGTGCATAGTTACCATTGGCTATCCTAGGCGCATTTCAAAAAACTCTGTTCTCTTTGATCTTGTTTAGCTCTTTGCTTGTTTTTTCTCATTGTTTTATTTCGCTTTCATGATTAGTATTAAAATACATAACGATGTACGTACATATTTGATAATTTGTTTAACACTAAGTATTATTTTTTTTCTTTTGTAAACAAAAAAAGTAAATAAAACAATAAAAAATAACTGGATCGCACGTACAGGGTGGCTGATGAAAGCCGCTACCAAAAAAAAAATTTATAACTTTTTTTCTATTTAATGAATCTGGTTAATTTTTTTTTATTTTGCAGATTGATTTTTTAGATTTAACAAAAATGGATAACTGGGACACTTAAACAAGAATTTGGATTGTCCGCGGCTATCACGTACTGGAGTCCGTTGTTTCAAAGAGAGTATAGGCGCATGTTTGGAAACAATCCTCCGAGCAGATGGACCATAATGAGACTTGTTAACAATTTTGCCGAGCATGAGACAGTCGAAAGAAGACCTTACCATCGAAACCCTTCAGCTCGGACGATGCAAGATAGTGCAACTCCTCACATAGTTCGGCTTGTTATTACAAAATTGCGACGATTCCCATATAGCTGATATCCAGAAATTCCACATTCCGTTGGCCCTCAGCTCGCCTGATCTTACTGCATTTGACTTTTCTTGTGGCGTTATTGCAACAGGAAGTCTACAAAGCAAAACCAACAAATTTGAATGATTTAAAGCCATCCATTCGAGAAACAATTGCAGCTATTCCTGTCTCAACTCTCCAAGCAGTAATGAACAATTTTTTGGCCGCACATGCATCAACGAGCAGGGGGAGGGGGGGCATTTAAATTCCATAATTTTTAAAACTAATTAAGCTACATATATTTAATGAAATTGAATGACCTTTGACATGAATAAAAGAGAAATGAATTCCATACACTGAAAAAAAGTTATTTAAGTTTCTTAATGTAGCAATATTCATCAGCCACCCTGTACTTGCTCTTATGTGCGGTCACAGAGTCGAAAAAATTTGATAAATATAAGAAGAACTTTAAAGTTTTTATTCGATTTTTGTAACTTTTGATTGTTTGAAAAAAGTACGTAAAAGAGTTTTCAGCGGAAAAATATTAAACGCCATTATTTCTATAAAAATGAAACATTTTTTTTCCAAAATCCTAGAAACAGTTTTTAAATAAACCAGTTTTTGTTTATATATAATTAAAAAACGTAAGCCTTTGCATAAAAATAACGTTCATTTAAAAACAAAATTAAAATAAGAAATCACTTGGTGTTTTCAAAATATCGAATTTTCAAAACAAAAAAAAAATTAAAAAAAATTGTTTAACATACAAAAAAAAGTTTTCGAAAATATTTTAAATTGAAACTACTTAGACTACCTAAATCTTCCTAAATATCAATTTTGGTTGTAATCCGTTGACCAGTTCACGAAAAAGTCGAATTAAAAAGTAAAATAAGCTTTTATGTAACGGTTATATGACAGATACCGAGCTAAAAGAAAAATTGAAAAAAACCCTGTAGAATGTCAAAACAACCTTATGTTCAAAATTTGAAGACGATTAGCCTAACTGTTCAGGCTGTAGTCCAAAATCCATACGTACAGAGAGACAGACAGACAGAATTTTTCCAGTAACTCAAATATTTTTTCTCCATCATCGTAATGTCATGTTTCCTTATTATCTCAAATTTTTTTATCTGCACGAATGCATAACTTGCATTATAGTACCTATTATTTTTACAGACAGAATTCTAAGAAGCAGAATTTTGAAAAGCAGAAAAAATTTTAAAAAAATGAGCACGACTGGGTCGCACGTACTTGCTCTTATATGATTAACTACATTGGACGGCAAGATCTTTGAAAAAAAGCAAATAACATTAAGGTTGAAAATAACACAGTTTAAACTTATAAAAACTATCAAAATCACAATACTTAACGGTTCTTAGTAAAAATGAAGTACGCCACCACACGTCCTAAATAACAAAAAATTTAATAAAAAAGTATTTAGAAAATTGTAGGACGGATTTTGATAAAATCCTGTTTTTTATTTTTAGTTTTTTGAAATATTTTTTTTCTTTTAATTTTGGTAAGCAGTTTTTTAGAGTTTATTAATGTACATGTGATAATAAAATTAGAAATTATTTTTTTTAATTAGTTTTAAATATATTGATTTTTCAAAAAAAAACTATTTTCAAAAATTAATTTTTATTAAAAAAAAAAGTTATTTAAAATTTTGATATGCAGAATTAATTTGGCTATCTGAAACTCTTCAAATATAAAATTTGACAGAAATCTATAGAGCCGTTACCGAGCAGTCCAAAATTTTAAAAAACCGTTATATGAAAGGTCCTGTTAATAGACTTTTCCCGTATATGTGGTTCTGATCAAATGATAAGTAATACCCACAAAAAAATTCTCAAACATTTTAATCAAAATCGTTGGAGCCGTTTTCGAGAAAAAAAAGCTTTTCCGTTATTTAAACCCTAAAAATAAAATTTCAATTTTCCCTCTGAGGAATGCTAAAGATAAACACATACCAAATTTGAAGGCAATCGCTTAACCCGTTTAGGCTACAGCTCAATATACACCCGGATAAACAGACAGACAGACACACAGATCTTTTTTGCCAATGACTTTTTTGGCTTCTCTATGATCGTAATGTCATGTTTGATTGTTATCTCAATTTTTTTATATTCACGAATCCTAAACTTGTCCCTATAATCGACTGGATCGCACGTACTTGCTCTTATGTGCGGTCACAGCTTGGAATAAAATTTGAAAAATATTAAGAGAACTTCAAAGATTATATTCGATTTTTCTGACTTTTGATTGTTTGAAAAAAGTACGTAAAATAGTTTTCAGCGGAAAAATTTAAACGCCATTTTATTTCTTTAAAAAATGTGAAAAAGTGAGATTTTTTTTCAAAATCGTTAGAGCCGGTTTTAAATAAAACGGTTTTTTTAACAACTTTTTTAAAAAAAATGAAAAAAATAATTCAAGAATACAAACTTAAGCACAAAAATAACGTACATTTAAAAACAAAATTTAAAAAAAAATTTAAATATTGATTTTTCAAAAAAAAATTTAAAAAAAATTATTAAAAATACAAAAAAAAGTTTTCGAAAAAAAATTAATGCAAAATTACTCAGGCTACCTACATCTTCTTGAATATAAATTTTGATTGTAATCGGATCACCAGTTCTCCAAAAATTGGAAGAAAAAAAAACCGGTCCTATGGGAGATACCGTTTTTAGCCCACCGTATTAAATTTTTTTTCACCAAAATATAATGCATATCTACCTACATTACCACACTGATTTTTTTTTATAAAAATTCTTGGAACCGTTTTCGAGAAAAATAAGCTTTTACATAACGGTTATATGACAGGTACCGTTAATTTTTGAGCTAAAAAAAATTGAAAAAAGTCCTCTGTAGAATGTCAAAATAACCTTAAGTTCATAATTTGAAGACGATTGGGGCAACCGCTTAGGCTGCAGTCCAAAATACATCCGAACAGACAGACAGACAGACGGACAGAATTTTGCCAGTAATTCAAATATGTTTCTCTATCATCGTAATGTCATATTTGATTGGTATCTCAAAATTTTTAATCTGCACGAATGCATAACTTGTATTATAGTACCTATAATCGCAAGTAAAAATGTATGAACAACACTGCACACCTAACGTTTGCTATATATTCTTCATATTTGCTAGTTTATTAAAAAGCATTTTAATAAATTAATTGCCACAAATACTATAAAATAAAGCCACGAGATCTATTACTCAGAACAAATAAACAAGCTGATGGTCTCTGGCGGCCGCCATTTTACTTTTATTTTGACAGATGCGCAGAAGATTGCAAAAATAAAACCTCTTATGATATTACCTTAGATATGTGTACTGTAAAAATCACCAACCATTAGCATTTTTGTGTCTCCACTAAATTCATACAAATGGTATGATATCTCGACTGAATTCGAATTCGAAGTCGAATTCGCTTACACCATCGTATTCGCCAACCAAAACGAAAGCACACGAGAGCACAGACAACATTAAGCTCTAGAATGTGTCGGAACCATTCAATGGGAAAGTAAAATAAAAAGTACCAGTGGAGAGTTTCCAAAACAAAAATAGGTGGATTTAGGAGGCACAGTTAATTTGTATGCGTTGAATTGTGAACGTTGAATTGAGATAAATTAAAAAAAGTTGAAGAATAAAGACGAAAGGGAATAAGTAGTGAAGTGAAATTATTGTTATTTGAACTTTAAGAAGTTGTGTTTGATAAATATAGTTATTTGTTGTGTAATTTTTGTGTGAAATTGAGTTTTATTTATTGAACCCCAGGGGAAAATAGTACAATATGTACTATTTCAATCTAGACCGACAGTTTCAACCTGTAACGAACTCGGGATTGGGATCCCATTTTAAACTATTCGAGGTCGATCCAATTGACGCTTTGTGCCAAAGGTGGAGCAGTGAGCTCGGTTTGCTCCCAGCACCACCAACAACAACAAGAGTAAGAGACAGAACCTTCTACCGATATTCAAATCGCTAAATATCTATTACACATTATAGCATTGGATTTCCTACAGCTTTCATTGATACCTATCCGTACACGAAGTTTGTCACCAAGTTGAGTTTTATTTATTGAACCCCAGGGGAAAATAGTACAATATGTACTATTTCAATCTAGACCGACAGTTTCAACCTGTAACGAACTCGGGATTGGGATCCCATTTTAAACTATTCGAGGTCGATCCAATTGACGCTTTGTGCCAAAGGTGGAGCAGTGAGCTCGGTTTGCTCCCAGCACCACCAACAACAACAAGAGTAAGAGACAGAACCTTCTACCGATATTCAAATCGCTAAATATCTATTACACATTATAGCATTGGATTTCCTACAGCTTTCATTGATACCTATCCGTACACGAAGTTTGTCACCAAGTAAATAGTGATCCGAGTCAAAGTTTGCTCCTCGGAACGTACGGACGTCCAGAATATAAGAGGAATCTTTTCCGTCATACGCGACATGATCGATTTGGTTGCAGGTTCGACCGTCTAGTATTATCAAAAATGTTCTATCTACCAATTTTTGCGTTTAAATCCCCCAAT
The DNA here is from genome assembly GCA_963971375.1 of Platycheirus rosarum. Taxonomy (NCBI): domain Eukaryota; kingdom Metazoa; phylum Arthropoda; class Insecta; order Diptera; family Syrphidae; genus Platycheirus; species Platycheirus rosarum. The sequence continues at coordinate 15,523,293 of OZ020507.1, forward strand.
ATAATACTTGCGGCAGCACTCGTGCCCTTTGAAACTCTCTTTGGTAGCCTCATTTTTCTCTTAATATGGGTTAAATCATAAAATTTGGCCTTAATACGAATTGCCCTAAATCTTTCACTGACTTGGCTAAAGCTTAAGATCCTTCGTCGAAGTCTTCTTCTGACAACAAAACCACATTCAAAACAGTGCGAATTTCCATCAAGGTGGCATATCTCCGTTATTCCGTTTCCGTTATTCTCAGGCATTAATTTTACTGGATCTATAAATCCGAACTATTTACAAACCTATCGTTAGTTTCAAAACCTTACTGGGACAACAAAATATTGATTTACCCAAGCCACACGATGTGTGACATTCCAGTTGACACACCAATTTAGCCATTAGATTAGCACTCCAGCCATCCGCACACGCTGGCCTTCGATAGTGATCACAACAAATTTATTGAAACCTCACTGCACCAAAGGCCCAGAGTAGTTAATCTTGTTAGCAAATTGAATTTGGCCTTGCTGAACCCGCATGCAGAACTCTCTGCCGAAGCCAATTCGAAAAAATCTATTCGTTCCTCAGCCAATTTCAATATATCACTAAGCACTTAGTTGACAATTTGAGAAAAAAAACGCCATCTATGTGTCAAGAGCAAATTGAAAATAAAAAAAAAGAAAAACAATTTCCACAATCTAAGCGACATTTTCTCACACAAAAATGACTAACTTGACGGGACACTAGCACGGGAGCGCGTCGAGAGTAGCCATAGCCATAGATCGACAGGTCTATGGTTCTCTTGGCTAGAAAAGACACGCAAGTTGTGGCACCGCACCAGCACCAGCGGCATAGCAGCAGTAGCGGCTAACTGCTATGTGAACACGATGTGCAGAAGGTGCCACAACCACTGCCACACGATGGTTTACAACGTGCGAATAGGTCGGACCCACGACAGGATCACATCTTATAACGTGGTAATAAATTCTGTCATTGATCGGGCCAGTGATAAGGAAAGCGTTTTTTCGCGGACAAATTCTTGTTTTTTGATTGAATTGAAGCTTTCAACCACCTTACGGCGGCGCTCTGACCGCCATAACCATCGCAGTATGGTCTTCACACTGCACCACTGTGGTGTTGTTTAGGTTGATTGAAGTTGCCAATTGATTGGCGATGACCTTGTGAATTACCAACGAACAGGACAAGGCTTTGACGCACTCCGATTGATCTGCGGACGCGGAGTGCTATAGCTGGGTGTGAAGCTGTTTAATTGGAATTTACGAGTTGATATGATCTGTCACAATATTGACGACTGAACACGTACCTATTCGTTTTCCATTTAATTGTCCAGTTAACTTAATTGCTCTTTGTTTAGATTAAGATGGGATCCCACAAGTTGGGACTTTGCTGCCATGCATTTTAGTTTTTAGTTTAATGGAGTTACTTCTAACTCCTACTAATCAAATCGGATAAGTTCGAAAATTCGAAGTTAGCATTTCTTCGAGTTTGACAGATCTGATACAACAAGTTGTTTCTTTTCCGCCATGCATTTTAGTTTCTAGTTTCATACAGTTACTCTTAACTCATACTAGTCAAATCGAGTATGTTCGAAAATTCGAAGTTAGCATTTTTTTAAGTTTGAAAGATTGTTATGCTTCAAGTTGTTACTTTTCAACAATGCATCTTAATTTCTATTTTCTTGTAGTTAATCCTCACTCCTACTTATCAAATCGGGTGAGTTCGAAAATTCGAAGTTAGTAAGTTAGTTTGACAGATCATCATCTGCCAAGATTTGTTTGTATTATGTTGTGCCAATTGGTTTGTTGTTGTTCGGTCGAGTTTATTAACGAATCAATGAAAATATCTACATCTTTTTAGAAAGTGTTTAATAGCTTAAGGCAGAAAGTTAAGTTCGAAAGTTCGAAATTAACATTTACTAAATCTTTGCTGACACAATGAATAATCTGTTAATGTTTATTTCGCGTACTGGTAATAAATCTCAAAGTTTTAATATACGGTTATGGTAAGTTTTAGATTATGCTCCAAATTTGTACGGCTTAAACCACTTTTAACGCAGCATGTATTTAAAAATGTTCTAAGCCAAGTTTAGTGTCATACTATTAATGAGTGAGGGCCTAGTTAATCAATCGACGTTGAACCTTTTTACTCTGTTTAACTGGTGTCCAATTCTTGTAACCCCGGATTAACCTTTAAAAGTGGTTGTAAAAGTTAAGACTTTAATTAGGCTTAGGTTCAGTATAAGAGTTGGAGTTAGAGTTGGAGTTGGAGTTAGAGTTGGAGTTAGAGTTGGAGTTGGAGTTGGAGTTGGAGTTGGAGTTGGAGTTGGAGTTGGAGTTGGAGTTGGAGTTGGAGTTGGAGTTGGAGTTGGAGTTGGAGTTGTAGTTGGAGTTGGAGTTGGAGTTGGAGTTGAAATTGGAGTTCGTGTTGAAAGTGGAGTTGGAGTTGGAGTTGTAGTTTGATTTGAAGTTGGAGTTTGAGTTGGAGTTGGAGTTGGATTTAGAGTTGGAGTTGGAGTTGGAGTTGGAGTTGGAGTTAGAGTTAGAGTTGGAGTTGCAGTTGCAGTTGCAGTTGCAGTTGGAGTTGGAGTTGGAGTTGGAGTTATAGTTTGATTTGAAGTTGGAGTTGGATTTAGAGTTGGAGTTGGAGTTGGAGTTGGAGTTGGAGTTGGAGTTGGAGTTGGAGTGGAGAAATAAAGTGTAAAAATAAAAAAGAAAAGAATGTAATCATATTAATAACTAATCAAATTAAGAGTTAAAATGCAATCCACCAAATATTTTCTTAGCCTCAATAATAAAGTTGTTACTGTAAAGTTATCGGTCTGTTTTCATAAAATTAGCCAAAGGAATTAGATTTTTTTATTACTTCAACAGATAAATAACCTCCTGACTTCTGTAGCAGAAAAAAGAACGATGTGTTTAATACTTCATGCATGCGGCAAGATCACATAACAATACTCTACCAAGCACGATCAACTCATTCTCTATGATTATGTTCATTATAAATATAATAACCTTAAAGGAGTACATAAAATGAAAATATTTGTAATAAAACTGGGTCCATCAATCTGAACACACCAAACCCAATTCGCATGACCACAACGTCATGCAGCAGCCCAAACGCGGAGGCACGATCTAAACGGTGGCGGCCGGCAGCAGCAGCCCAAGGGAAAATACTTTTACAGCACAAAACCTTAGTTCCTATGAGAAAATGCGTCATAAATGTGAAGTTTCACCGGCAACGAGTTCGACTTGTGACAGAAGCAATCATTGCCAACTGACGTCTTGGCCGTCATTAGACTTCCATGTTCCATCAAGCAACCGTACTGCTGCAACTATCCGTCTCTAACTACTATCCATAAGCTATTTGGTATGCTAGGCGCGTAAATTAACTCGTCAACTTTTTATGATCGCATTATCCTTTTGTTTGGATTAAAACGGGAATGCCAATTCCATGCTTTAGATAGGGCATAGCACAGCTCTCTTTTGCTGGTGTGCTTTGGAGTTGGTGTTCTCTTGTGAATAGTCTCATGTGGATGCAGGGAAAATTCTTAACGATGCGCAGATTGAATGGAAAGATGATGATGACGATGGTGATGTTCCCTCATAAAGCTGAACGTTAAGGATGTGCCCATTGGTGGGACGAATTGGAGTAGAGTTGATTTAGTTGAAAATGGAAGGATTCTTAATAATGACAGAGGGAATTCGCAGAACTTTATTGCATTCAATGGATTGCAATGTTTATTCCATAATACATAATTATAACCTCGAACATGTTGCACGTTTTGTTTTAATGGATTTTTGGAAGCGAAGCAGTTTATGAGATGATTATTTTTGCGCGAAATTTTGTATCTTCATTAAGTAAATCAGATCTTTAAACACCTATCTATGCACGACGTCGGTTTGGGTTTTGAGTTAAGGCTGAGTTCGTGGATAGAAGAAAGAAATTGTATCTTTAATATCTTTGTCGGATAATAAAATCTGCACAATACCAAAATAACAAGAATATCCCGCAGGATGAGCTTCTGTTCTTGTGGGCAGGGAACTAGGAATCTACGATTAAAAAGCACGAAAAGGAGTGGTTTACAAAAATTATAAGAAAGAAGAAGAGTGGTCAACTTCAAACAGAGAGTAAGAAGATCATTGTATCGGTAGCTGGAAGTATCTGCAGCACTGCGACAATATAATATGAACAAGGGCCCAACTATTTAAAAATTCCCGCTCAAAGATGGAACAATTCTCAAGAGATTTGTTCACCAAACATTTGGCGGATGGGGAAAACATTTTTCACAGATGGTAGCATTATTGTTTAGGAATATATAAATGCATTTATTTTTTTATTTTTTATTTATTAAAAGTTTCCGATGTAACGGTGAAAAACTTAGAAAAGGCGATTGGGCCAAACGAGTTACCCTCAGAGTTCGGGAAAAAGATGGGAGATATCGCGTCTTGATAGCTCACGATGCTCTTCTCCAAACCAACCAGATGCCAAATCAGTGGAAGGTAATAACAATCTAAGTTTCAATCAAGATGAAAACGGAATGATGCTGCCCATTTTCTTTTTTTATAATTAACGCGCGCACAAGGGACTACTTGTTTCCCTTTTAATGCAACACACTGCGCGGGCATTAGGAAGATAGGGAGGGGAGAGATAGGAGGTGTCGATAAACATTGGTTTTGAATGTTTGCAGATCAAAATGGCAAGGGAAAATCTCGCCGGGTAAACTATTCCAAATTCATGTCGTTCGGCTAAAAAAAAGAATCCCTATATTTCATTTCACATTTTTACAATTTACGTCCGAAATTGGGCTCAAGGGTGAACTGATGAGCATTCCTTGCAAGACGAGTATTACGGGAGTAACTTTTAAGGGGAGGAATGCAACTGGCTACTTCGAGTGAACATTTTTTGTAAAAGAAACGATAAAATAAGGAAAGACATGAAACATTGCGTCGGTGTTCGAGAAGGGCAATTGTTTCAGCGTCAGTTCTATTTCCTATCAATCTTAACGCTCGATTTTGTATTCTATCAAGCAGGTGTAGCGATGTTTGCGAAGCACCTGCCCAGAGGTGGGAGTTATACTCGTGTTTAGGGCGTATAAACGCTTTATAGATTGTACCCAGATCAGATAGGGAAAAATACTTCTTACACCGATACAGAAAACCTAAGCACCTAGCAGCATTCTTAGCGATCTCAAATATATGGTCGTTTCAACGGAGGTCGTCGTTGACACACATACCGAGTACTGAGAGCTTTTCGGTTTCTTCAATGCAAGTTCCATTCATGGACAATGGCATTGGGGGTTTGTTTTACTCTAACGACAGAAAATAGCATTGAGTTTTCGAAGCATTAAACTCCACACGATTCCTATTACCCCATTTGACAATGCTGTATAAATCGGAGTTTAATGAGCTTGACATATGGTACCGTTGCAATTGTACGTCCGAAGGCGAAGGACGTGAATTATCGAACGAATATGAAAAGCTGAGGGTAGAGTCGTCAGAAAAACAGTTAAGTGGATTAGAAGTAACAGACAGAAGATCATTTATAAAAATTAGGAAAAGAGTCGGAGACAGAACAGAGCCCTGGGGCACACCAGCATTTATTTTGTGCGAATCAGACTTGAATCCGTCCAATACAACTTTTATTGAACGGTCCAGAAGATACCTACCTTCTAATCTAACGAACAAGAGTAATATCGATCCCAAAAGCACACATTTTCGATAAGATAGCTTCATGCCAAACTCTATCAAATGCCTTAAAGATATCAATAGCAATAATCTTACTTTCACATATATGCCATCAGATCACCTGTGGAACGGTTGCTGCGGAAGCCATACTGACGGTCATGGAGAAGCTTTCGATCTTCGAGATATTCCTTAAGCTGACGGTTAATCATTGTTTCCATGACCTTAGAAAGAAGGGATGTCAGTGCTATGGGTCGGTAGGAGGAGGGGGAGGATGGGACACCTTTCTTAGGGACAGGCTGGACAAATGCTGTTTTCCATTTTCTAGGAAAGATTCCAGAAGAGTAGGAGCGATGGAAAAGCTTACGCAGTGGCTTTGCCAGTGTGGAAGAACACCTCTTCAGAAGAATCGGGGGTATACCATCCGGGCCAGCGGATTTGTGTATATCGAGATCTTTGAGAACTCTTGCTACTGTACGAATGCGGAAAAAAATCTGTCCCATGGAAAAATTTACATTCTCAAGTACAGGGGGGCAACGTTGCGACAGCGTGGAGCTGGCAGCGAAATGGGCGGCAAGCAAATTTGCCTTCTCTGAAGAGTAAACAATTGGTTTGTTATTGTCGATGATCGTTGGAACCGAAGATGTTGAAATTTTTAATATTTTTTACAAATGACCAAAAATTTTTTACTGCAGAATTTTTGCCGTAATTTTTGGTCATGCAAAAAATTGGTTCTTTCAATAACGGAGTTGCATGAGTTCCTTGTTGGTTTGTGCTTTTCCGATTTTCCTCTGTAGGGTTGGCTTTGTAAGATCTGAAACTTACTTCTTTGAGCCTAATAGCTTCTTTACACTCAGAACTAAACCAAGACTTTTCTTTAGGCTTGATGCTTTTTACTCTGTTAGGAATAAAAGCACGCATCCCTAGAAGAATCACATTTGTGATCATTTCAGCACTGGCATCAATGTCACTATCGAGGAAGCATAGTGACCAGTTAAAGTTTCGGAAAAAAAATATTCAGGCCGTCCCAGTTGGCTTTCTCGTATTGCCAAACGGTCCTGGTGGGAAGTTTTTCTTTAACTGGATGGGTGGAGGATGAGAAACAATTTTTTGTTGATTAGTTTTAAAAATATTGATTTTTCAAAAAAAAAAAAAATTTATTTTAATTATAAAAAAAAGTTATTAAAAATTTTGATAAACAGAATTAATTTGGCTACCTTGATCTCAAATATAAAATTTGACAAAAATCCAAAGAGCCGTTACCGGGAAAGCCAAAAATTAAAAAAACCGTTATATGAAAGGTGCCGTTAATAGACTTTTCCTTTCGTTCTTTTCTTTACTAACAAAACAATTCTCAAACATTTTTATCAAAATCATTGGAGCCGTTTTTGAGAAAAATAAGCTTTTCCTAAACAGTCATATGGCAGGTACCGTTTTTTAGGCCTAAAAATAAAATTTCAATTTCCTCTCTGGAGAATGCCAAAAAAATCACCAACACCAAATTTGAAGATAATCGCTTAATCCGTTTAGGCTCACCTCGTTATACATACTGATAGGCAGACAGACAGAAATTTGTTGCTCTTAATTTTTTTAGACTTCTCTTAGACCGCAATGCACATGAACACCCGTTTCGTTACTACAAGAACTATTGTTTACCAGAAAAGTAATGAACAGTGAATACATTTTTCACCTTACGCCCATGTGAATGTAGCAAAATGGTGAAATGTACTTAATTTATTAAGTAATTTATTATATTTATTATAATTATAGTTACTATTAATTTTTAATTTTTTAATTATAATTATAATTACTACTACTACAGAAATTATCAAACGCATATTTGGGTCCAGTTGAGATTTTAGCAGCTCATCATCCATTTTGCTACCAGCAAGGTGTCGCATTTCTTATAATAATTGAGATGGTCTTCCATCTTCCAACTCAATCTCCTTCAAGAACTTTTGGTTGGAGATGTTGATCTAAGACGAGTTTCTCCTTCAGTTCCTTGCACTTTTTTCCGGCTGAAGGGTTTAGCAAAATGTCGCTCATTTGACTCAGGACACTGCTTTCTATCCCAGCTGCGACTAGTGGTACTTTCTCATTTTGAAACTAATACGTGGCATAGTTGACTATCTATATTTAGAAAAGTGCTGCCAATGTAGGTTTCAAAAGATAAGCTATTAGCGAAACCTTTAAAGTTATAAACCGATTATTAAGAACAGTATTCAGCTGCTTATGTCTCGCTGATCAATTTCGAAGACAATCGCGTATAATGTACAACAACATTGTCTTTAACTACGAAACTATATGCTTTGAATCTTGATCCATCTTCTTAAATTCTTGATTCATCTGACAATTAATTTCCATTAACCTTGAACATAGTTTATTTTGAGATGGTTTTTGCCTAATTCACTGGAATTTAACTCCTATCTGGCAAAACCAATTGGAATAATTTACTGACTCCTATATAATTAACAGATTTTCTCAAGAAAATCCCTACGCATTTAGTAAATAACTAGTCTAGCCATATCTTGTTTTAATAGTCTCTCTTACTTCACTTCGATTGACTCCACTTGTGGTTTTAAACAAAGGTAATACAAAAACAAAACAAAAAAAAAAAAACAACACCACCGTCATCATCATCAGCAACAAAACACTATTCCACATTCCACGTCTACTCTCTTATGGATAGTTAAAGGTCCAATCAATTTATTTGCCCAGGCACCTCCGAAGTTGCACGTCCCGCCGCCGTCAACGTGTATCATCATAACAAGTTCAACATTTACGCGTAAACTGTAGATTTCCAAATGTGTAGCATCGCCGAGCAACAACTACCAGATCCACCACACATCAAATATATTGGGAACTATATTATTGTACTGGACGTAATGTACTGCCGGAGCCATCATAATATCCTGCGTGCGTGTGTTTACGTGGCACCGAGGGACTCACGCAATCAGTCCATGATCGCCCTTCGATCAACTCACGATTGACACTCTAGCAGCAGCTCTGTATAGCATGCGCCTGCGTGCGAGTGATGCGCGATGATGATGAAGGAACCATCGATAGCAATCGCGCGATCGTGTTGATGGTCAATTGGTGATGATGCTGGGATATTGGCAATTCTGACAGTCAGTGCGCAGAATTACTGCGCTGGCTGTTGTATATATCTGTGATGGAAATATGAGTGCTTGATGAAAATTATCCTCAAAAGTATCCATCATCGGCTAGAAAAGATATGTTTTCCTTATGGAAAGATACTTTTGTATTTGTGCGTGCATGTGGACTTTGTGTTCGTTAACAATTCGCACTTTTTCCCCCTTTAGTATGATCGATTGACTGGAGCTGATCCATACAAGACAAGCGACAATGACGACGATAATTCGTTGGAATTTTTTACCTTTTTCTGGCAGGGCTGTTGCATGAGAAGAGGGGAGATATAGAAGGCCTAGACAATTCGTCCATGTTTTGGTTGAAGTTTCAACCGACACCGAGTACATTCTCCGGCGGCATTTCACACAGAACCTCCACTTGAACAGATGTCGGTCTGACAAGTGATGCAGTCCCAACATGGTACCAGGGAATTGCTACTATATCGCTAGTCTGCCTGCGTCTAGGTTAGAGTGATTGTATGTCCAGGCGACAACGACCAAGAGAAACTCTGACTATGGGGATTGTTTTCTTTTTTTTTCTTTAAACAAGTCGAGGAATTTTTAGCGTAATCAGTTGGTACAGATCAACTAGGGTATGTAAGATGGGCACGTTTCAGATGGTTGCGTACCCACTATCATCACCACCACCATCATTTTGCCATCATTGCCGCCTCTGCTGCGCCGTCAACATCATCACAAACTACTCTGAAGCAATGGCGAAGCGCAAAAAATAACAATTGCGCGCATCATGTTACGAATGTTTCAATTAAAATGCAATTGTAGCATACTTCACATGTTCCATCGTCGCTAGTGGCCTTTTTTGTGAGCTACACCATTGAATGCCAATAATAAATTATTATGATTGTGTGAAATTGTTGGCTAAAAGCGCAGTCAAATATCACTCAATCATTTAATCGAGTTCGTTGCTCAGCTCTTTTGTTTTGTTTGTATAATTTTGCACAGTAGTTGATAGCTAGTCACCCCGTCGTTTATTAACACGAATTGAAATATCAAATTGTGAACATAATCGCCAATTAAGAAATTAATGACAAAAATGCAGCAATTCCAATAAGGTGCGCGCTGTGGCAAGCCAGAGAACGGCGATGCATGCGTTTTATTGATTTCTCGGTTTGTTATTCGGTTAAAAGATTGAGCTATGTGCAACATTTTTAACATTTGCAATAGAAGTAAATGCAACTTAAAAAAGAACAAGTATCTTGTGCTAAATGTTAAACACGTTTTGTTCTCATTGCATGTGTAAGTATGCAAATGAGCCTGCAGAATCAAAAAAAAAAAAAAAACAACAAGAAGAATGATTAATTTTTTTATGCATAGCAGCCTTGTTTAAGTGTTAATTTATTTTTTAAATCAATGAATATGTTTGGACATTTATATTAAAAGTGTTGTAGAGATACGTCAACCTTAAAAGAGCGTATGTAAATGGACCAATCGATAAAGTTTTTAGTTAGCTCCAAAATATTCTATGAAATTACTTTTGTATTCAACTGTAAATAATAAAAATCGTAAGAAACTAAAATGTATTAATAAGGGCGAGTCAAACTGAACCAAGTAACTGAAGAGGCATCTCTTGTCTCAACACTGTTTCAACAATTACCACAGAGATTTTGATGGAAACGCTCACGGAGTGGCTGCATTCAAATAACATATTTGGCGAATACCAAGAAGGGTTTCTGAAAAGCTAATTCTATGGTAGATAACATGTTAGTAAAAAGCTCTTTGCTTTTTTTTTATTTTAATGATTTAAAACAGAATGAGGAGTCAAGTAGGATTGCCTCCTTAGTCCGCTTCATTTGCTCAATATTTTCGATGATCCCACTGATTATCTGCCAAGGGGAATAAAATTTACTAAAATTCAAATTAATCTATGATGCAGCTGATAATCAACATACTCCAGGCATACTGTACTATATGAAAACTTTAAGAATCACAAAATCGAAAATCCCCTAATCTTCCGAAATCGCAAAAAATGTGGAACTGGGTTAACGAAGAAATTGAAAAAGTGAAATAGTATAAATTCCCATAGGTATTCTGATCACCTCTCAGCTTTCATTTAGAAACATCTCCTAGAAAAATTGAAGGAATTAAAACCAGCGATATTTTGAAACTGAAGCAGAATATTCAACAAGAAGAAAATTTCTCCAACCTCTAAAATACAGAGTTTTTGAAACAGTGGTGAGAATAATTATGAGCTATGCAGGACAAGTATAGGATTTGCAGAAATGGAGAAGCTTCTAAGATTCTTTCTCACAAGAACACTTAAATTACACTTTAATTACATCCGGAAGTGGATGACACAACCAACACTTCACCTTACATGTCAAATTTCCAAATAATTTCAAGACAAAAACATACAGCTCATTAGTGAATGGTGGAGAATCTGGAAGGGAGTAAAAAAATAGTTTAACAGATTTCTTTGCGCATTAGTTCCACTGTAAAATGCGTCTTATTCCTTTGTTTCTTTCTTCTAAAATAAACAAAAAGCAACGAAACACTTCTTCTCAGTAAAAATAATATCCCCTTTTAATCCAATAATTTTAATTTGCTCTGAAGTTGTTCAAGTGATATGGTAAAAAAATCTGCAACTTGTTCTTCAATAAATTGGTAATACCTATTTTGATGATTCACTTGAAACATGGTTCCTTATCAAATGATGTTTCGCATTAATATGTTTCAATCTTCTGCATTCTGCATTTTTTTTTTGGCCTCAAAAGGCATCCTTGGTTATCTTCATAGATTGGTAAACTATAAGTTGTATCGACAACTTTCATATCCGTTATTAGTCCTTTTTCAGCAGCAACAGCTGCAATAAATGCTACGTATTCCTCACTCGAAGAAGTTGCTACAGTGGCTTTTTACTTGCGATTATATGAACTATAATGCAAGTTATGGATTCGTGCAAAAATATATTACAATCAAACATGACATAACGATAATAGAGAAGTTGAAAAAAGTGGGTCCGGAAATTCCGTCCGTCTGTCTGTCTGCCTGTCTGTCTGTCTGTCTGTCTGTCTGTTCGTGCCTCTACAGCCTAAACTGATGAACCGATTTGCTTCAAACTTGGTATTTAGTATTTATTAGGTAGTATCTCGGGTTAGAATAATTTTTTCGCAATTTGTTCTTCAACGGTACCTCTCGGAGTACCGGTTTTTGAAACTTGGTTTTATCGTAAACCATTATTCCGATTTCAATAAAATTTTCAAAAACTTTTTTTTTCGATTTTTAAAACAATTTCTAAAAAAATTGGTTTTCGAAATATTTTGTTTTTTTTTTTTTTAATAATTTTCCCAGATGAAAACTACAGATTTCCTACTAAAAAATTTAAAATATTTTTTTGAAAAGTTTTTCAAAAAAAAAAACATTTTTTAAAAAAACTGGTCGAACAATTTTCAATATTTTTTTCCTCGATAGAAATTTAGTGTTCAAAATTTATTGCATACCTAGTTTTTCCGAGAAAACTCTGAAATTTTTGGTTTTTTTTTCAAAAACGGTTAGTCAAAATTTTTAAATTTTTTTGATTTCTGATAATAATTACCAGCTGCTAGATGTTGGCATAGTCAAAGTTTAAAAAAAAACCGTTTTCTAAAAAAAAAACTTGTCAAAAACGATTTTGAAAAAAATGTTTCCTTAAAATTCAAAACAGTAAAAGAAATTAAATAGCTTACTTCGTTGTTTCCAAAAAACGTTTTAACTAGTGATTTTTAAGTGATTAACAAAATTTCAAATGATTTTTTACCTTCTTTTTTTTCAAAAATCTCAAGCCCCTAGACCACTGTCGCACATTAGAGCAAGTTCGTGCGATCCAGTCGTGCACTTTATTTTTCCTTGACCAAGATAAACAGTTTTCAAAAATGTAAAAAATAAAAACATAACTGCTCAACGTCCTCCGCTCAATAATATCAGAAATAAAACGATCATTTTCCTGTTAATATTTTTCAGAAATTTCAATTTAAGCTTCAATGACTTCCATTGGCTCTCAGAAGGATTTTTATTTGCGTTTATAGGTACTAACTATAATGCAAGTTATGCATTCGTGCAGATTAAAAATTTTGAGATAACAATCAAACATGACATTGCAATGATAGAGAAACATATTTGAGTTACTTGCAAAATTCCGTCCGTCTGTCTGTCTGTCTGTCCGTATCGATTCCTACAGCCTAAATGTTTGGGTCGATTCGATTCCAACTCGGTATATAGTATTTTTAAAGTACTCTACCCCGACTGTTTTTCAAATTGGCATTCTAGCTCGAAAACTAACGGTACCTGCCATATAACTTTTAATGAAAAACTTATTTTTCTCAAAAATGGCTCCTACGATTTTGATAAAACTGGAATGGTTTTCTATACAAAATCTATCTTTTAGTTTTAATGGATTTTATAGAAAAAGTTTTATAACGGTACCTCCGTTATATAACCGGTTTTTTAAAATCAGATGTAGTTTTTTATGATTTAAATAATATTGCTTATTAAAATTTTCAAAAACATTTTTTTTTAATTTTTGATAATTTTTTAAAAAAACTTATTTTGTTTTTTGAATATTTTGACAACGAATCTATAGTTTTTTTTTAATCTTTCTCCTAGTATACAAAAATTTTAAAATATGTTTTCGAAAAGTTTTTGAAAAATAAACATTTTTTTTTAATTTTTAATAATTTTTTAAAAAAACCTTACCTATTTTGTTTTTTGAATATTTTGAAAACGCATCTATAGATTTTTTTAAATTTTTTCCTAGTATAAACTATAGATTTCTTTAAATTGGCATACTCAAAATAATACCGCCTTTTTTAAAATCCCGTCTCTTATGATCCCGTTTTTTATAATTCCGATTTTGCAATCAAAACTAGTTGTTTTATTTTAAAAAAATCGCGTGATTTTTTTAAAAGAAAGAAAGAACAACTAGTTTTGACTGCAAAAGCGGGATTATAAGAAAATTTAAATAAATTAAGCAAGGAGTAATTTTTTTAAATGCATTTTATTATAACATCTATATGGGAAGTGTCAAAATAAGTAATAAACAATATCAAAATAAATTTAAGTTATGAACATAAAAAGATTCAACAAATTCCAAAAAAAAGTCAAAATAAATAGGACGGGATGACATAAGGTCCACGGACATAATGTCCATGGGCATGCCACCATGCTGCCACCCTGCAAACCCCCTGCTTGGGCTCACTATAGGATTTGGAGTAGGTGCGCGATTGGGTTTTTGCAAAAGTTCTTTAAATCAAAAAGAAACGTTACACATACCCAACCTTGCACATTCTCCAAAAAATAAAGTGAGCCTAAGCAGGGGGTTTGCAGGGAGGCAACATGCCCCACCATACCTTCTTCATACTTACATGAACAAGGTGGGATATAAGTCCCAAATCGTAAGCCTGGGACTTATATCCCGGGGACTTATGTCCCTACGCCCATTGTGGTTCTATAACAATAACAGCATATAACAGTTACGTTCCAAACGAGTAATTCGTCCTTTTTGTGAATTTGTGATTTTTGTTTGGAATTTCCATTATGTGCACATAATGTCTATTTCAAAATTAACTAATTAGACATAATGTCAAAATTTTTGATTTCACCATAATGCCCATGGACATTGTGTCTATTTGAAACAGGGACATTATGTCCCTGGACCTTATGTCATCCCGCCAGTAAATACAATATTTTAGATTATGTTAGCAAAAACAAATGTGTGCGCACAGTAAAGATTAAGAAACATTCCGACGAATTTTCTTTTTAGTGGAGTATTTTTAACATTTTAAAATTTATAAAAAAGTAAAAAGCGCATATAACCTACATCTATTCTTATTTAGTTTAATAAGAATGTTTTGTAAAAAAGCGAGATTGTCGGGATTTGTCGGGATTTTAAAAAGCGATATTATAATAGATCGGGATTTTAAACAAGCGGGATTTTAGAAGGCGGGATTTAAAAAAAACAGTATTTTAACAGACGGGATTTTAAACCTTTTTTTTCGGGATTTTTGAAAACCGGGATTTTAAAAAGCGGGATTCCGATAAAAAGTCTATTAACGGTACCTTTCATGTAACGTTTTTTTTTAATTTTTTTGGCTTTCTCAATAATGGCTCTTACTATCAAATTTTACATTTGAGAAGACATAAATAGCAAAATTAATTATTCATATCAAAATTTTGAATAACTTTAGTTCTAATTAAAATTAATTTTTGATTTTTTTTTTAAATCAATATTTGTAAAGCTAATGAAAAAAAAATAATTTTTAATATTATTATCACATGTATATTAATAAGCTCTAAAAAACTGCGTACCAAAGTTAAAAAAAAATTCAAAAAATAAAAAAATAAAAAAACCTGGATTTTATCAAAATGCGTCCTAAAATTTTCGAAATACTTTTTTTTATAAATTTGTTATTATACAAGACGTGTGATTGCGTACTTGTTTTTTTACTAAAAACCGTTAAGTGCTGTGGTTTTGACACTTTTTTTAAGTTCAGATAGTGTTTTTTTTACGTTAATGTTACTTATTTTTTAAATTTTATTCGACAATGTGACCGCACATATGAGCAAGTACCTACGTGTGATTCAGTGTAGCAATTTACTTAACTTATGCCACAATATCTTCATTTTTACTTGCGATTTATAGGGACTATAAGGCAAGTTATGCATTCGTAAAAACAAAAAATCTAACAATCAAACATGCCATTACGATGAGAGAGAAGTCAAAAAAAGTGGGTCCGGAAATTCCGTCCGTCTGTCTGTCTGTCTGTCCGTATCGATATCTACAGGCCGATTTGATTCAAACTTGGTATATAGTATTTTTAGAGTGCTCTACCCGATAGTTTTTGGAATTTGCATTCTAGCTCCAAAACTAACGGTACCTGCCATATAACTTTTAATGAAAAACTTATTTTTCTCGAAAACGGCTCCTACGATTTTGATAAAACTTTCAGAATGATGTTTTCTATGCAAAATCTATCTTTTAATTTTAATGGATTTTTTCAGAAAAAGTTTTATAACGGTACCTCCCATATGACCGGTTTTTTAAAATCAGACTTTCTCGTTAATTAATTAACGGATTTTGATGAAATTTTCAAAATAAGTAGAACTTTATGATTTAAATAATATTGCTTATTAAAATTTTCAAAAACATTTTTTTTTTATTTTTAATAATTTTTTTTTAAAAAATATTTTGTTTTTTGAATATTTTGAAAACGGTCTTATAGAATTTTTTTTAATTTTTCTCCTAGTATAAGCTTCAGATTTCTTTGAATTGACATACTCAAAAAAAAATTTAAAATATATTTTCGAAAAGTTTTTCAAAAAAACATTTTTTTGAAAAAACTGGTCGAACGATTTTGAAATGAAAAATTCTTGAAATAGAAAACAGCAAAAGAAATAAGATGGCTTACAACATTTTTTCCAAAAAAACGTTATGAATAGTGTTTTTTGATTTCATAAAAATGTTTCCCCCAAATTTTATTTCATATTGCTCGGCTAAGCCCTAGCCATTAGTCAAATAAAAGAAGGTGACAACCTACATATACTATACCTACGTATTTTAAAGCATTTCATCATCATAAAAGCACACAGAATAAATAATGAGCCTATGATAAACACACAAAAACAACTAACAAATAAAAAAACTATTCGATTACTACTGAATGCAAAAATTTCAATCGAGAAAACAAAAGTTTACACCTGCCTATAAATAAACAAAACCACTGTGTTAACTTTCAATATTGTCTCTACCTTCCTTCCAACCTTATTATATGTAGAGGTACCTAATATCCTTAGTAAATTCCATTAATACCTACCCACATCATACGTTTATCCATCAAACGTAATTCAGCTATTTTAATTAATTTGATTTCAAAAAGTAAATTATTGTTATTGGGACCCCTATACCTAGCATTATTGCCATACTGCTGATTCCGACGAATCTTTATGCCAGTTGTTCAAATTTGACAAGTGGAAAGATAATACACTAAAAAACTGCAAAAGCTAACAATCCTATATATTTATGTGTTTATCCGTGTACCTAAAAAGGATTAGCACACGGGAGCAAGTACGTGCGACCCAGTCGTGCCTTTTATTAGTATTGATAAACACAGAATTGGACTTCCAATCTACAATGTATAGCTCTGCGAATAGAAATTGGAATAGGAAGAAAGCAAGTAGTTCATAACATTCCTGACCCAGATAAACTAAATAGGAGCTTTATAGCATGTGGAATAATGAGGCAAATTTTGTAACAACAACGGAACTAGAATTTCAGGTGGTATCTTAACATGAGGTGCTTGAAAGCTTAAAGCCAATTAAGTCTGATGCAGTTGGAGAAGATGGGGTCCCTGTTAGTTTTATCAGAATGATTATGATCCATATGTTACCCGTATTCACTCATTTGATAAACTATTGCATAACATCATCATCATTTCCTGATTGCTGGAAGCTAGCTAAGATCATCCCGATAGCTAAGAACAATAATCTTACTTCGTGCTATGATTTCCGTCCAATAAGTATCTTGCCTTGTCTGTCAAAGGTTTTTGAAAAGATTCTGGCAGCACAGATCACTAGTCACATTGATCGGTTTAATTTGTTGTCTTTATATCAATCAGGCTTCCGAGCTCATCACAGTTGTCAAACTCCAATGATAAAGGTGCTTGATGATATTCGGATTCAGTATGATCTTGACAATGTGACTGTTCTGTGTTTGCTTGATTTTTCGAAACCCTTTGACAGAGTAAATCATCAAATACTTTGTTTGAAATTAAAGAGATACAGGGTGGCACACCAATTGTGCTACAATAAGAAATTCAAATAACTTTTTTTTTTAATCGATGTATTTAATTTTTTTTTTGTTGGTTAGAAAATTAAATTTTATTTTAAATAATTAGTTGTTTTTAAAGATTATAGACCGCAAATGACCTCCACGCTCTCCCACGCATATGCGGCACCTGGTCAAAAAATTATTCATTACGGCCTGAAGAGTTGAAGTTGGGATCGCCTCAATTATTGTCGTTATGGACTGCTTTAATTCAGTTAAATTCCTGGGCTTCGTGTTATACACCTCTTGCTTGACATAACCCCATAAAAAGAAATCTGGTGCAGTCAGGTCAGGTGAGCTTGGGGGCCAGCGAAGAGTGGAGTTCCTAGAATTTAATTTGTTTGCGAATTTTTTGTTTAGCTCCGCCATAACTGGTCTGGCTATATGTCAGTTGCTCCATCTTGCTGAAACCAAACGCTGTTGAATGGTATACGTCTTCGGCGCAGTTCTGGGTAAAAAAACTCCTTCAACATCTTTAAATAACGGTCCCCATTGACAGTAACGGTTACACCGTTTTTTTCAAAGAAGTACGGCCCGACAATACACCTTGATGAAACTGCGCACCACACAGTGACTCGTTCTGGGTGCAGTTCCGTCTCATGGAGCATTTCTGGATTAGACTCATTCCATATACGGCAATTTTGCTTGTTTACATTGCCGTTAAGATCAAATTGGGCCTCATCAGACATGAAAAAACAATTGATCAATGTGTTGTCTTCTTCGGCCATTGATATCATTTTTTGGCAAAATTCCAGGCAAACAGGCAAATCCTGAGGGTTTAACTTACTAGTAATTTGGACTTTGTACGGAAACAAGTTTAAATCGTCATGAAGTATCCGTTGTAATGACCGTCTACTAATTCCAATTTGCCCCGATAAGTTTCGGGTCGAAACGCTCGGTTTGGCCTGTATTGCAGATGCTACTGCTGCGATTGTATCCTGAACCCGAACATTGGCATCTCGATGGTACGGCATTCGTGCGATGCTTCCAGATTCGGCAAACATGTTTACAAACCTCATAATGGTCCATCTACTCGGGGGATTACCGCCAAACTCCCGCCTTAATTCCCTTTGGACGGAAATGACGGACTGCAAAGCATGGTACCGTTGCACTATCCAAATTCTTTTCTCCGTATCCCAAGCATCCATTTTTATAAATCTAAATAGTAACCTACAAAATAAAAAAAAAATAAGCCGATTACTCACACAGAAAAAAAGTTATTACGTTTTATTTTTGTAGCACAATTGGTGTGCCACCCTGTACTTTGGTTTTCACGACAGAGCAGTGCAATTAATAAAAGATTATTTATCTAATAGAAGCCAGAGAGTTAAGGTTGATCAGGGGATATCTCAATTTATGAATCTGCAAATGGGGGTTCCACAGGGCTCCATTTTAGGACCAATTTTATTTTGTCTTTTTATTAATGATTTACCTAAAGTTTGTTCAAATGTTTCAATTCACTTGTACGCTGATGATGTGCAAATTTATTTGTCTCGCCCTGTTGGCTTTAAGAGGATCTTATTTTTAGGATAAATGAGGACCTCCTTGCAATCTCCAATTGGTCCCTAAACAACGGCCTAACACTGAATCCATCTAAGTCACAATTGATTACGATTTCTAAGAAACAAATAAATACCTTGCAAACTTGATTCTCATTCTCAGCATAAACTTCTTGTCGCATTCAATGATATGATAAGGTACATATATGGATTCAGGAGACATGAACACATATCACATTACCATAAACTGGTCCTAGGATGCTTTTTTCAACATTTCCTTGAGGCGAGATGTTGTATCTTTATGCAGAAGATCATTCAAACTAGAAAGCCACCTTACATTTTTGAAAAGCTTTTTTTTATTAGAACTCTGAATCTTGTAACACCATCTTACAACTACTTGAATTCTTCGCGCCTATTTATTGTTTATGTTACAAAACTATGGAACTCTCTGCCAATAACAATGAGGAAAATTATAGGCACTGCAAATTTTAAGAAGGTAATTAGACTTCACTTTTCTTAACATAAACTAAAATAACTAATATGGTTGGTGATAAACGGAAAAGGAGAAAATGATAGGGGACGAATGGCAAATTATAAATTGTAAAAATGAATAAATAATAACTTATTACTAATTCATGGAAGAATAAAACAGGCTTCTTCGTGTTCTTTATTTAGATTTCAAATATCTTTATATATAAAGTAAATATAGTAAGGAATTTAAATTGTTATTATGTATCTAGTATAATATTTAATTATTTGATTTTTTTTTATATATATAAAATGTAACCTAAATTAACGGTACTATAAAAGACTTATTTGTACACCGATTTTAAATAAAAAAATTAATTGAATTGAAATTAAATTGTCGCCTAGATTTGGAACATATAATACAATCTCTAATGTTACAACAGTTCTTCCATAAGAATATCCACATAATTTCTCCAGTTTCTTCACCAATAGCTTTTTCTCCTTTTATATGACGTTTATCGTTTTATTTTCAAAGTCACTATATCAAATAAGTTTCTTTCATTAACTAGATGGTCACTATATATAGATCCAGAATCTATTTTAAATGACATGTCGTAAGTCATTTTGATTTATCATGAAGTAAACAATCTTGTTATTTTTTTTTTTAAATATAAATGGCGATCCAATAAAGGCTTTCTGAACTTTCTGGATGAAAGTGAAGCTGACGAAGATCTTAGTGAACGACAACACTGATGCTAGTACAGCAAGTTAGATTACTGTTGATCTAAAAAAAAAACAGGTATTTGACATGACTCATATAAACAATAACTTGTTTATTAAGAATAACAGTGGAGAATTCCTAGGGGTTAAGTTGGCTTCGAGAAGATAACCAGCAACTGACTTAGTAGGATTGAGTTTCATACCATCATCATATGACCAAGCAATAATATGACGTAAATCCTAATTTAAACGCGCTACGCAGTCCCCCATCAAACCAATTGAACGGCAACTGTGAGTTACGTCGGAAAGATTATTTATAATTATTAAAAACATTAAGGGACCCAAAACTGAGCCTTGAGGAATTCCCTTATATGTAATGAAATGTTCACATGTACAAACACCAGTTTTTACTTGTTGAGTTCGATCTTTCAGATATCTAAACAAAAGCTTAACTGAAGTGTTAGAGAAGTTTCAATATCTACTGAGCTTTGAGAGAATTACTGAATGTTCTAAGCTGTCAAACCCCTTAGAGGAACCTAAGAGATATAAAACGTCAATCTTTTTCGAACCGATAGGTGGATGTCAAATGTAACTTTGAGAACTGCAGATTTACAACTGTAGTTTGCTACGAAACCCAGATTGCCATTTAGAAAGCTTGTCAATTATACAAGACAGGATTTTCGCCATCGGCATCACAAGAATATTTTGATGTCCAATTAACATTTCTTGAGATGATGTTTTTATCGAACGTTTCCCTCAATATATCGATTGATTGGTTATCTATATGGCATGTAGTGCCATCTTCTTGAAGTTTCAAGTCATATTCACTACTGTCTTAAATTTTCGGAAACAAAAATTTGTTGATAATTGCTGATATCCAATGACAGCAGCACGCACTTCTACATATGGTCCGATGATGCCGCCTGCCCATTAATTTTTGGAATCGAATTGAAAGCTGTTGTTAGACCCAAATACAGCAATTTTGCCTATTAACTCACCCGTTTCGTTGCTGAAAAATAAATAAAAAATGAGATAAAAAAATGGATCAATTTGAAGCTGTGCCAAGGCCCGCAAACCGAAATTTAATCGTAAGTTAAAGCCGGTCATGTTTAATTCGTGAACAAACTCTTAAACCAAGATCACGCTTCACAATAGGCCTCGACCTTCCATAAGAGATGTCCAAACACTGAGAACGGCGACGAATTGATTGATCACGGTCTTTACGAATACTCTCAACTATTGCAGCAATATTCTCATTATTCCGGATTCTACGCATTTTGGTTGTTGGATAAATGTCTAGTAGATTAAAATTTATTTAAAATTTGGTTATGGTTTTATGAATAGTTGGAAGATTATGACCATTAAAATATGGTCGAAGAAATCTATAACAATTTAAAATGGCAAAGGATACTGAGCACAAACGTCATATAGACAAGTCAACTGATGGAAATTAATAACTGTAAAAACAACGCTATTGAAGATAATACCTCTTGTTAAAACCACCGTCGCCAAGCGAACTTCGGAAAACTTTCTGCAGCGAAGTAGAAAATACCGCTGAATCAGCTAGACTCAGAAATAGCATTGCCAAAAAACCTATTACTTTAGGATCTCTCAATGAACACTGGACAGAGTCATGTAATGAGACACTGGAGCTCCTAGTCATTTCCCTGGATGTAGCTACGATGAGAGTAACAATTCAGAATATGAGTATCATGAACGAGTAGCACCACCGGATATTATAACGGAAGAAAGAATAAAATGGGCTATTAGTTCCTTCTCTCCATATAAATCTCCATATAATCTTTCCCATGATGTTACAAATAAATTGCACGACTGGATCGCACGTACTTGCTCTTATGTGCGGTCACAGTTTGGAATAAAATTTGAAAAATGTCAAGGGAACATCAAAGATTGTATTCGATTTTTCTGACTTTTGATTTTTTTTTTTATAATTGGCCCGCGCAAAAGGGATTTTGGCTACCCTTATAATGTTAAACACAGCGGGGGCGTTAGGAAAATAGGGAGGGGTATAAAAGGAGATATCGATGCACATTTGTTTTAAAGTTCGACAAGTCATAATGGGAGGGAAAAACAGAGTCTGGCAAGGCATTCCACATTCGCGTGGTACGGCTAAAGAAAGAATCTACGTACGTAGACGTACAAAGGTACGTCCGAAGTTGGCGCGAGTATTACGGTTGAATTGTTTCAGGGGAGGAATGCAGCTGGCTATTTCGCTAGAGCCTTGATTGTAAAAATAACGGTAAAATAACGAAAGGCACGAAACATTACGACGGTGCTCAAGAGATGAAAATGTTTCTGTTATTGTTCGGTCGCCTATCATTTTCAAAGCTCTTTTTTGTATTCTGTCTAAGAAACTCAAGTGTGTAATATGAGCACCTGCCCAAATATGGGAATTATACTCAAGTTTTGGACGAATATACGCTTTATAGACCGTAGCCAGATCAGAAAAAAGTACGTAAAATAGTTTTCAGCGGAAAAAATTAAACGCCATTTTATTTTAAAAAAAAATGTGAAAAAGTGTGAATTTTTTTTTCAAAATCGTTGTAGCTGTTTTTAAATAAAACGGTTTTTTTTAACAACTTTTTTTAAAAAATTGAAAAAAATAATTCAAGAATACAAACTTAAGCACACAAATAACGTACATTTAAAAACAAAATTTAAAAAAAATTCAAAAATATATATATAAATTCAAAATATTGATTTTTGAAACAATTTTTTTTAAAAAATTATTAAAAATTCAAAAAAAAAAGTTTTCGAAAAAAAATTTATACAAAATTACTCAAACTGCCTACATTTTCTTGAATATCAATTTTGATTGTAATCGGATCACCAGTTTTCGAAAAAGTCGAAAAAAACCGGTCCTATGGGAGGTACCGTTTTTAGCCCACCATATTAATTTTTTTTTTCACCAAAATATAATGTATACCTACACTGATTTTTTTTTATAAAAATTCTTGGAGCCGTTTTCGAGAAAAATAAGCTTTTACATAACGGTTATATGACAGGTACCGTTAATTTTTGAGCTAAAAAAAATTTTAAAAACTCCTCTGTAGAATGTCAAAAGAACTTTAAATTTGAAGACGATTGGCCCAACCGTTTTGGCTGCAGTCCAAAATACATCCGTACAGACAGACAGACAGACAGACAAACAGGCGGACAGAATTTTGCCAGTAACTGAAATATGTTTCTCTATCATCGTAATGTCATGTTTGATTGTTATCTCAAAATTTTTAATCTGCACGAATGCATAACTTGTATTATGGTACCTATAATCGCAAGTAAAAAGTGAACAAACAATAACCCCACACCTAAAAAACAATATTCTTAAATAGCCTAAATGGGGATATGTACATAAAACACGGCGTGAAGTGAAAGTGGTCTTCATACCGAAAGCTGGTAGACCCAGCCATACTAACGCTAAAGACTTCAGACCAATTAGTCTAACATCATTCATCTAAAAGATTTTTGAAAGACTGATAGACTTCTATATTTGCAACACAATGAGTTCGGAAGTTACATCTCCAGCTCAACATGCTTATACCAAAGATAAAAGTGTAGAAACAGCACTTCACAGCGTTGTAAGTCCTGTGGAAAAGACACTGAAACACAAGGAGTATACACCCTTGTTGCTTTTCTAGACATTGAAGGAGCCTTCAACAATCTGACAAATGACGCAGTGAAAAGAGCCCTTGTGAACCTTAAAGTAGACGATACTATTATCGGGTGGATAATGTGCATGTTAAGAAATCGACAGAAGTGGGAGGAGCGTTGATTAAAGTATCAACATCCAGAGGCACTCCAGAAGGTGGTGTTCTTTCTCCTCTCCTCTGGGTACTTGTGGTCAACGAGATTCTTATAAGATTTAAAAATAGTGGAGTCAGAGTAGTAGCTTATGCAGATGATTTAGCTCTGCTAGTGACTGAAAAATTTCTCTCCACTATTAGTGAACAGATAGAAGGCGCCGCCTTATCCTTATTAAATTCCTGGTCAAGGAAATATGAGCTAGTGGTCAATCCGCAAAAGGCAGAACTGGTCCTCTTTACCAACAAAAGAAAAATACCAGTTTTTAATCTTCCTTCAATAGAAGGATCCTGTCAAATCAGGCCAAATACCTTGTTATGATTCTAGACAGAAAACTGAATTGGAATCTCCATATCAAAGAAAGAGCCAAGAAGGCCTGTAACAGAATATTTGGAAAGACCTGAGGACCTAGTCCCAAGATTACAATGTGGATGCATACGGCAATAGTAAGACCAATACTGACATTTGGTAATCTGGTCTGGTGGCAGGTTACGAAAATTGCTTCCAACCTAAGAACCATTACAAGAATACAAATAATGACTTGTATAAGCACCACCGGGGCTATGAGAACTACCCCTACTGCAGGGCTGGAAGCAATTCTCAATCTAAAACCCTTAGACCTCTTTGTGCAAGAATCTGCAGCAAACAGCCAAACTCAAAACTGGAGATCGAGTCTGATAGGCCATGCACAAATTCAACAGGCATATACGGGCTACAATGTAAGCACAGACTACACAACACCCCGTTTAGATTTCGAAAGACCATTCACCACTTCTTTTCCTAATAGAGAAGACTGGCTTACCAACCAGATACCATACAAATCAGCCATTGAAATCTTTACAGATGGCTCTTAAATGGAAATTGGTGTTGGTGCAGGTTTCTACTCAGAAACACTCGAATTGGTCGGATCAATTAGGCTCCCTGATTACAGCAGCGTCTTTCAGGCTGAGTTCCTGACAGTGATGGTAGCTGCTAAAGAGACTCCAATGAAGGCAATACCACATGCTGATATCACCTTTTTCATTGACATCCAAGCGGTGATTAAAGCAAATTCTGCCATTGAAATAAAATCAAAGCTTGTAACTAGCTGTCGCGAAGAGCTAAAGGTTCTTGGCGCGCAGCATAATATAATCCTGGCCACAGTGGTGTCCAAAGAAAGGAAAGAGCTGATGACCTGGTAAGAAAGGGATCATCCCTATAACTTAACCGTACAGACACAACTGTAAAGATCCCAAACTGTAACATTAAACAGACAATAGGAAATAAGGTACTCGCTGCAGCTAACGAGAGATGGAACTCGCTCGACTCCTGTGTCGTAACCAGGAAACTATGTTCCACTTTAATAAACAAAGAACAGAAACAGCTCAACAAGAAGCCGCTACGATCCCTTCTGAGAAGCCGCTACGATCCCTTCTGGTTGAGGCCCGGTTCCACCCCGGTCTGTAGCTCTACCTAATGTAAGGTACATAAGTAGCAACAAATGTACCTTAAAGAGCTTCCAAAACATCAACCTAATCTAAATAAATTTTAATACGAAAACTCTAATTTATAACACTTACATACAATTTAACTGCATAATTCTATGTAGAATGTGTTTTTCTTGGTAGCGTTGGTGGTTAATATAATTAATTCGGATAGTAATCCAAAATTTGGAAATAGTAATAAGAGTAAAATGAATTACAGATTTTACAGTTAAATTATCATCTTTGGTCTTAAGGCTCAGCTATACTCAAGTTATAGCATCCGGGCCGGGACGCAATATGTCACATTCAATAGGCTCAATGTACTTAAACATTTTAACGATGACCCCATAACTAACAACCCATATTTTAAGGTGGTAACCATAATATTTGCAAAGCCTATTAATCGTGAACCAAAAAAAAAGTAAAAAAAAATGTCAACATCTCCGTTTCCTTCTTACTCAAGTTACCAATATAAACCTTTGGCAAACAAAACTGTAAATAAAAATCGCAACAATAACTCAAAATTATATCTTTTCCTTTTGTATCTTATAATTTCTTTCTTTCAACGAGGCGATGGTTTATATCTCGCAGAACGGTCATCAAAAAAAACCAAAAAAAAAAAAAAAGGATTTTCATTCCTTCGCCTTTTACTCTCAAATTTCAAATTAATGACAATTGAAATGATAAATGAATTTCTGTTAAACTGATAAATTTTTATTGCTTAAGCGAAAATCGTTTTCCTCGTATCGGGTTGTTGTCGCGATGACTCGATTTGGTTTTGCGCCTTCCGATCCTGAGAGCCATTAACGATGAATTGATAAGTCAAATTAAAAAGAATACCAAAAATAAAGGAAACACTTTTTTTTTTGATGAAAATAATGAATGGTGTAGCGAAATTGGTGAATCCGTGAATGTTCAGTGATTCTCAGGCAACCTGGTTTGGCCTTATTCCAATGTGATCAGTGATCAGTGCACACAATTTGCGTCATCGCCCACCATGATTGTCATCGAGGGAATCAACACTGTGCAGCATACCATTTAAGGCCCAGAATCACCATCCTAGTTAAAGACGACGATGAAGTCGAAGACGCAACGGTGGAATGGAAACAAGACAACAAGACTCTTCTTCAGAATCCAATCGATTGGAGTCTAAAAATAATTTACTGGCGAAATGAAATTAAATGAACGATTTAAATTCATGTTTACACAAAGGAGTTAAGGCTAATTTACATGCGATTACATTCGGATAAAGCGTTTCAAAACAGGACACTCCATAGTCAATATAATAACAACAACAACAAACAAATGTATTCTCCTCAATAGTTTGCGCATCATTTGGCTGTTTTCGATATATACTGCACCCTGAAATCATGAGTGTTGTTAAGGTCTGCAGGAGAGGCACTAGAGAGGATCGCCATATTTCTGACTGTGATCGACATCATCTGGCGTTGGATTCAGGGTCACACAGTTTCCATGAAGAACGGGAGAGGCAGAAGTGTTTTTTTTTTTATTTGTTCGCCTAAATTTGTCGAACATATTCCACTCATTAAGCGAGCAGGAAGGCGCTGTTTAGTAAATTGGTCTCCCATTAGAGGTTTGTAAGACCAGTCGCAGGAAAATGGTTTGCTTCGTAGACACTATATTCTTGACGAAAATCCCAAAGGTATTCTTGACAACGATTTACAGGCGAGAGAGATGATATTAATTGCCATCTAGCGTAAATTTGATGAAAAACAAATAAAATTTAAAAGCATCCTCGCCTATCCCTTCTTTCTAATGTCATGGAAATGCTGATTGACCGTCGGTACTCTCTTTCGTTGGATTAGAAGCTATCTTCTGGATTCCTACAAATTAAATGAGCCCTGGTGTACCACAGGGCTCCGTTCTGTCTCCGACTCTTTTCCTCATTTTAATAAATGATCTTCTGTCTGTTACTTCCGTCCTTCGGACGTACAATTGCAACGGTACTGTGTGTCAAGCTCATTAAACTCCGATTTATACGGCATTGTCAAATGGGGTAACAGGAATCGTGTGGAGTTTAATGCTTCGAAAACTCAATGACATCTTTTGTCGTTAAAGCTAAACATACTCATAATGCCATTGTCCATGTCACCTATTTTGCAGCCACCAGAAACATATGTGAATTTTAAAGACACGAATTGGGAATCATTTCGGAACGGATTACATAATGGTCTCTCTCAAATTAATACCCCATTTGAAAGAAATGTATGAATATATAATAATGAAATAGACTCATTAATATTTAAAAGAAATTCAGAAATCGTTAGACACATTGAAGCAAACTCCAAAATTTGTGAAAAGAAGTGTTTAAGATTCCATTATATTTCAGAATTAACGAAAAAATTATTGAAGTTAAGAAACATCTGGCTTGGAAAATTAAAAAGAATTTTCCATCGATATCTCAATAGAGTGAACTCGGAATACCAACATTTATATTCAAAAATTCAGTGCTTAAACAAAATAATCAAAGAACAAGTGACCACAGGCTTGAATAACTCATTTCATGAAAAACTAAAACAGATTAAACCATCCCCTCAAGTGTTTCGAGAAATAGATGATATAACCGGAAGAAAACTCTTTGGAACTGATATTCGCAATGATGTGCTAAGTCATAGCGGTATTGAGCTCGCAGACACTCAGAGCAAAATACAAGCATTTCAAAATTTTTATTCGCAATTATATTCTGAAAAAAATCCATGTTTTGATCAGGGTTTATCAAATGAAGTATCTGCAATAGTAGCTAACTTCTGCGAAACACACGTTGGCCGACCTTTAAAGATGTTTTCAGTCTCAAACGATGCAATTAGCTCAAATGAAGCACCTTTTACTTCTAC
Source organism: Platycheirus rosarum (assembly GCA_963971375.1). Classification (NCBI taxonomy): domain Eukaryota; kingdom Metazoa; phylum Arthropoda; class Insecta; order Diptera; family Syrphidae; genus Platycheirus; species Platycheirus rosarum. The sequence goes on from OZ020507.1 coordinate 15,551,765, forward strand.
AAATACTGTAAGCAGCTTAAGACTTAATTTTAACAACAAAAAATCTTGCGGTGTTGATAAGATTTCCAATATCATTCTAAGAAAATGCCCCTCTTCGTTAAACATATTATTGACAGCTTTATTTAACCAAAGCATCAACAACGGTTACCTTCCTAAGATGTGGAAAATTACCAAGCTGATTCCGAAAGCAAAAACCAAAAACGCCAAGGATGTAAAAGATTTCCGTCCTATATCCTTGCTTTCAAATATAGGGAAACTGTTCGAAAGAGTTTTATCGGAATACCTTAACCAGTTTTGTGAAGAATCAAATTTGATACCTAACAATCAATTTGGATTTAAGCATTTTCATTCCACTGAACATGCTTTACTAATTCTTCATAATAGAGTCATTCAAAATCTGAGAAGGAAAGAAACAACTGTATGCTTGGATATAGATCTTGAGAAGGCCTTTGACAATATCTGGCGGAATGAAATTAAGATTTCCCACCTGGTTGATAGGAATAATTAAAAGTTTTTTGGACGAAAGATTAATTTTAATTGATTTACCGAACCCTATATCAATGCTTTCAGGTGTAGCTCAGGGGTCAATAATGGGTCTAAACCTATTTAATATTTTTATTCACGACTTTCCTTTTAAGGATCCTCTTTTCCATGAACCTGGCGGCATTTTATACGCTGACAATACAACTGTTTTAGCAAGTCACAAGAAACCAAGTATTGCTCTGCCCAAAATTGAACATAAATTACCAATTCTCGAAAATTATTTCAAAAAATACGGACTAATAGTAAACGCTTCTAAATGTAGCTTGATTTGTTTCCGAAATTCCAGCGGAAAAGGTTATTATCGCGCTGTGAAAGAGAGCAAAGCTCTCAAGTTAAAAATTAATGGAATTAACGTTCCTTTAAAAAGTGAACTTAAGTTCTTAGGCGTACATTTTCACAGCAGGTTTATTTTTAATATACACACAAGAAAAGTTTTATTAAAAGCCAAAATGGTTACATCTAACTTAAAAACTGTGTTGCATTCGAAACATTTGCCAATGAATACCAAAATTTTGATGTACAAGACACTCATAAGGCCCATCTTAACGTATGGTTTCAGCACCTGGTTTACAATACTTCCAACTGTGGCAAAGGAATTGGAGACTTTCGAAAGGAAAATATTGAGATTCTGCAGCGAAAAGTTCCGGAGACAAAATAAAAAATGGTTCCCAAACAAAACATTGTACGGCACAACCAAAGTAGCACCTCTTTTGGTTTATCAAACCGATCTACTCGAAAAAAAAATTGAAAAGTCTTTCTACACACCCTAACACTTTAGTCAGTTCATTATTTGATGCCAATAGCACAGAGTTTTTTTACTCAAAAAAAAAATAAAAAAAAAATATACATATAGATTAGTTTTAAGAAAAGCCCAATAGAAGAAAAAGTTGACGTTGTATGCCCGACATACACCTTAAAAAAATGGTGTTTTTTATATTGTCAAAATCAAGATTGAAATCTGTAACGATTTTCATTAGATATATCTAAAGCCAGAAATACCTTAAAAGTCGGCCAAAATTATAAAACAACTGAACGAAATGTATATATGATTAAGAGAATGTCTCAATAAAAAAAAAAAAAAAATTACAAGTTACAAGTTACATTGTCCATGAATTGCACTTGCATTGAAGAAACCGAAAAGCTCTCAGTACTCGGTATTTGTGTCAATGACGACCTCCGTTGGAACGACCATATATTTGAGATCGCTAAAAATGGTGCGTTTCTGGTGGTTTTCTGTATCGGTGTAGGAAGCATTTTTCCCCATCTGATCTGGCTACAATTTGAAAAGCCTTTATACGCCCTAAACTTGAGTATAACTCCCACCTCTGGGCAGGTGCTTCGCAAACATCGCTTCACCTACTTGATAGAATACAAAATCGAGCGTTATGATTGATAGGAAATAGAACTGCCGCTGAAACGATTGCCCCTCTCGAACACCGACGCAATGTTTCATGTCTTTCCTTATTTTATCGTTTCTTTTACAAAAAATGTTCACTCGAAGTAGCCAGTTGCATTCCTCCCCTTAAAAGTTTCTCCCGTAATACTCGTTTCGCAAGGAATGCTCACCAGTTCACCTTGGAGCCCAATTTTGGACGTACCGTGAAATATAGGGATTCTTTTTTTTAGCCGAACAACACGAATTTGGAATCGTTTAACCGGCGAGATTTTCCCTTGCCATTTTGATCTGCAAACATTCAAAACCAATGTTAATCGACAACTCCTGTCCTTCTCCTCTCTATCTTTTTAATGCCCGCGCAGTGTGCTCTAAATTAAAAGGGAAACAAATAATCCCGCGCGCACGCTAATTATAAAAAAAAATTTGGCAACCCTGTTACTCAGTTATCTGTGTAAGTTCGTTCTATATATGTCTTCATTAAGCCATTCATTAAATAAGCTTTTAAAATCTCATAAATATTTCCTTTGAAAGCCGATGCAAGAAGAGGCTTTTGCAAAATTGAAGCAGGCACTAACATCAGCTCCAGTTTTTTAAACGTATACGATCCAGCTTCCAGAACATAAGACCATTGCATCATCTGATGCATAATTTTTCGGATTGGGACTGTTCCACTTTCGCCAAAGTGTTTGGCACATCGTTCGAAAATATCGCGAGAAGGACTGTTTTATTACAACGATCGCCAATATCTTTGTATCAATGGGCGTAAGGAAATAACGCCCTAGGAAATATCGCCAAAATTAATTTGGAAATAATGCCCAAAAAATTACTAACACCCAAAATTGAGGAAAAAATGGGCAAGACTGGGTCGCACGTACTTTCTCTTATGTGCCTAATTTCATTGAAAAGCAAGATCTTTAACAGAAACAAGTAACATTTGCGTTGAAAATAACACAGTTTGAGCATATAAAAAGTATTAAAACCCAGAATACTTAACAATTTTTAGTAAAAATGAAGTATGCCATAACACGTCCTAAACAACAAAGAATTTATGAAAAATGTATTTCAAAAATTGTAGGACCGGTTTTGATAAAATCCTGTTTTTTAAAAAAAGTTTTTTGAAAAAAAACATATTTTTTTAAATTTTGTTATGCAGTTTTTAGAATTTATTAAAATACATGTGATTATAAAATTTTAAATAATCTTTTTTGATTAGTTTTCAAAATATTGATTTTTCAAAAAAAAAAAATTTTAAATTTTTAAATTTGTAAAAAAAAGCTATTCAAAATTTTGGTATGCACAATTAATTTGGCTACCTAGATCTTCTTAAATATAAAATTTGACAGAAATCCAATGAGCCGTAACCGAGAAAGCCAAAAATTAAAAAAAAATCGTTATATGAAAGGTCCCGTTAATAGACTTTTCCCGTATATGTGGTTCTAATCAAATGATAGCCAATACCAACAAAAAATTCTTAAAAAATTTTCATTAAAATCGTTGAAGCCGTTTTCGAGAAAAATAAGATTTTCCTACACGGTCATATGGCAGGTACCGTTATTTTTAGGGCTAAAAAAAAATTGCAATTTCCCCCCTGGGGAATGCCAAAAGAATCACACTCACTAAATTTGAAGATAATCGCTTAAGGCGTTTAGGCTGCAGCTCGTTAATTTCTTAATTCTTAATTCTCTTAATTCTTCACTTAATTTCTTCTCTATGATCGTAATGTCACGTTTGATTATTATCTCAGTTTTTTTAATGTTCACGAATCCAAAACTTGCAAAATATGACCACATTAGTCATGGTGATCAAGAACAATTATATAAGGAATTAAAGACGCGTTGGGCCCGCGCCGGGCATACGCCATTTTTCTTTTTATTACATTGGAGCAATCAGGAAGCTACTTCAAAATTACTTTGTTCATAACGTCAAAAAAGTTTATTTACTTTACTTAGGTGGCGCTACAGTTCGGGGCGAACCTGATTCTCAACCAACATTCCTCTCCAACTAGCTCGGTCTTTCACCAGGTCTCGTCGCTGTACAGCTTGGATAGTAGAATCTTCTCCTCCAAAGCCCGTTAACACAGATTGGGCCGGAAATCTTTCGAAGAATCTTACGCTCGAAACGACTAAGGATATCTTCATCCGCTTTATGTAGAGTCCATGCCTGGCCGAGAGGGCGCTTTACTACTCAATTGCCTTCCTAGCCCATAGAAACAGCGATTGGCAAGAGTTATTCTTCGCTTTATTTCTAACGAGATCTTGTAAGATGTGATAGCGGATCCGAGGTAAGCAAAGTCCCTAACTACCTCAAAGTTGTAACTGTATATTGTGATGTTTTGTCCAATCCGCCGGTGTTGTGTGTCCCTTTTTGACAGCAGGTACTTCGTTTTGGCCTCATTTACTGCTAGTCCCATCTTAGCCGCTTCAGCTTCAATGTTACCAAATGCCCCAGTGACAGCTCGTCGAGTTCTGCCAATAATGTCTTCGTCGTCAGCGTATGCTAGCAATTCCACAGATTTGAAAAAAATTGTCCCTATACAATTAACTTAAGAGTTTTATTTTTTTATTTTTCAAGCATTAGGTTGAAGAAATCGCACGATAGCGCTTCACCTTGTCGGAATCTTTTTTTGACATCAAAAGCTTCTGTGAGGTCAATACCAACCTGACGGAGCAGCGAGAGTTCTTCATCGTCGTCCTGCATAGTCCGACGAGTTTTGTGGGGATGCCAAAACCAGACCTGGCTCTGTATAGCTCGTCTCTATAAATGCTATCGTACGCGGCCTTAAAATCGATAAAGAGGTGGTGGGTACAGATTTGAAATTCTTGGGTAGTTTCCAGGATCTGCCGTAGCGTGAACTTTTGACCGATTGTGGACTTTCCTGGCCTGAAACCACACTGATATAGGGCCTTTCAGGTTGCTGAGGAATGGTTTCAGCCGTTCACATAATACGGCAGAGAGGATCTTGTAGGCGATATTCAGGAGACTTATTCCTCTACAGTGGGCGCAGTTTAAAAGGTATCCTTTCTTTGGGATTTTGGTCTTCATAACTCTCATGAAACAGCATTTTTTAATTGCCGTACGAGCCCAAATGAGTGGCGCTGCGATCGCCAATTAGTGTGAATATAGAATAAGAACAAAGCACAAAACGGTATTAAATGTCGGTAAATGTTCTCGTCTCCACTATTAAGAGTTAGTAACTGCATGACCCTGAAGATGGCCACAAACCAAAGAGTGGAGTGAGAGGGCACATTGCTTGACGAACAAGGCACAATAATGAGAAATTGATTGCCGCTTTTGGAGGTCGTCCAGCGCCTCTAGCGGTCACATAATGCGAAATTTGTCTTCACCAACGCGTGTTTTTTTTTTGTTAGGAAGCTTTGACTGATGATTTCATTACAGGCAAAATTGGCCCGGTCACTCTACCCGAAATTGCTTGTAAAATTCCTGAAAGGGTCTAAATCCGTGAAGACAAGTAGGGTAGGAGAACGCATCAGGCAGTTGCCCAATTTGAACACTAATTTAATCGAAGATAATAAAGAGTATCACCAAAAGTGTCATTCAAGTTTTAACCATCCTTCTAAGTAAACACCGAAAAGAGGATGTCTTCCATCGACGAAGCATCATACTTCATACATCGATGAGAACAGTGATGAATTCGATTTTCTATTCATTAACTGATTTGGAAAACAGTCGACCAAATTACAAAACTGTCTCCAGACGAATATCGAGACTAAATTATAATTTCAGAATCAACGTGTGGGCGTTTTGTGAGTTAGAATAGGGTTCCAGAAACGCTGCTTCTCCTTCTCCACGTTTTGATTTTGACCAATAAACGAGGATCCTTGGATTTTTTGAAAAAGAAATTCCTTGCTCTGGCTCTGGCATTCATGATAGAAGTGCGCCCCAAAACTTTACTATCCTCCATCATGAATGCTGTCTTCTGTTTGTCTACAAGAAGTTTGGGTTTAAATATCTCCTGCTTTTTCTATCCTCCGTGGGCTTTTTAGCATCTTACTAAGAAAAACACAGGCTAGAAATCTTGGCAAGCTGAAAGTGCCAGTCTACCGTTCATTCAGTTCATAATTCGAAACAAGCTGTGCTCGCTGAATAACTGTTAGCTTAAGAAATATCTCGAAGACTGAAAGCTTCTTCATGACAGACAGAATGGCTTCGCAGAATCGTTCCACTGGTGATCTGATGGCATATCGCACCCAATAGTGGAACAAAACTTGACATCGCTTTGGTGAATGTTCTCAAGCTCAATTACTTAAAATGGATGCTTTTGGAATCGATGAAACACTTGATCGCTGAATTTTATAAATTTGTATATTAAACATTTCAGCCGTAACACTCGTCCCACTCGGAATGCTCATCACTTTACGCTTGCGCCCAATTTCGGACGTAACGCGAAATAAAGAAATTCTTTTTTTAGCCCAACAATACGAATCTGGAATAGTCTACCCGGTGAGATTTTCCCTTACCATTTCAATTTGAAAGCATTTAAAACTAAATGTTAATAGACAATTTCTGTCTCACCTTATAAACCATAAAGTCATATCGAATTGAAGTCCTTTTTAACATCTGAAACGAACGTATATTCCAACTTTTTGGCCAAACCCTTCATCAGGATGACCTCTTTTACCTCTGTTTAGATCCAATCTCCCACTAAGACCATCGAAAAACACCAAAAAAATAGTCAACTTTCTCAAGTTGCATACATCCAGTTCATTGCACATAAAACAAAACCATAAAACATCGTTTTCTCCATCGATCTCTATCCGGAATCCCAGATCCGATTGTTGCTCCCCATAGAAAGTATACCTAACTACCACTTACCTCCGACTACAATTAATTTCCAAATTAACTTTTATCTTTGCTATCGCGAGGCCAATCTTACAACATCCAAAATGGCCAAACATACACTCCAATCGAATAGTATCTCACAGTTTTGTCTTCGCCACCTCCGCCTATTCCCAAAAGACGTACTCGGAACACAAGGTAAACATCAAAACTTATCCATGAGGCGGCGCGCGCTGTATCTTCGGCAAACTATCGGTTTTGCACGCAGTCCTTGTTCCAGCTTGACACACAATTTGTGTACACCGTCACGTATATCCCGAAAGGAAGTCTCTTAACCTCTATAGATGGCACAGCAGCAGCGGCCTAAGTGGCCACGGAAACACTCAAAAAAACGTTAGAAACGTGATCGGTTCGAAATGGTACTCCTGTCGTTTGAAGTGTTGATTTCCAGCACAAAGCATCAGACATGTCCCCCCACGAAGTGCTGGTAATTAGACAGCACTTAAAATTTAAATAAAATATTTTATTGAACGGGAATCACTCCCAGTCAGAGGGACATTGTCACATCCAGAGCCAGCCTGTTGTTGTTGGCAGGATGAACCCAGGGCGACATTGTTGCCCCCTAAATGGTTCATAGATGGCGCAGCCGCAGCAGCTATAAGGAGCCCCGGCACAATGGAAATGGTGTCGGTGTCGGGTTGGTGGTATTTTTGTGGTCGATGCTTTTTTTGTCACCACAGTCATCAATTGTTTGAATTTATGGTCAACTAAATCGAGTGACACCATCCGAGTACACGATCGTGAACATTTCTAGGACAAGACATTTCGCCTCGCAGTGTATATATGGTAGACACCTTCCTGGGATGCATTGCAGTGCGGTGTTCTGCTTCGCCAGCTCTAACAGCAGCTCCCAGGTGAGGATGACAGGGTATCTGTTTGTACGTCCATATGCAGTGCATCTTTGTCGAGTTCCATAGAGCACTATTGGCATAGATACAAACGAATTGTGACCATGATCGTAACATCGGTGGAATTCTTTCTACTTCTGTGTAGGGGTTCGCTATTTCTCTGGTGTTGGGACAAACAATATAGGTTCGGTTTAGATAGCAAATAGTCGTTGGATGTTCTTCGTTTTGTTTTCGCGCGAGCGATTTCAATTTCCAAGAACCAAAAAATAAAATAAAATAAAAAAAAAACTCAAAAACCTATTCAGAGCTAACATAAAAAAAACTGTTTTCATGAACATAACACGATTTTCAAGTGACTGGTGCGATGCAGCTCGGCGGCGCGGCCCCTTTTCCTGGTTTACTGCATTCTGTTAGCTGTTCAAGTGACAAATGCGGAAGCCGGCAAAAGAATAAACAAAATTCCGAACGGAATTTTTGGTAACAAAAGTATGATTGTGATTCTTTTTGGTCCAGTGGAAAATTTCCAAAACTTTGTTAACTTTGTTATAAGACAAAGTATCAGGTAAGACTTTCAAGCTTGTTAAACATTTTGCTTCCTGAAAGTCGAAAACAAATTTTTCAAAGATATACGAAAATACTGTTATCCACACGACCAAAAGCCAGTCGTCTTGGTTGAGTCCTCAATATTTAACAACTCTTAATAGCCCACAGCATCTTTAAATAATTTTCGACAGAGGACAACTCCTTGGATCGAACGAAGCCCCTAAGGTGATATACGGATGTGTCGAACATTCCTAGAAATATTCTAAATCTCTACATATCAAAATCCTCACAACTTTGCTTATAATTTCAACACACGACGTTATAGACGCTACGTTCCACGTTCGTGTAGTGCGGCTAAAAAACAGGTCTCCCTATTTCCAGTGAATTTTCAGGCACTCTTTTGGATTCTATTCAATAAATGAAAGTGAGCAATGCCCTTTTGCATACTACTTAAGCTTTGGGCAAATAAATTATTATAACCAGAGTAAAATAAGTGTTTTTATTTAACAGAAAGGCAGTACGCATACCTTGAACGCTAAGCTGTTCGGTTTCTACTACTACTCAAAGAAAGGGGCATGGATAGGGTAGTAGGGGTAATACGTTATGCTCTAACGGCAGAAGACAGAAATGAGTTTTTAAACCATTAAATTTCACACGGTGAGTAATCTCCATTGATAAAATGGTAACAAGATCCGAATTTAATAAGGTCATACATATATAAAAAAGCTGATGGCAAAGTTGCCGTTTTGAAATTCCAGAAAGGGAAAAGAAATACAAAATAGGCGGAGTTTTGTTGAAGTAGAAAGTAGATGTAGATATTGGGGTGTATGTGTGTGGATTTAACGAAAGGGTTTGAGGGTGTGAGTTAACGGGCTGTTATGTTGATGTTGCTGCCATCAATGTTTTCTTATGACGTACAATTATCGTCCGTAAACCGACTTTACAGACAACCAACTCTTTTTTTCTAATTTAGAAGATTTTTCACATCGCATAATTCAGATAGGTTCAAGAATTCAAGTGAAATGAATCTCAAACAACACATTCACTGATTTTCTTCGAAGCATTTTAATTGGTTATCTGCCACCCTGTGTTGTCAAAATATGCATCCCCCTTTATAAAGTTCATAAAAATCGAATTAATATTTCATATTTTTAGTTTCAAAATCTGATATTAATAGAAACCAACGACGTGGTAAAAACTTCAATTTTAAAATAAAGAAATTGCTTTATAACAAAATAAATTTTAAGAAAACAACAGATAAATATTTTAAAACAGCAAATAATAATACATAATTATAAATCATTGTGGTAAACGTATGAAAATTGCGACGATAAATTCATTTCATTACAAAAATAAACTATTGATAACACATTACAAAAAATAAAAATAGTATAATATTAATAATTTATACAACAATAACTTTTACGATTCTTAAAAAAAAAACTGGGCACGAATGGGTCGCACGTACTTTAAAGCGAATTTATAACAAAAGTATTTCGAAAATTGTAAGACGGATTTTGATAAAATTCTGTCTTTATTTTTAATTTTTTGAAATTTTTTTTTTTTTGGAAATTTTGGTATGCAGTTTCTTAGAGTTTATTAATATACATGTGATTGTAAAATTTGAAATATTTTCCCTTTGATTAGTTTCAAAAACCTTGATTTTTCAAAAAAAAAAAAAAAAAACAATTCAAAAATTAATTTTAATTAGAAAAAAAAGTTATTCAAAATGTTGATATGCGAAATTAATTTGGCTACTTAGATCTTCTCAAATATAAAATTTGACAGACATCCAGAGCCGTTACCGTTAATTGATAACTAGTAACCAACAAACAAATCTGAAAAATATTCATCAAAATCATTGGAGCCGTTTTCGAGAAAAATAAACTTTTCCTTAACGGTTATTGGCAGGTACCGTTATTTTTAGCCCTACAAATAAAATTTCAATTTACCCTCTAAGGAATGCCAAGAGAATCACACATACCAGTTTGAAAATAATTGCTTAAGCCGTTTAGGCTGCAGCTCATTATACATACAGACAGACAGACTGACAGACTGACGACAGACATTTTTTGTCGATCACTTTTGTCAGAATTTCTTTTTTATTTTTATCGGTACGACCCTCAAAATCAAGACAGCGAACTGTCAAAGTTAACTCGCAATCCACAACATCAGAATGCAATCCACAAATTTGCGAATACAAAATTCGCTTGAACTTAACAACAATAATATTTTATAGACTTTTCATATATACCACCTAAAACATTTTAATGTAAAATGTTCCCAAGACGAAGTTTTATGACTCGCGCTGTCAAAAAAACTCTACACGCCCTAACTCTACAAGGCCTAACCTTAAAAACTCCAAAATCTCAAAATATGTGGCTTGGTCGTTTCGTTACTACAAGAACTATTGTATAACAGAAAAGTAATGAATAGTGAATACATTTTTCACCTAACACCGATGCGAATAGCATTTCTAACATTATTATTTTATTACAATATATTTTTTTTTTATTATTAATAATAAGGAGTTCCTTTCAATTTTCTGACCTCTAGCGTCAAAATTTGCGGAAGTCTCACACAAACTTGCAACCTCTAGTTTAAAGGGTTGGCGGATTAAAATTCAAGTTTTAGAATTTTGTTGTTGTTTATAATCTATTTACATATGTATATGTATAAAAGAAAGTCGTGTTAGTTACACTATTTATAACTCAAGAACGGCTGAACCGATTTGGTTGAAAATTGGTGGGGAGGTAGCTTAGAACCAGGAGACGGGCTACTTTTTATCCCGTTCGAATTGGAATTATTCACGTTAAAAAAATGACAACAACTGTCAACTCAAACTGTATATCACGAAAGTATATTTTTACTTGCGATTATAGGGACTATAAGGAAAGTTTAGGATTCGTGATTATTAAAAAAATGAGATAATAATCAAACATGACATTACAATCATAGAGAAATCTAAAAAAGTGATCGACAAAAAATGTCTGCCTGTCTGTCTGTCAGTATGTATAACGAGCTGCAGCCTAAACGGCATAAGCGATGTGTGTGTGTGGTGTGTGTGACTCTTTTGGCATTCCCCAGAGGGGTAATTGACATTTTATTTTTAGTCCTAAAAATAACGGTACCTGCCATATGACCGTTTAGGAAAATCTTATTTTTCTCAAAATCGGTTCCAACGATTTTAATGAAATTTGTTTAGAATTTTTTTATTGGTATTGGCTATCATTTGAATACACATATACGAGAAAAATCTATTAATGAGACCTTTCATATAACGGTTTTTTTTTTAATTTTTGGCTTTCTCGGTTACGGCTCTTTGGATTTCTGTTAAATTTTATATTTGAGAAGATCTAAATAGCCGAACTAATTCTGCATATCAAAATTTTGAATAACTAATGTTCAAACTGTGTTATTTTCAACGCAAATGTACTTGTTTCTGCCAAAGATCTTGCTTTCCAATGTAATTAGGCACATAACAGCAAGTACGTGCGACCCAGTGGTACCCATTTTTTACTTCTGATTTTAGGTACTATAATGCAAGTTATGCATTCGTGCAGATTAAAAAATTTGAGATAACAATCAAACATGACATTACGATAATAGAGAAACATTTTTGAGTTACTGGCAAAATTCTGTCCATCTGTCTGTTTGTCTGTCTGGCTGTCTGTCTGTACGTATGTATTTTGGACTGTAGCCTAAACGGTTGAGCCAATCGTCTTAAAATTTAGAACTTAAGGTTATTTTGACATTCTACAGAGGAGTTTTGTCAATTTTTTTTTAGCTCAAAAATTAACGGTACATGTCATATAACCGTTATGTAGAAGTTTATTTTTCTCGAAAACGGCTCCAAGAACTTTTATGAAAAAAGTCAGTGTACTACTGTAGGTAAGCATTATATTTAAATAAAAAAAAATTTGATACGGTTGGCTAAAAACGGTACCTTCCATAGGACCGGTTTTTTTTCTTCGACTTTCTCGAAAACTGGTGATTCGATTACTATTAAAATTGATATTGAAGAAGATGTAGGTAGCTCAAGAAATTTCGCATTAATTTTTTTCGAAATCTTTTTTTTTTGTATTTTTAATAATTAAAATTTTTTTTTTTTGAAAAATCAATATTTTTAAAACTGGTAGATGAATTTTTTTTAAATTTTGTTTTTAAATGTTTGTTATTTTTCTGCTTAAGTTTGTATTCTTAAATTATTTTTTTTTTTAATTTTTTGAAAAAAGTTGTTAAGAAAAAACCGTTTTGTTTAAAAACCGCTCCTACGATTTTGAAAAACGGATGTATACTAAGATGATAACGTTTGCGGTATTTAGCTATAATTGGACCCCCGATATGTGGCGTTTTGATCGGTATTCAGAAAATCTTTGGTAAGCACGAGCAACGCCGGGTGGGTCAGCTAGAATTTAATAATAGTTTTACTATGTATGTGTAAGGCTAAATTCTTTTTAGAATGCACCTGACTTATTAACCTCAAGATTTCACATCTTAAAATTTGCCAACAGTTTCATTCTCCATGTTTCTCCTTTACTGTCATTTGCTTTGGCACCGCCATTTTGTTGTATTCAGCAAGCAAAGATATGATGGTTAGTTTGCTTCTACACGTTGACTGTTAAGTCTTGTCTCATATAAGTGCAAAAGAGATAGCAAATTCGAAAGTTGAGAAGAAAAATCATTTTACCCTGTGAGTCGAGGGTAATTTTTTCATTGACTTTTTGGCGTTTTTCTTTTCTCTTCTTCTTTTTATCTATGTTTTGCTTCATTATGTTGTAGAGTCGTTTTCGCTGTGAGCGATTTTTTCTCATTTTGTTTATGTTCATTGGAAAATGTATTTGTTGAACAGGGAATACGACTTAACTGAGGACTTCGAGTGTAAAAGACTATTTTATTATTATTAATTGCTTCATGTCAAAAATAAAAAAAATACCCCCTTTTCAAGCAGAAAAAAGAACAAGGAGGAAGGCCAAATTTGAGTCAAACCAGTCAAGCGAAAAAGTCGACAGTGTAGAAGCGCGAGCCTCACGGAAAGAAAATAACAAAGAGAACTTCGAAAAAAGTCATGACTGTGGGAACACAGCAAAAGTTAGACATTTTGAGGAGGTCTAGTTAAGGTACTTATAATAAGTAGATTGTGTTCTTCACCACTCTCTTATGCTATGTTCCCACTAAAACGATTTTCACGGGTTTCAGCCGAAATCTAAAATTCACAACTAAAGCCTCTCTTTTCCTGTAACGTTCTTAGGACTTGAAATGGGAGATTTCGCCGAAATCACTCTAAAACTTCATTGAAAACCAAGATTGTCAAATCAAACAATTCTTTTTAGTATTCAGCAATGAATTTTGCTCTCGCTGAATACAAGACCAGCATAGAATCATCTCATACAATTTGTTATCCCTTTCAGACTCATTGCAATTTTGATTTTTGAAATCTCTTTGCTGAGACCCGAGATTTCATTTTGTTGAGAACATAGCACTAGAATGTAGACACCTTTTATGAAAACTGCAAGAGAGTAACGCTCCAATTTTACATGTCAAACATGAAAGTGTGTCAGCTACTTTGACAGGAACATCCATTAGTAAGAAATAGCCTCACTTGTTGCCTTGAAAGAAAAAGTCACCTTTTAACCAAATGGGTGTTAATATGTCCTCAAAAATACAAAAAAAAGAAGAAAAGATTTATAACCTTAAAAAAAATCCCCAGATACTACTTAAGAACGTTTGGAAACCTACTTTTTTATCAATAACGGTTAAGCCATTTTTCATCTTGGTGTCGCGACCAGTTCCGGTACAAATATTTAAGATGTTTTTTTCCATAGATTTTTATTGATAACACTAGAGCTGCATTCACTTCATCGCAATCAACGTCTTCTATCCAAACCGTGTGTTGCAAAATGAATCCCATAGAGTCTCCACATTCTTTAGCTTTAGGCAAAGCCTCAGCATCAGCATCAGTTGCATAAAGACTTTGTGCTGTGAATTTGATTTTTTTTTTTTACTTCAACTCGTTTCCTAGTGACACCGCGCCTTAACCGCATATCCTCCAAACTGCGACTGTGAGCTGCATCCGTGTGTCTTTCCAGAGGCGATAGCTATTTGTTGTCGTCGCGCGAATCCACAAAAATAAGAATCTACTTATTTAGTGGTTTGCCTGTCGAAGTATGTAAAATATCTTCTAAAAGCATTTTGTGGCCATGAAGCCTCCAGCCCGGCTATACGGAGCTCTGTACAGTGTACACGTGTTATCACTGAGAGCGGATTCACGATTTTCCGTGATTCAGGATTTTCAGTGAATGGGGTCCCTCAATGTGGACGGCTTGTGTCCGACCGCCCACTCCTTCGCGCCCTTCTTCGAAGACGAGCTCTCTTCTTCGAGGTTTTTTTTTTAGTGTGCTGTCGTCCTCCTGATCAGCGATCAGTTTAGAATCCCACATTATTTGTTTAAGCATTCTTCCTATTCATTTATGTATATTTTTTGTTGCTTCGTTTTATCTAAGGCTGTCTCCTAGATGTACCGTTTTCCTTGGAGGGTGATCCCGGTGACCAGTCGGATTGATGCATGGTGTAAACGTCTTTAGCCAGCTTAATTAATGGAAAGCATTAATTCCAACCTTTCGCCAAAAAAGGAGAGCAATTCGCAGGCAATTAGCTTTTCACCCGTAACGGTATCACGAGGAGTCTATCAGATGACAGGCGGATAACCTGGGTGGCTCTTCCATACAGATATCCCTTTTGTCTATAGGTATGTGTTTTTGGTCTTTTGACAATCGCAAATCAAAAGCTAGGTTCCAATGGGGTTTCGTCATGTATGCAGTATACAGAGAGGTCCAAGTCCAGTGGTGGAAACGGTTTTTCTTCTTCTTCACATTTAACACTCTTCTTGCCAACGCCACTGACTCCTTCCTTAAAACCTTCAGAGAAATGCTAATGAATGCTGATAATTTAATCGATAACTTTGGGATACATAGCTGCCTGCTCCCGGGCAAATGGATTTCCCTTGGATTCGGTTCTATTGTGTAGTGAGGTTCCAGAAAAAAAAATTAAATAAACCTTTAGTCAATTTCGCAAGCGAATGCTTCGGTTTGGATCGCTTCAGTGAGCTCGCTTAGCTTCTGTTTTGGGTGGTGGTGTTTGGCGCGCCTTCTGGCCAGGAAGTGAATCTCATTAGCACACTATTATCGCGTCGAGTGGAATTTTGTGTATTTGCTGGGTATAGGGTGCGAATGCGGAACGCGAGAAGCAACGATGACGCGGCGATGGGGGAGGGAAATCCAATCGAAATCTGATTTTTAGATCTCGGGTTCCTTTCGGTGCGATCAATCCTCCGCAGATGGTCGGGATATTTTGAAATTTAAATTGATAAACCAGAAGTGCAGCCCGCTTGACGTCACGTCGATCGTAAACAGTTGTTTTGGTGTTGAAAAGCCTTTGTTTGTGCCAGCGGATTCTTTCAGATGTTAATAAATACAAAGTCCTAAGGAAAGGGTTTCGAAAACATCTTCCTTCCGCTTAAGACAAGCATGGATGACTAAGGCAAGTGAAAATTATTGTTACGGTTATAAAAATATATTTTGTTTGGTATAAAGGTACATACGGCATACGGCTCCTGGAAATTTTATCCTAGGCAATGATAACATATAGTTTGTGCTTCCTGATTTACTTTTAAACGAACAAGTTTCACCTCTTCATCAATAGCTGTGAAGGCTTCTGGTAGAGTTCTTCGGGAGTGCCCGATGATATCGATCTCGTCGGCGTATCAAGGCATTCGAATAGATCTATTGAAGGAAACGTCTTCCGTGTAGAAAACTATCGTTCGCACTAGCTTAGTTAAGGTTACCTATAGCACCTTAAACCGTGTTTTGTGTAAGGTCATGCCATGCGGCATAGTTGAATCTGTTTTTTGAAGAACCCATGTTTTAAGATCGCCAACAGAAGCTTTTGGCTATTTTTGTATTCACATGAAGCTTTGAAGTCGACGAAAGTTTATTTTCCAGGATTTAGCTCACTTTAAAAAAAATTAGGTCTCTTCGGAACCGTCGAGGGTGAGACTCTTCGAAATAACGGAGCTGCAAGAACGGTTGCCACTTCAAAACAAAAATGTTGTCCGAAGTTGAAAATAAAAATGACCAAATGTAGCTAAAAATTACCAAAATAATTTAAGTCACAAAGAAACACAAACAAGCAAAACACAGAACAATGAAAAAAATATAAGCTCAAATAAAAATGAGATGAATTACATTTATTTGAGCTTATATTTCATAAAAAGGGTGTTTTTTTAGAAATGGAATAAAACTTTGATGACTTGATGATCGACAATAACGCGGCGAATATTTTCCTTCAAGTGGTCAATCGTTTCGGGCCTATCGGCGTAGATTAGCGACTTCACATATCCACACAGAAAGTAGTCAAGCGGGGTTAAATCGCACGATCTTGGTTACCAAACGTTTCCTTCAATAAATCAATTGTGGCACGAGCTGTGTGACATGTTGCGCCGCTGTCTTGTTGAAACCACGGCTCCTGTACATCATGGTTGTTCAATTGATGAACGAAAAATTTAGTAAACATGGCTCTATAGCGGTCACCATTGACTGTAACGTTCTGGTCAGCATCGTTCTTTAAGAAGTACGGACCAATTATTCCACCAACCCATAAAGCACACCAAACAGTCAATTTTTGTGGATGTATCCGTGTCTCAACATATATGTACTTGAGGATTATTATCACTCCAAATATGGCAGTTTTGCTTATTGACGTATCCATTAACCCAAAAGTGGGGACCTGCGGCTTGTTTACCTCTACGTGGTGGTCACCGGGCAATGATTTGTGTATATTTTTGTACACAAATTAGCAAAAATTGCAAGCACTTCCTAAGGGTTGGCGAGGGGCTAGTAACCTCTCCCGTAAAAAAATATTACTCAGAACCCGACAACAAGCCTCGGAAATATACTGATTTCTCAACGACGAACCAAGCAACGACAACGGTTAAACGATTTAAGAATTTTCTCATGGAACGTAAGAACGCTCTATAGAGCTCGAGCTGCACAACAGCTAGCTGATGTCCTGGCCATGTATAAAGCTGACATAACAGCACTTCAGGAAGTGAGATGGCCAGGGAATGGTGTTTTGCAGAAAAAAGAATACGACATATATTTTAGCGGTCACTCAAAACACCATGTCCTCGGGGTAGGCTTCCTAGTCAGCCAAAAAATTAAGCCTACCGTCATCGGCTTTAACGCATAAATGAAAGGCTTTGACCCTTTGCGTGCGAGGCAAATTCAATAACATCAGCCTCATAAACGTTCACGCACCTACTGAGGAGTCCGAAGAAGAATAAAAAGATTCCTACTACGAACTTGTAGAGAGGACCCTCAATGCCTGCCCAAGGTATAACGTTAAAATCATCCATGGTGACTTCAACATCCCATATTTGCATGAGAACAATAATGACAACGGACTACGAGTCAAAGAAATGGCAGCATCAACAAAATTAGTCGTTGCGAGTACCAGCCTCCCGCGTAAGGATATCCACAAAGTCACTTGGGTATCGGTTGATGGAGTCACTCGTAACCAAATTGACCACGTGTTGATAGATCGCCGCCACTACTCGAGCATGAGGACGATACGAACGTATCGAGGTGCCAACATCGACTCGGACCACTATCTCGTTGGTATGGTGTTCCGAGGGCGGATTGCTATACGAAGAAGTATTGCATCCGCTGGTCAGGCTCGAATCAACACGGCTGCCCTACGCGATTAATGCAAAAGCAACCAATACAGGCTCGCCCTCGGAGAGCTCGATGAGGGAAGAGAAAGTCCTGGGGACAGAATGCCGGGCGTAGAGGAAAAATGGTCACGCCTTAAGAACAAAGTCATTAGTAGTGCTGATACTATCTTAGGCAATAGTCGCAGAGATCGGAGCGACTGGTTTAATGATGAATGCAAACTAGCGTGTGAACGTAAGAATGCTGCATACCGAGCAATGCAACAGTCTCATAGAACGCCGGCACGCGAAGATGAATATAAAGAGCTCAGAAGAATAGAAAAAAGACTTCACAGACCAAAAAAGGCAGCCTGGGAAAAAAAACATTGTCTGTGAAATGGAAAGAAATAGAGAGCGAGGTCCGCACCAGGCGCGGAAGTTCTTCCAATATACACCACGCTGTACATATTGTAAAGACGGAGAGCGTAATCTGATCACCGATCCTGAAGGCATTCTGGAGCGATGGGAAGTGTACTTTAATGAAATGGAGACTCCAACATTTCAAGAAGAAGATCTCATGCTGCAGCCACCAAGCATTGAGGAGATAAAACAGGCGATTAATCGGCTCAAAAATAATAAGGCCTCAGGAGCCGATGGTATACCTGCCGAGCTGATCAAACATGGAGGGCCAGCACTACATCAAGCAATTCATGAAATCATAGTACACGTATGGGAACACGAAGAGATGCCAGAAGACTGGCGAAAAGGCAACATATGTCCCATACATAAGAAGGGAGATATCACAAAATGCAGCAACTATAGGAGTATAACATTGTTGAATACATCCTATGAGATATTCTCCCCTATCCTGCAAGAACGGATAGCCCCATACGCTAATACCATACTGGCTTTGCCAGTGTGGAAGAACACCTCTTCAGAAGAATCGGGGGTATACCATCCGGGCCAGCGGATTTGTGTATATCGAGATCTTTGAGAACTCTTGTACGAGTGCGGAAAAAAATCTGTCCCATGGAAAAATTTACATTACATTACATTACATATTGATTTGCTCCGTAGATAAATCTACGAAGCAGAGACACTTATGAGCACTGGCTCCTGAGGCCATCGGCTCAGACAATTACAAAGACAACACACAAGACGACATTGATACAGGACAGAACAGAAGATAGAAAGAGGACGGAAAAACAGAAAACACATAACACATGTCAACAGCACGCAGCTGGTTTCGAGACGGTCCCCCATCTTTCCACTAACATTCTCAAGTACAGGAGGGGCAACGTTGTTGTTACGCAGCGTGGAGCTGGCAACTATCAAGCGTGGAGTTGGCTAACTTTGGATTTACCAGCGAGTTGAACAACAGTGAACAAAACGGCCCTCACTCGTTTTGCTCTTAGAAAATTTAACTGGTCGGTTTAGCTGATTATCCTTCTAGATGTGCTCTTATAGATTTGAAAACGCGCTTCAATGTAGAAATACCTAATTTTTTTTATTTGTAGTGAATTGCTTTCTCTTATGCTCTTGTATGTTCCTGAAAGATGTTTAAGAAATCGTGTAGAACTATTAACACTATTAATCGCTCTTTATAATTTTTCAGTTCAGTTTGCAGCGAAGTAGATGCGAAGAGATTATTTAAAAAAAATTATCATTACACTATGCAATATATAAAAATGTCAATATAAGTAATTTAAATATGTATCTAATTTTGATATTTTATAACATATTTATCATTGAAATTATTATAAATTTGTAATCATTCGAAATAAACTAAACTAAACTAAAAAACTTCACTGATTTATTTTTTAAGATTCAATTCAACAAACAACGACGAGTCACCTTCATTTTATCTCACAGAACGTTGATGACAGTTATCATCCGCTTGCCCCAGACAACAAATGACGAAATCCCCGATGCAAATTACTTCCAAGCTCTGTTCTGGATCAACATCCAAAGGGATCCACTGTGTTCAATGTTTTTTTTTTTAATAGGCTAATGTGGCAGGACGTTTCCTTTGAAATCAAACCACAAAAAAAAATGTCATTGCTTCAGTTCTACATGTTTGACAATATTTATTCCCTGGAAGATGCCTCAACCAACAACATCGATGTTACATACAAAGTCGCGAATCATTATCAAATGAACAAAGCAGATCAACAAATAACCCAAAAACAAAGCAACAGACACGCACACACAAATAATTCCACAGAACCTGTGCCCAGAGGAACCAGATAGGAAACTGGGAACTGGAGCGCTGGTGTATAGGGCTGGAAAAAAGAGGGGCTCCCCATTCTTGTCCATCGATAATCATCGACAAAGCCCAACAACAACAAAACAAGAATTTCCTATGTTTATGTCTTAATCAATCTACGTTTACGTCGATTCCATAGAAATTGGCATTTCAGTTGCCTATATCTCCGCACACTGCGACTCCCAATTCCACCAGCCACTGCCCAAGGCCCAACTTTGTTGCGGTTGCAAAACCTTCGGCGCTGTGTGCTTGGTTATAGTTATCTGGCAGGAGGATGCTGTTTTGCCTGCTTATAGATTTATTTTAATGTGGTTTTTTGTGTGCCGGATAAATAAAGAAAAGCGGTCAATTGTAGGTGCACCAGCACCAGCACAAGCCACCGCCGACGCGACGCGTTCACTGAAATCTAGAGCTCCGCACAAGCTATTGAGGATTCCATAAAAACAGCAGCCAAATCCGAGCGCAATGATGAAGATACATTGGCATTGGCCTTGGATTAGTACACAAACGAAGCTGATGCTTATTATACCGAATACAACTTATGCTTCCACCACAGCAATGCCGATCGCGCCGAATAACTTTTAGGAGTAACAAAAACTACCCGATTTAGCTGTTATCTAATTCACATTGATTTATATTTGGAGGCAGAAATGGAGTCGCATGCAGCATTATTTTATGGCCGCCCGGTTGTCTTCCATGTCGAATGAAAAAGGTCATACAATGGACAAAGATTTTGGAAGCGAAAACTGGGAGGTTTGGTTGGTTTTGTGGGTTATTTCCAAAAAAGACTATTTGGTAGACTTTTCCGACAAAAATCCTGGAAAAAACCAATTAGGAATCTTCAATTAAACTTTTATTATTTCTGGTCAATGGTTAATGAACTCTGAAAAAACCTTTCCTAAAAAGGTCTCCAACGACATGCAAATTGAAACTTATATGGCTTCATTAAACCGAAAGCTTCCCACGAAATTGCCAACATCCATCTCGCATCTCTGCCCATTGAGCCCTGCACATGCGATGACAGCCGTACTGTGTACATGTCATCTCGTTGTCAGAATAATGCAGATTTTTTTCGGAACCCTGGGTTCATTTGAATGCAAAACAAACCCTTTGCCGAAAATCCATCTTGAAAGCCAAAAATAAAAAAAAAAAAAACAATACAATGTTCCCTCAAAATCTCCAATTTACCTCTCAATCATTGACCACTGCTGCACACTGACCACAGGCTGTCGTTGTCGCTATCGCTGTCTAAAGCTTTAAAACATACAGAAGTCCAATTCCACTCGCGATGCATTCCCAGAAAACCCAACCCGGTCTTTTAGTTTTCTTTTCGGGGATTCTGGCAGTTTTCAACCTCAATATCGGAACCAAGATGCGATGCAATCATCACAATCCTACACACAATCCGTCTTCCTTGGAGAGTTGTTGTTGGTGTTGTGTCTTTTGATTTGAAAAGGATTGCATCCCATTTAACATTGTATTGCACCATTGTGAAATTCTGGAAATTGCTCAACGATTCTCGAGAGTTGTGAATCCTCTACTTGCGCGCCCTCTATATAGCAGTTGACAATATGTCCACTCTGTGTATCTATAGGTATGGAATTGTTGAATTGAATTGATACCAACTCTGAGCCTGCAAGACTAAATGGAGTCGCACTTTGTATGATGATTGTGGAGCCGGGAACGGAGTGCCCAGCCGAGGCTGCACTCGCTCGCCGAGAGAGTTTCAAAGAAATGTGGAAAATATGCAAATCCGGTGTTTTCTTTCTGAAAATTACCGTAAAATATTTGAATATCTTCGATGGTTCGGTTTTTTGTCCACTGGCACCGTTTTTTTTGCCGTCTATCTTATATTCTGATGTGCGATGCCTCCGTTGTTTCTAAGAGGGGATGGTGCTGCGCGGTATCATTGGTGGCATTGTTTTAGACTTGTGGTGGCTGGTTGCGGCAGCAACAAAATACCATGTGAATTCCCATTGAACATCCTTTTTGCCTCACCTCACTCGGCCCGACAGTATGTCTCTTGGAATTGCGCGCGCAGCCACAACGCGCCGATGATTGTTTGTATGGCAGTTAAGTAAAAAAGTGCAGCTTTTCAATTTGCAGTGATTGTGGTAAATATAGGGTTACAGTATGGATCAAAAGTATCAAGAAAAAAGATATTTTTGGAAAAAAGTTTTGGAAATTTGTATTCATTCACACACCCGATGCACATCGAAAGGCTTCCTGGTTTTGGATTGATCCATGGCTAATGTAAATAATATGCTAATATCGTTGAATTTGCGTGATCCAGGAGTATTTTTGGCTACCTTTCTTTTGCGATAGTATTGTAACTTTACATGCTACTCCTTTTGGAACTTTGTTGTCAGGCATATTCTTTCAACAATGCAGTACTGGCTTAGTTCGTTACAATAAATTCTTAGAATTTCTCGCTTCTTATTGGATCACGCTTTGTCACTTCTGGCTATTGTGTGAAATGACTTCATTTCATCTGCTGTCATATGCATTGGACAATGTCTAACTGAGAGGCCAACAGCTTTGCTCCTGTTTTGGATTGGCGGCTCCCTACCATATCTTTTATTTTGTTAGTACATGATGGATGCTGTATGAATAGAGTAGGCACTGAACGGCGTCAAACAGGTAATGCACAGTGCTGCAACTATCTCGTACGCATCAGTTGTACTTATTTTACCTCCCCGCGGTAACCACCGGGTACTGGCCTGTCCATCCGGACATTACTGCTAAACTTATAAGCGCGGATGCCGTCAGCTGCTGCAATCACAAAAAACCGCCAGAACCTATGCCGATCGAATATACCGTAACCTCTCAAGAAATCCATTACCGCCAGAATCAAGTGCCGAAGACAAGTGGCAACTCTGCCAACAAGCCATCAGAGATGTCGCAACTGATGTGCTAATTTTCACCAGACCACCACCACGAAACCTCTGGTTTGATGACGAATGCAGGCAGGCCCATGCAGCCAAACAAGAGGCATATAAAGCGGCGCTGCAAAAGAGGACGAGAACTGCTCGCGAGCTCGAAGAACAACGGCTTCTCCAAAAGAAAAAGAGAGAGCATGAAAAGCGCGCCATCGAAGATATTGAGAGATGCTACTCCAGGAACAACGTGCGGAAGTTTTACCAACAGGTAAAAAGAACGTGCCAAAGAATAAAAAACGCACAGAAGCCTGTAGAGATAGGAATTGATGGAAACCTAATAGTAAAGTCACAGTGGGTACTGAGTACATGGAAGGACCATATCTGCAGACTGTTTAACGGCGATGAAGACCAAAATCCCGCTGTCAGGCAGAATGAACCATTCAATATGGACGATGACAGACAACTTCCGTCCACCTGACCAAAATGAAGTGAGGATAGCAATATCTAAACTTAAAAAGCAACAAAGCTACTGGACCCAACGGACTACCCGCCGAACTTTTTAAAATTTCCGGAGATGACCTGGTATAGTGCATACACCAACTCATCTCTAAAGTTTGGTCAGAAGATAGTATGCCTACTGAATGGAACCTCAACATCGTTTAACTGATCCACAAGAAAGAAGACCCTCTAAACTGCGCCAACTATAGAGGAATAAGTCTCCTGAAAATCGCCTACAAGAACCTCTCTGCCATACTATGTGACCGCCTGAAACTTTTCGTTAGCAACCTGAGTGGCCCCTATCAGTGTGGTTTCCGACCAGGAAAGTCCACAATCGATCAAATGTTAATGCTACGCCAGATCCTGGAAACTACCCAAGAATTCCAAATCGATACCCACCACCTCTTTATCGATTTTAAGGCCGCGTACGATAGCATTTATAGAGACGAGATATACAGGCCCATGTCTGGTTTTGGCATATCCTCACAGAAGCTTTTAACGTCAAAAAAGGATTCCGACAAGGTGATGCGCTATCGTGCTATTTCTTCAACTTAATACTTGAAAAAATTATAAGAAACTCGCAAGTTAATTGTAGTGGGACAGTTTTTTTTCAAGTCTGCGCAATTGCTAGCATACGCTGACGACATAGACATCATTGGCAGAACTCGGCAAGCTGTCACTGGAACGTTTGCTAGCATTGAAGCTGAAGCGGCTAAGATGGGACTAGCAGTCAATGAGGCCAAAACGAAGTACCTGCTGTCCACAAAAAGGGACACACAACACTGGCGGATTGGACAAAACATCACAATAGACTGGTACAACATTGAGGTAGTTAGGGACTTTGTTTACCTCGGATCCGCTATAACATCTGATAACAACATCTCGTCAGAAATAAAGCGAAGAATCAATCTTTCTTGAGCAACAAAGCCCTCTCTCGAAAGACAAAGGAGACTCTGTATAAGACCCTTATCATCCCAGTCCTGCTCTATGGCGCCGAGGCATGGACTCTATCTAATGATGAACGGATGAAGATATCCTTAGTCGTTTCGAGCGTAAGATTCTTCGAAAAATTTGTGGCCCTACCTGCGTTAACGAGCTTTGGAGAAGAAGGTTCAATCAAGAACTCGAGCTGTACAGCGACATTGACCTGGTCAAAAAAAATACGCATATCACGTTTAAGATGGCTAGGTCATGTAGAGTGAATGGACAACAATGCTTCGGCTCGCAGGATCTTCGATTCCATCCCAGAGGGTAGAGGCAGTCAAGGAAGACCTCGCCTAAGGTGGTGCGCTCAAGTGGAGGACGACCTCAACCAACTTGGAGTGCGAAACTGGAGGCAGCTAGCCAAAGACCGAGCTGGCTGGAGAGGCATGTTGGTTGAGGTCCAGGTTCGTTCTGAACTGTAGCGCCCCCTGAGTAAGTAAGTAATAGTTTCATTCTAAAAACGCCTCTGTGAGTCTGTGATCTTCGTGGGCATATTTAAGAACTCTTGCTTGCAACCTTTTAAGAAATAAGAATGACGACTCGGCCGCAGTGGGAAATAAGGATTATAATTATGTCTTGTATTGTCACTGCGCACGTGCGATCAAAATAGGGTTTCGTTTCAATTTTGTTCTCTGATAGCCAATTCTTACATCCTTTTATTATGTAAGCGGTAATTTTCTTCAGCACCTTTGATTTTTGATGTGTATTGACTTATCGACTCGGCAACGGGACTGATTGAAAATAGCATTCACTTCTTGAAATTCTCCTTGCAACCTTTCAAACTCCACATCAGACTTACTGGCAGACATAATTCGTCGGCATTCCCATGTTTAAATTTAGGTCGGTACCGGATTTTATAATTATGGGCGGCCATAAGCGTCAAGGCCCAATTGCGAAGACGGCGCATTGTCATTTCCAGGATTATAAAAAAAAAATAAAATCTGGTTCCGTACAAACACTTTTAATCGCCACTGTGCTTGCTCTCGCGTTCAGATACATGGTGTATATTTTGTCACCGTGCTACCATATTTATTTTATTTTTATTCATTGTTTTTCTTTTAATTTTAATACAAAAAAAATTGAAATAAAAGAAACGCACTTGTCAGCAACACAATCCGATGGATAAGCTAAAGCCGGGAGATGTGTCCAGCAGCCAGAGAACCATTCGATGTGTGTTGGTGGCGGCACAGAGCGGCAGCTTGAAGGAATGTTTTATGGTTGTTTTAATGTCTTGTGCCATGTTTGTCGTTTCCGCAAGCTTCTCGAACGTTTAATTAGTCCTTGGCCTGTAGTTGTCAAGCGTAAAAATCTTCGATTTCAATTGATTTGCGTCGTTGTTGTTGTTGTTATTCTAAAGCTGTTTTGAGGCTAGCCGCCGCCGCCGCCATTGTCAGCTAAGCCAACGGAATGAAGCGGATCATCCAACACGCCAAGAGCCAAGCCTATATTTGCTATTGGATAAACGGCCGACCGGCCGCTCCGCGCCGGTGTTGCAGGGTGATGACTTAGGTATTTCACATTGCAGTTATCTACCGTTAAGAAATTTCGGAATTTTTTTTGTATCTAAAGAATTAAAGACGTTTTTCAGGTAAAGCCAGCTTGACATATGTGTTTGGTCAAAGGTTGACAATAATTACTTTCGTGAAAGGTATTGTTTGATACTTGATAGGTAATTTGCCGAATGTGTTATTTGGGAACCGTTTCGGGTAATTTGTCGATTGAAGTTGTACCTTCAAGGAAGGAGGATTTTTTTTTGTTTTCAAACAATGTTTGATGAAAGGTCTCGAAAGAAAGAATTTGAAAGTTCAAATGAATCTTCTGGGAACATGACTTGGATTACATTTTTCTAAAAACTTATATCCTTCTTCGACGTTGAAAGCTAATAAGCTTTTAATTTAAGAAATAAATCCAAAAAATAAAAATTGATTTTATCCTTTTAAGAGCAACGAAGTTACAACACAACACAGCCTTTAAGAGCAATGAGCATTTTTAATTGAAAAAAGTATGTTCAAGAATTTTAAGGTAACTTTGACCTTAAATCTCCTAAAAATATAATCTTCACTCTTTTTTTCAAGGGATTATTTGTTTCCCTTTTAATGTAGAGCACACTGCTCGGGCATTAGAAAGATAGGGAGGGGAGAGATAGGAGGTGTCGATTAACATTGGTTTTGAATGTTTGCAGATCAAAATGGCAAGGGAAAATCTCGCCGGGTAAACTATTCCAAATTCATGTTGTTCGGCTAAAAAACGAATCCCTATATTTCACGGTACGTCCGAAATTGGGCTCAATGGTGAACTGATGAGCATTCCTTGCAAGATGGGTATTGCGGGAGAAACTTTTAAGGGGAGGAATGCAGCTGGCTACTTCGAGTGAACATTTTTTATAAAAGAAACGATAAAATAAGGAAAGACATGAAACATTGTGTCGGTGTTCGAGAGGGGCAATCGTTTCAGCGGCAGTTCTATTTCCTATCAATATTAACGATGTAGCGATGTTTGCGAAGCACCTGCCCACAGGTGGGAGTTATACTCGAGTTTAAGGTGTATAAACGCTTTATAAATAATTGTAGCCAGATCAGAGGGGGAAAAAGACTTCTTACACCGATACAGAAAACCTAAGCACTAAGCAGCATTTGTAGCGATCTCAATGGCATTGGGGGTATGTTTAGCTTTAACGACAGAAGACAGCATTGAGTTTTCGAAGCATTAAACTCCACACGATTTCTATTAACCCATTTGACAATGCTGTACAAATCGGAGTTTAATGAGCTTGACATACGGTACCGTTGCAATTGTTCGTCCGAAGGCAGAGGGCGTGTATCGTCGATCGAATATGAAAAGCTGAGGATAGAGTCGTCAGCAAAACAGTTAAGTGGATTAGAAGTAACAGACAGAAGATCATTTATAAAAATAAGGAAAAGAGTCGGGGACAGAACGGAGCCCTGGGGCACACCAGCATTTATTTTGTTGGAATCAGACTTGAATCCGTCCAATACAACTTGTATTGAACGGTCCAGAAGATAGCTTCTAATCCAACGAACAAGAGTATCATCGATCCTAAAAGCAAGAATTTTCGATAAGGGAGCTTCATGCCAAATTCTATAAAATGCCTTGGAGATATCAAGGAGATATGCCATCAGACCACCAGTGGAACGGTTGCTGCGGAAGCCATACTGACTGTCATGGAGAAGCTTTCGATCTTTCAATAAATGAGTTCCTTGCTTGTTTGTGCTTTTTCCGATCTTACTCTGTAGGGTTTGCTTTGTATTATCGGAAACATAATTGTTTGAGTCTGATAGCTTCTTCTTTTAGAGTCAAACCAGTACTTTTCTTTATGTTTGGTACCTTTTACTCTGTTAGGAGTAAAAGCACGTATCCGTAGAAGAATCACATTTGTGATTATTTCAGCACTGGCATCAATTTCACTATCGAGGAAGCATAGTGAACAGTTAAAGTTACGGAAAAATATATTCAGGCCATCCCAGTTGGATTTCTCTTATTGCCAAATGGTCCTGGTGGGAAATTTTTCTGTAACTGGATGGGTGGAGGACGAGAAATTAGCTGAAATGACACAATGGTCTGAAGTGCCAAATGGAGAAGTTACACTAATGGTATATTTATCAGGGTGAGAAGTAAGAAACAAGTCAAGAGTATGGGCGGCTTTCCCAGCAACACCCGGTATACGCGTTGGCACATCGATAAGTTGGGTAAGGTGATGTAACCGGCAAAGAGCTCGTCATACCTTTCTTCAGGTGTTGTCTGACCAGATTAACGGAGCCAATTGGAATTGTGTACATTGAAATGGCCAGCAAAAACGATTTCAGTGCGAAGACAAAGGAAAACAATTTCCGAGATGGAATCAGACAGCGCATTAAACTGGTTATAAGTCGAATTACTGTCGAGATTTGGACTCCTGTAAATAAAACAATAATGAATGACATGCTTGCAGACCGTGAATTTGAGCCACATGAAGTTAAAGTCCGTGTTGAAACATTGCCCATATTGGGGAAGGCACTGGCAAGCAATATAATTCCTAACATACACCACGAGACCATGATGGGAAAAGAGTAATGGCACCAAGCTATACCCATGTAGAGCAAATTCTGTATTTTCTCCAAACTGAGTTTCCCTTAATGCCAAAACCAAAAAATATCACTTACCATTTAAAAATAGTTACATTCAAAACACAACACTGACAATGTCGAACTGTGCAGTGAAGGTCCAAATTTATTTCTGTATATTATTTTTGATGGTTTTTGGTGCAATTTAAGTGTTTAAAAAGACTCTTAGATTTGATAATGCAAAAAGGAAGCCAAAGAAACGCAAAACCACCTTAAAGGAAGACGGGTTGATATGCCAAATAAGCCAAGTTGATCCTGCTTTGTCTTCAACAAAAATAAAAGAGATGGTTTCACCACAATTCATTTCAACTAGAAGCATAAGGCGTCGACTACTCGAAAATTATTTGCGAGGATGCATTTCCCAAAAAAAGCCACTTGTGTCAATAAAAAACTTAAAGAAGCGTTTACCCTTTGCTAAGCTTCAAGCAAAAAAGGTTTACAATTTTGGAAAAAAATACTTTGGAGCGATGAATCCAAATTTAAATAATAAAAAAAGAATTGGATCCAAAGTACACCATCAAAATCATTAAACATGGAGTTGGTAATATAATGGTCTGGGGTGCATTTTCATGGCGTGGAGTTGGCCAATAATTAGAATTAGAGGACGAATGGACCAACACATGTACAAAGATATTTTAAATAATGTAATGGAGCCTTATTCGTTTGCGCAGAAGCCCATTAGTTATATTATTCAGCATGATAACGATACTAAACACATTTCGCGGAGCGTTTTGTTTTGGATTGGCCAGCTTGAAGCCCTGATTTGAACCCCATCTAAAATGTATGGGCACATGTTAAAAGAGGTTTGGAGGCAAAGAAGTCTAAAAATGCCGAGGAGCTCTTTGAAAATGTTTAGAATATTTCTAATTCTGGGGGTTACCACTGTACACCCAAAAGTCGGTAGAACCCTCGGCTGCCGGTGATATATTTACTTCGCAAGAACATAAGTCGCTAGGGACATTAAAGAAAATCAAAACCTCATGAAAGAAAACAAGAAATGCCTGCCGGAAGCAACGAGACGTTCTATGAAAACCCCAAAAAACAAAGACAGCTATAGCAAAGAAAGGAGCTTCTCAAATTTTGAGATTTTAACGAAAACCCTCAGGAGCCGAAGCAACTTCAAATCCTTATAAAAGTTCTGCGGTGATACAAAACCCGCCAAAGTCTGTGGACATGGCCCAAGGATTTCTAAGGCTGCGAAGTCAACCGCTTTTAACCACTCAGAGAGCTCGCATGGACCAAAACTGTTCAACAATACTGTGGTACATCCGAAAAAACGGATTAAGGATGGGAAGCAGGATCCACATCTTAAAAGAATTGAAAATGCCAAGAGAGTCATACGTAGATATGGCCAATTGGATAAGGAAAAGCTGAATGTCAGAGACTGGAAGTGTTTGAGGTGGGCACGCAAGCTCCCTGCAAAAAAAAACTGCCGAGGATAAGTCTCCAGTCAAGTCCAAGTCGGGCGAACACAGACCAGCTTTTGAATTTGTAAAATGTACACAAACCTCCTCTTGGAAGTAAACCGCAGCAGTAACCGTGCCTAAATATGGCTTTCAAATAGCCATCTTTAATGAATAGAGTTCCAGAAAACGGCTAAGCACTCTGAGCAGTGGGATCTGGGCTCAAGTGGAGACAATGCTACTATTGGTCTTGTAGAAGAAGATTTGCTTGCCTCCACTGGTTTTGTGCCAAAATAGAAGGGAACCTAAAGTCCTAATAACCATTCCCGGCCTGCATATCAGGAATAAAATTTGGGCGAAATATTTTATTGCTTTTAGTTAAAAACACTTGGTTAAAGAACACGTAAATAAGTATGTATTATCCTGGCTTTGTCCCTATTTGTATGCTCATCTTGAATACCATTGTTATTTTCGCATGAAACCAATACTTCTCTTTAAGAAAACTGAGCTGACAAAATGGTGTCTCACCATACAACATCCGCTTTTCGAAAACCTACAAAATCTGCGTCTTCAATTCCAGTCGTGTGTTTGTGTGTATATTAAAAAAAAAAAACAACACAAACAGCAAACGATATCAGAAAATAAAAATGTCGACATCAAAGACAACCATTAAAACATGATCCACCCATTATACCAGATAACAGTTAATGAACTTGCAACCTGCAGCCATATTTAAAAGTGAAACTAATTATGTATGTGCACTCATGTGCATCCAGCTGAAAATTCCGCATGAACTTCCCCAAAGGATGCAAACGATGTTTTCCAACCTTATATATGCAAAGAAGAAGCCTCCGCACAGAGTTGTCCCCTCTGATGCAAAACAGAGCACTCACATCACAAGAACACAACAAAAATCCAAATCATCTGGTTGGTGCAGGTTCTTTGCACCGGCAATGGCGTACTTAAAGTGTTCCAGCTAATGGGTGACCAGTATAACCTGTGCACAAACATCTTTGCAGCACAACATATGCATATTCTGCTCATCACCATCATCATCATCATCATCTTCATCTGGGTTTCTTTGTAAATTCATTTCTTGCCACATTACGCAACGACTGCACTTAGAGTGTGCGAAAAAAAATGGAAGTCCTTGCACAAGAGGCTGGTTCTGATGATGGTTGGTGTGGTAACTTGGTGTAATCAAATCCCAATGAACCACAACCGACAGAATCCCGTCCAATGTGAGCCTCGACTCATTGCTCACTCAACGTTGCGTGTGTCTCTCTGATGGAATTGTTACACACACCCATTTAATAAGCGGATGATATTTATGGACGCCATTTTAAACAAAATGACCCCTTCCATCCAGAACTGCCCAGAAAGAGTCCACTGCAGGTGGCGAAAGGTGGAGCTCCATCGTGCTCCATTTGGGTGTTGTGGGAACTGAAAAAGCTCGCCGATGCGATCATTGCGATCAGACAAATTGTGGCCGGTGTTTGTCTCCTGCTGACTTGCCTAATGGATCCACATTCCTCCCTGGTCCAGGGCCACAAATCGTTCGCCCTCACACTGCAAGAGAGTAGTCCCAGCCGGTGCACAGGCAGTGATATGACGCAGAGACTAATCGACAGCGAAATGCATTTTATTCTAATGGCGACCTCCTACTATCTGCAATGTCGTTTCAATTAATTTATGTGGACCGCGCGCTAAACTAAGTAGCAGCCCCACCGATCCCGCCACCGACCGCCAAAGCTGTTGACTGAATTGTTAAATATTTTATTTTAATTAACATCACAAATTGCAATTACGGCCAACTGGCGGCAGCAGTGGTACTCACTGGGAACTGGGAGTCCCATGATTCCCTATACCTCTATGCCGAGTCGTCGGAGTGGCAACATTTGTCGAAGAGTTGAGTGCGGCTTTTGCATTGAAATTAATCACCATTGTTGTCTGAAGTCGAGGTGATGCCTTGGAGGCGTTTACCATGTCTTACAACTCATAACATGTGAGCTTAATTGTTTTGACGTTGGTGCGGAGCGGTGCGGCTGTGAGCTGCCCCAACTACCTGCATAGACAAAGTGTCTAAGTGTGCTTTGACAAATGACTTTGGCAACAAATAGGTGACACAGTTCGTGTTCGAATGGGAGTCGAAAATGTTCAGAAAACATTTTTCTGCATTTAATTATGACGATAGTTAATAGTGGGACACATGGCTATTCGTCTTGGGATTTAGTTAGTGCTGTCAAAAGATATAATTAGCCGTTTGGAATTGTTAATTAAAGAGTTTATGTTTTAAATATGATGTTAGGTACACTGTAATGGCTTTCCCAGTTTTGATTGAATATTTTTGTCTTTAATAATCCTGTCTCTAGTTTTGGTTGGAATGTTTTTAATCCTATCAGTAGTCGGTTCTGTCTTGATTTCAGGACTGTAGTTTAAGCTTCGTATTCGTTATTTTTTCCTCCAACAGGGTTTATCGAATGACTGTTGTCATCGCTCTATTCCCGATGTTTTAATAACCGTTAAAATTCTGTTTTTAGAATACTGCATTTAAACAAAAATCGTTTTTGATTGAAACAGGAGGAGCCATTGACGAGAAACCATTCGTTCTGGAGCAACCTGACAAAACAGTACTTGCAGTGGCACAGTCTTCAGTTACTGAACCAGGTTTATCATTGGACCCTATTCACGGGGACCATCCGGGCCCCGGACTACAGAGCAATAAGGCCTTTCCCAAAGGCAGAGCAACGAAAAAAAATGTAACGCGTAGGGTAAGAAAAGCTGCAATTTTGACGGATACACCAGAGAAAACAGCTATTTTGGAGGAAAGAAACAAAGTCTTGGCCAAAAATGGAGCCAAAAAGGGGCCTACAACCAAACTAAAACAACAGGTGAAGAAAAAGGTATTAGCCTCTTCATCAGAAGATGATGATGACCAACAAAATTTGTGTCTCATTTGTTGTGGGGCATTTTCTGTTTTTTACATAACATATTTAAATAATATGTTTTATTTAATTGAATCAGATTTTAATAAAATAATAATTTTCTTTAAAAATATTTCTTAGTTTTTTATAATTCTTGTTACAATTTACCCCTACTTATGTTACAACTAGCCCCATTGTGGGGGTAAGTTGAAACAACACGTTTTTTTTTCAATGCAATATCTTGGCATCTTTCGAGCATACTTTGTTTAATTTTTTTGGTGGATCTTGTAGCTGAAACATGGTTCTTACATTTAAAAAAGTTTTGGCTGAGTTACTTTCAAAATCTTAGGAGCTACATAGGTTTTCGTAAAAAGTGTTACTTTAAGCCCCACACTCCCCTACGCACTTTTTAACATTATACATTAAACGATTTTTTTTTAAATACAGTATTTTGAAAATATCACATCAAAATTAACAACATCAAAAAAAAAAAAACAACAAAAGCTACATGTTTACACAATTTTATATAGTTATAAGTACTGTTCATCCTTTCATATGCATCTAGTAAAATTGTCATTTAGTTATTAAAAACAGACATTTCATTTTTATTTATAACTTCCCGTCAAAATCGGGGCATAAATAAGAATTAAAAAAAGACACCTCCAGCGCAACCTAGGGGTAATTTATATAGCCTTACTTAATCCTTACAATATCAGTTTTCTGCCTGAGGAAATCCCGTTAAAATCGGTCAATAAATATGAATTTTTGCTTCCTTGAACATCAGAAATCTGCCAGTGAAAGCCCCACTAAAATCCGTGCAGCCGTTCCCAAGATTACCTGGAACAAACAGACAGAAAGACAGACAGGCAAACAAAAATTTTAAAAAATCTTGTTTTTGTTAAAAGTTCATATGCATCTTGTACAAAGGTGTTATTTTGATATTAAAAAACAGACACTTCATTTTTACTTACGATTTATAGGGACTATAAGGCAAGTTATGCATTCGTAAAAAAAAAAAAAAAATCTAACAATCAAACATGACATTAAAATGATAGAGAAGTCAAAAAAAGTGGGTCCGGAAATTCCGTCCGTCTGTCTGTCTGTCTGTCTGTCTGTCTGTCTGTCTGTCAGTCCGTATCGATATCTACAGCCTAAACGGTTGGGCCGATTTCATTCAAACTTGGTATATAGTATTTTTAGAGTGCTCTACCCGACTGTTTTTGGAATTGGCATTCTAGCTCCAAAACTAACGGTACCTGCCATATAACTTTTTTTTCAGAATGATATTTTCTATGCAAAATCTATCTTCAAGTTTTAATGGATTTTTCAGAAAAAGTTTTATACGGGACCTCCCATATGACCGGTTTTTTAAAATCAGACTTTCTCGTTAACTAATTGACGGATTTTGATGAAATTTTCAAAATATGTAGTGTTTTATGATTTAAATAAAATTGCTTATTAAAATTTTCAAAAACATTTTTTGTTATTTTTTAATAATTTTTAAAAAAAAATAAAAAACATTTTTTTGAAAAAACTGTTGGAACGATTTTGAAATGAAAAATTCATAAAATAGAAAACAGCAAAATAAACGTTATAAATAGTGTTTTTTGGATTTCATAAAAAATTGTCCCCAAAATTTTATTTCATATTGCTCGGCTAAGCCCTAGCCATTAGTCAAATAAAAGAAGGTGACAACCTACATACATACCTACGTATTTTAAAGCATTTCATCATCATAAAAGCACACAGAATAAATAATGAGCCTATGATAAACACACAAAAACAACTAACAAATATAAAGAATTATTCGATTAGTACTGAATGCAAAAATTTCAATCGAGAAAACAAAAGTTTACACCTGCCTATAAATAAACAAAACCACTATGTTAACTTTTAATATTGTCTCTACCTTCCTTCCAACCTTATTATAGGTACCTAATATCCTTAATAAATTCCATTAATACCTACCCATACCATACGTTTATCGATCCATCAAACATAATTAAGCTATTTTAATTAATTTGATTTCAAAATCTAAATTATTGTTATTGGGACCTATATAGGCCCTTATACCTAGCATTATTGCCCTACTGCTGATTCCCACGAATCTTTATGCCAGTTGTTCAAATTTTTCGTACCGAAATGAAAATTAAACTGAAAAAAGTCCTTGATATCTTTCTATTGGCAAATTATATTATAAACAGTAAACAACAAGATAATACACTAAAAAACTGCAAAAGCTAACAATACATTTATTTATGTGTTTATCCCTTTATCGTGACGCATTTTCGTTCAAGCTTCAAACCACAACGATTCTAAAGAAGTTGCACGTCAAAAAAACATTAAAATTAAATCTTTGTCAAAAAGACGCCTGTACCTAAAAAGGATTAGCACACGGGAGCAAGTACGTGCGACCCAATCGTGCCTTTTATTATTTATGTGTACAGATTTATTTCAGATAATACGTCACTGATAAATATATGGAAAAGGGTCGTTGACTACACAGAGCCTTGAGGCACTCCATCATTTTGTAAATATCAGATTTGAATCCGTCCAACACAACTTGTATTAAGCAGAAGCGCTTCAAAGGTAATTAGAAACCCAAAAAAGAATAAAAGCTTCATCGAGACTTAATGCACCCACTTTTATATAAATAATTTGATAGTCCAATAAATGAAGACTGAAAATAGTGGGTTACCTTACAAAATGTCGGGTAGCTGTGAATTGTTGATATGTTGTTTGGCATGCCATAAAGATACCAAAAAAAATTCCACAACCACGCCCCCTCCGCCCCTTCACAATCGACAAAAAATTACTGAAAATCGGCACTTTTTTCACCCTTTGCCCTATAACTTCTTTC
The DNA here is from genome assembly GCA_963971375.1 of Platycheirus rosarum. Classification (NCBI taxonomy): domain Eukaryota; kingdom Metazoa; phylum Arthropoda; class Insecta; order Diptera; family Syrphidae; genus Platycheirus; species Platycheirus rosarum. The sequence continues at coordinate 15,587,593 of OZ020507.1, forward strand.
TGGTGTATTTTAAAACAAAAAGACTTTAGTCTTGTAGTGAATAAAGTTTTTTTGTACAAACGATAGCAACGGAGCTATAAAGCAGTCAAAAATGCTCAAATTTGAGAACTTTTAAGAGTTCGAGTTTTTTTACTTTTAAAGCGCAATAACTTCGTAACCTTTGGATTAAGCGCAAAAGTCTTCATAATCAATCTTGTTGGAAATTTAATTACCTATATATTTCATACTCCACTTTTTATTTTGTGGCCAGTACAACGGAATGAGAATTAGTTAACAAAATCTATAAAAATAACTAAATTCTATGAAATGCCTCTATAGTCCCGTTGACTGGTACTTTTGGATGGCAAAAAATCGGAACTTAAATCAAATTTGGGATATTATTCGATTGTTATTTAACATTTTTTCAAATTTTGGAGCTCGAGGACCCTGTGCAAATTACTGGTCAACATTACTATCTGACAGCGCAAAACGACTTATCCAGACGTTGGTAAAACAATTATTTTCGCGGACGAGAGCCTACAATCTGCTCCTGGAGGCGCAGTTTTATCTATAAGATTTATGGTGTATTGAACGAATAAAATCTGACAGTGCAAAAATCACTTACCTACGACCTCTAAATAACGAGATATAGGTGTGTGAAGCTTTGAGTGAACAAAATTGTTTTCTGACACGCGGCCCCTGAATCCGCTCCTGAAGGCGCAGTAATTTTTTTAAGAAATTTCTGGTACATGGACCTAGTACCTGGACTCAGTACCAATCTGACAATGCAAAAAATACTCAGCTCAAAATTTTAAATTATGAGATATAGCCATGTGAAGGTTTGAGTGAAATATGTATTTTCTGACACGCGACCTTTCAATGCGCTCCTGCAGGTGCAGTTATTTTTTCAAGAAATATATGGTACATGGATCTAGTAGCTGGACTCAGTACCTGTCCAACAATGGAAAACATTTTCAGAAAAGACCTCTTCATAACGAGATTTAGGTATGTGAGAGCTTGAGTAAAAAAAATACATGTTTTCACTCAAGCTTTCACATGGCTAAATCTCATAATTTAGAATTTTAAGCTGAGTCGATCTAGATGGCCAAGAGCTGTAATACGAAAGAAATTTGGCCCTCTTAATTATAACTTTGTCAGTGCTCATAACAAAAGATCATTTAGACGACATCTTGATCAAACCTTGATGCCCAAACGTCTCAGCCCAGGGATTTGCAAAAAACCAGGATGAATAAACTCTATATAATCCTACTAAATGAGGATATTCGTGAGCTGTCAAAGAGCTAGGCTTGTGTTATTGGGTGAAATTTAAAAGCAAGATAAGGGTTCGGCATCGTAAAAAGTTGTCCAAAGAAAAATGGTTGATCCTACTTGAAAAATGAGAAACATGATCGTATTTCCTTAAACCGAAAATGTAGCACACTGTGTTGTCAAGCGTAACATTAATCTAACGGCTGGTTTTGCAACATCGCATTTTGAATAAAAGTCACAGCAATAGGGAAGTGTCTGTGTCGCGACATATTTCCAACGTTTCGCCAACGGCTTGGTTGATATAGAGTTCCATTGAAAGTCATACCTAGATTTGTACAGTTTACACGTATTTGATGACTGATTCATTTAAAATTATGATAAGGAAGGGTTTTCTCCTGATGAAAATGCATTTAAATTTTACCGGGTTAAGGAATAACCAATTCCTTATAGACCAAAAAGAGATACTTTGTAAATCACAGTTGATAGAAGTGAGGCCATCTTTCAGACCCTATGCGGAGGGCTTTTGTATAATTGGACATTGACATCATCAGCATGCATATGAACGGCAGATGTTGATATTAGCTCAGGAAGATTAGCTTCTTTTCACGTCTTCGTCTGCGTGGACTTAAGATTAAGCATTTTGGTTAAATTAGGTTTTTCGTCAAGTTATAATTTATTTTTATTAAGATAGTGAATACCGTTTTTCTAATCGAAGTAATATTCTTTTAACTGTTTATTTCTATATTTCTATATCTCTATGTCTCTGTTATATTTCTATATTTTTATATCTCTATATATCTACATCTCTATATCTCCATTTCCTTAAATATCTCTATATTTGTATGTCTCTTTGTTTTTATGTCTATATCTCTATGTTTCTATACCTCTGTATCTCTATATCTCTGTATTTCTATATCTCTATATCTCTAAATAAATAAAAATAAATAAATAAATTTACTGGCGCGACAGCTCCTTAAGGAGCCAAGGCCTAGTGACTTATACTCTCAATCATTCCTGTGTGTGTGTTGTTAATCTGCAAGAATGGAAGGGACCTACAATTTAGCGCCGAGTCCGAACGGCTGCATGAGATGCATTTTTTCGAGACAAATTTTACTCTTGGAGGTTTTGTCAGTTCCTCGCAAGAGGCAGTACCCCGGAAAAAAAGATGGCTATGAGCTGGATTCGAACCCAGGCTTATTCACTTAGCAGTCTAACACACTAACCACTAAGCCACGGGGCACTTCTCTATATCTCTGTATCTCTGTATCTCTAAAGGGTTTTCCAATAAGAGGTTTTATTTTGATATTCAAAGAACCAATATTAATCGACACCTCCTATCTCTCCCCTCCCTATCTTTCGAATGCCCACGCAGTGTGTTTCATTAAAAGGGAAACAAGCAGTCCCTTGTGCGCGCGTTAATTTAAAAAAAAAGAAAAGAAAATGGCAATTTTTGAGATAAATGATCGAATGCTTGTTTCAATGTAAAGTGGAAAATATGCCATTAATAATGGAAAACAATATCAGGCCAATGGCCGTCACGGCTACGCTTACACCAAATCGCAAAGTAGCTGCTGTAGCCTTCAATGGCTTCACGAATTCCATCTTTGTGGTCTTGAATCGACACTGGGCTGTTGGCGTAGACCTTATCTTTCACGTGGCCTTAAAGGAAGAAGTCGCAAGGTGTTAAATCACAAGATCTCGGTGGCCAATGGTGATCACCTTTTCGCGGAGATAACACGGTCCGGAAGCTTTTCTCGTAAAAGATCGATGGTTTCGTTGCTTGTGTGGCACGTTGCGCCATATTGTTTAAAGTAAACGTTGTCCAGATCAAAACCATCCAATTCCAGCGATACAAAATTATTAATCATCTCTCGGTAGCGTAATCCATTCACCGAAGCTGTTGCTCCAGCCTCATTTTCGAAAAAGTAAGGTCCAATGACCCTGCCGAACCCTAAACCGCAACAAACAGTTACTCGTTGAGGATGGAGAGGCTTTTTAACAATAAATATTGGGTTTTCCGAGCCCCAGTTGCCACAATTTGGCTTGTTGACGTAGCCACCGAGGTGAAAAAGGGACCTCATCAGACAAGATGATTTTTCGATGAAATTCCGGATCATTTTCATGCATCAGGAACCCAATCAGCAATAACACGTTGTTGTTGATGATCGGCCGGCTTGAGTTCTAGTGTTAACTGAACTTTATATACCTTGAGACCCAAGTCTTTATGCAAAATACGGTGTAATGACGTTTGTGGAATTCCCAATTTCGAAGAATGACTAGGATTGGACAAACCTGGGTTTTTTTCAATACTTTGGGCTACAGTAGCAATATTCTCAGTTGTTTTAGAGCGACGTGCACGGGTTTTATTCTTCACATCGCTAACTTGTCCTAATAGCTCAAATTTTCCCATCAATTTCTGCATTGCGGTCCGACAAGATGCTTTACGACGACCAACAAATGTTTTAGTTTTACGAACCGTCTCTGCCAAATTGTCACCATTTTTATAGTGAATTTTAATAATTTCAATGTGTTGTTGAAGCATGTATCGTTCCATTTTTAGTAGCCTATGTTTCAATCCAGCACATTATTCATCTACATACCAGATTTCATCCAAATCCGTTGAGCCGTTAAGGGGTTATTAGGGAACAAACATCCAAACATACAAACATTCACATAATATAAGTAGGATAAATATAAAGAGAGAAGAGCAAAGATCCTAGTATTGAGCCTTGTGGAAAATCTCTGTAACAGTCGGAAGGATGTTGGAATTATTTTTGGTTTCGATTTTGACGGGACTTATACTGGCAGATTGCTGATGTTCTAGGGAGTAACTTTGGCTTTTTAAATTACCCACTAGGTGGCGCTAGTGTTTTTTTTTGAAAATTCTTATTTATGGGCTGATTTCGAATGGAATTTCACAAGCAGAAAGCTGATATTGTAGGAATTAAGTAAAGCTATTTTCAATTACCCCTAGGTGGCGCTGAATACCTCTTTTAAATTCTTGTTTATGCCCCGATTTTGAGAGGACTTTCGCAGGCAGATAGCTGATGTGTTAAGGTGTAACTAAAGCCATTTTAATAACCCATTGGTGCGCTATGGTCATTTCACAAGCAGATAGCTTATTTTGTACGAAGTAATTACTAGGTGGCGCCCCACCGGATCCGTTTTTTTCGAAAATGTATGGTATACCCGAGCAACGCCGGGTGGGTAACCTAGTTTCAAATAAACTCAAATAATTTTCAAAGTCCAGCGTGCTTGCCGCAAGACAAGATATAACATCGTCTTTTAAAATTCTAATTTGACTATCACATTCCTATTTAACTCTTATCTGGAAGAATTTTTTTTAAAACTATTTTCATTTTCAACCGAACCAAGGCCAAATAAATCTCCAGCCTTCAAGTGATGACCAAAACTGTCCATTCAATTGTTCATCACATTCATTGCACATACCCTTGTGGCCAATCATAGTGCTCGAGCTATGCAAATCTCCGCAACGAGAAATGTCAACTTTTAAAAATAGTTCTCCTTCGATTTGTATCCATTGCCAGACGACAACGCACGACTGACCAACCCCAAGTTCAAGCTACAAAAAAGTCAACTACCAACGACGGCGACGACGCGACGTGGCAAGGACGATTGCCACTGTGGTCAGAGACTCTTAATAAATTAATCAGAAAACATTTGTAATGGCATTTTGAGCAATCATCGCAACAATATCGACGGAATAACTTTGAAATTATTGAGCTATGTGCCGAATGACCGTTGTAGCTCATCCTTTATCCTGCTCCTTAAGGCCGGATCCCATCGGCTATTCTGATTCGTTGTACGGTACGGTCAACCGGCCAGCACAGACAAAATGCACATTTCACCAAATTGACAACATAAAGATTTGTCTTCATCGTTGAGATAATTTATATCGCGTACTTGCGCACACAGCTAATGCGCGAATCGCCTCCCCTTCGTCTCGATGCTGGAGCGAAAAACCTTGAAATAGACAACTACAACCTGGCAGGCAAAACAACAACGCCACGTCGCGTCGTCGTCTTCGACGCGTCAACCGCAAAAGAGATGAAAGCAAAACCAAGTCCTCTCTGGCAACGTCAGAAGAGTGCATTCCCGAATCGTTATGGTAACAATCGCCAGAAGGCACCTTAGTGTGCAGAAGCAGTTCTAGCAAACAACAACAAATAATTTCATAGCCATCTTGAAAGATATTTCTTTTGTCCTGTCACCAAAAAACCACTTTGCATACATAAATTCATCTCAAGGAGGCACTTGAGGTTGCCGATCGGGCACATACCCCATCCACGATCCTCAAACGAAAGGGAGAACTTTGTGCTACTGTTCCTACGGCTGTTTACGGTCGAGGATGGTGCTGTTGTTCATCACAGTGTCGCGCATCCCATATTCGTCGTGGTTGTCGAGTCCTTAGCCAGAACTATTTCTTCTTTTCTTTATTTCACTATGTTGTTCCCTTTTGAAGAAGATCCGCGGAGCTGACTCGGGCGCGCGCGCGCGTACTAGTAGCGCTACGAATCAGAGTAAGTGCAGACGCGACAACCCTTTAAACGGTGCTGTACACAGCTACGTATGCAAAATAGTCCTCTCTGTACAGTTCCAAAGTTCATCCATAAACACCGTCTTAGCGTTGTCGTTGTCTCTTCTTTATGCCATAGTTTGCGCTGCAGAAGTCCTCGTCCTGGCTTGGCTGTTTCTGGATCTTTGACAGTTGTGTCGGAAACGGGGAGACGGACATTTTGTAAGGAGCATTTGTTTGCTTTGGATTGAGTTGGTTGACTAGGGGATTGCGGTGTGTCTTTCATCGCATTGTCGACGCTCTGGCGATGTCATTACGATAAAAATAAATTTTGCCTTGGCTGCCATGTCAATTGTTACTAAAAGGAACAAAGCCGCGCAGCCGTAGAACAGACTGTTTTGTTTATGTGTGTGGTTTTCCCAGGAGATTGTGGATGAGAGTTGGTCCTTTGGAATGGAGAGAGGCAAGCATGGTGATTCATTATTGTTTGGGGTATTTGATTCAAATTAGACGGAAGTAGCTACTGAATTCAAGAAACGCTCTCAAAGTGTGCGGCACAAAATGTTTAGAGATTGGTTTCGGTAGTTTGTTTATATTGTATTAGGGATATGAGCCAATTAGATAGTCCTTGATGAAAATCTTTTACTATAAACTTGCTTTAAGATCTTTTCAGCAGTTAGGGTTCCATACAAAGGAAGAGAATTTGGATAATTAGAAATTGAAAAAAAGTTATTTAAATACATATGATTCACCAATATTTCAATTAATTGCATCTTTCTACCAGATCAGCCTGGAAGGAACATTGTCTGTGACATAGAAAGAAAAAGAGAGCCAGGTCCGAGATGATTAATTGGCTCAAAATTAATAAGACCCGGTGGCATACCTGCCGAGCTGATTTACCCTGGAGGGCAACACAACATCAAGTAATTCACGATATCAGAATACACGTATGGAAACACGAAGAAATGCCATAAGACTGGCGAAAAAGCATCATTATGTCTGATACATACGATGACCATCCGTCCCGTATTTCCCGGGACTGTCCCCTATTTAACTCGTCTGTCCCGGCTGAATTTTCAGAAAACCTCGGAAGTACAACTGTCCCGTATTTTATTATTTTTTTTGGCCCGGGTTTGTCCCGTATTTCTATATATATACATATTCGAATAATAAAACGTTCGATTTCGACTGTTAGGCAAATATTCATGAATTTTATATAGACTTTTACGAATACCTAAATCAATTGGATGTATCAAGAAAATTGAAGTTTTTAGTTGGGTAGTTCTCCGAAACGTCCTACATGGCCAGAAATAGAATCTTCTATATCTTTTGTTAACCAAAAGCGGAGAGATAAAACTAACAATGATTGCAACTTGTTGAATGAATTTGTATAACTAAAATCATTCTTAACCTTACACATTACAACAACAACAAAACTATAAATTTTGGCCGATAATATTAAATTTAAAAATCTTTTACTAATTGCCGAGTTCGGATTGGGTATTTACCAGGTTCAAATACTACAGTCGAAAGAGTTTTTCTCCGTAATAAACAATATTTGGAGTTTGGTCATATGAAAAAAACTTTTATAGCTATTTTAAAGGTAAAATTAAACTATAATATGAACTCACAGAAATTTAAAAAAAATATTTTTTAAGAGCAAACTCATCAAATATTTTTTTTCAGCAATAAAATTGAAACAATGATCTCTTTCATAAAGTGTGATTAATGTTTATTTTTTATAAACTTTGTTCAAGAAAGTATGAATTTAAAAACAAATGAAATTTAAATTTTTTGTTTTAGTTCTAAACATTTTGTGTTATGATTTATTTGATTTTATTTGAGATTTTTTTTTATTTTTTACCAAATAAAAGTTAAAAACTTTTTTTTAATTTTCAAATCTATGTCCCGGGTTTTGCTAAGAGAAATATTGTCACCGTACTAATACATAAAAAGGAAAATATTACAAATCACAAAATGCAGCAGTTATAGGGGTATAACATTGTTGAGTAGATCCTATAAGATATTCTCCTTTATCCTGCAAGAACGGAACGGAACTCAAACGGAGGGGACCCTCGCACGATTGCCACCACATATCTCGAAAACGGTTCGCCGTAGAAAAAAAAACTCTAACGCAAAAATGATAGTCCGGGAGCCAGCGACAGATTTCCATCACCAAGTTCCTCTCAAATGAATACTGGTGATTTTTTTTCTAATTAACTCGCGCACACGGGACAATTTGTTTCCCTTTAAATGTAGAACACACTGCGCGGGCATTAGGAAGATAGGGAGGAGAGAGATGGGAGGTGTCGATTAACATTGGTTTTGAATGTTTGCAGATCAAAATGGCAAGGGAAAATCACGCCGGGTAAACTATTCCAAATTCGTGTTGTTCGGCTAAAAAAAGAATCCCTATATTTCACGGTACGTCCGAAATTGCGCTCAAGGGTGAACTGATGAGCATTCCTTGCGAGACGAGTATTACGGGAGTACCTTTTAAGGGGAGGAATGCAACTGGCTACTTCGAGTGAACATTTTTATAAAAGAATCGATAACATAAGGAAAGACATGAAACATTGCGTCGGTGTTCGAGAGGGGCAATTGTTTCAGCGTCAGTTCTATTACCTATCAATATTAACGCTCAATTTTGTATTCTATCAAGCAGGTTAAGCACCTACCTAGAGTTATTCTCGAGTTTAGGGCGTATAAACGCTTTATAAATTGTAGCCAGATCAGAAGGAGAAAAATACTTCTTTCACCGATACAGAAAACTTAAGCACTTAGCAGAATCCTTAGCGATCTCAAATATATGGTCGTTCCAACGGAGGTCGTCGTTAACACACATACCGAGTACTGAGAGCTTTTCGGTTTCTTCGATGTAAGTGCCATTCATGGACAATGGCATTGGGGGTATGTTCAGCTTTAACGACAGAAGATAGCATTGAGTTTTCGAAGCATTAAACTCCACACGATTCATATTACCCCATTTGACAATGCTGTATAAATCGGAGTTTAATGAGCTTGACATACGGTACGTTGCGATTGTACTTCCGAAGGTAGAGGGCGTGCATGGTCGAACGAATATAAAAGGCTTAGGGTAGAAGAGTCAGCAAAACAGTTAATTGGATTAGAAGTAACAGACAGAAGATCATTTATAAAAATGAGGAAAAGAGTCGGAGACATAACGGAGCCCTGGGGCACACCAGCATTTATTTTGTTGGAATCAGACTTGAATCCGTCCAATACAACTTGTTTTGAACGGTCCAGAAAATAGTTTCTAACCCAACGAACAAGAGTATCATCGATCCCAAAAGCAAGATAAGAGAGCTTCATGCCAAACTCTATCAAATGCCTTGGAGATATCAAGAGCAATAATCTTACTTTCGCCAAAGCGATGTAAATATTTGTTCCACTGTTCGGTGAGATATGCAATCAGATCACCAGAGGAACGGTTGCTGCGGAAGCCATACTAACGGTCATGGAGAAGCTTCCGATCTTCGAGATATTCTTAAGCTGACGGTTAATCAGCTTTTCCATGACCTTAGAGAGAAGGGATGTTATTGCTATGGGTCGGTAGGAGGAGGGCGAGGATGGGTCAACTTTCTAAAGGACAGGTCGGACAAATGCTCTTTTCCATCTTCTAGGAAAGATTGCAGAAGAGTAGAAGCGATGGAAAAGCTTACGCAGTGGCTTTGCCAGTGTAGAAGAACCCCTCTTCAGAAGAATCGGGGGTATACCATCCGGGCCAGCGGATTTGTGTATATCGAGATCTTTGTGAACTCTTGCTACTGTACGAGTGCGGAAAAAAATCTGTCTCATGGAAAAATTTACATTCTCAAGTACAGGAGGGGCAACTTTGCTGTCAGGCAGCGTGGAGCTGGCAGCGAAATGGGCGGCGAGCAAGTTTGCCTTCTCTGAAGAGTAAACAATTGGTTTGTTATTGTCGATGAGCGTTGGAACCGAAGATGCTGAGGAGTTTTTAATATTTTTTACAAATGACCAAAATGATTAGCATCATTGAATAGTATTATAATACCTCGTGAACGTCAGCTATGGTTCCGTTGGTAGGATGGTGCGTGGTAGCTTCCCACGAACGAAGAATATATAATTTTTTTGTTTTTGTTTTTTCCTCTCGACTAAAAAATTTGTCAAACTATAGCTTATCCGTCATCTTTAAGAAAAAAAAGTCAGTTGGCTGTAACAAGGCGGATAATGCGTCAGCTGCACTTACAACTTATAAAATTTCCTAGAATTTACTATGGCACTAAGCACTATATATAAAAATAAAGAACCGTTTTTGCCAAACTTGTTGTTCTAACTCCCTACCAATATTTTTAATTACAAAGTTGTGACGATATAAGTTGTAGAGAATATAATTTCCAACAAAAATATATGCATAGGTGTTAATTCAATTCCGTGTTAAATGAGACCATAATAATATGTTTTGGGCCACCCACCACCAAACTACATTATGTAAGAGTTGGACCAAATGTCCACATCTTTAATTTTTTCTCAAATAACTTTGTAAATAAACTCTTTATCATAAGAGTAGTTCATATAAAAGTTGTAGAATTGAATTCTGCGTCTTGAAAATAATAGCTAGGCAGAAAGCGCGCCGTTAGTGGCGACTCCGGTGCCGATAGCACCAACGGCTGAGGAGCTGTTAGTAATTAAAAGGGAGAGATTCGGGGCGAACCAAGAACTTTCATTTCACTCCTGGAGGTGCAATAATTTTTTTTCTCACCTTATTTCAGGTGTGCGGGTAGCTGGATTCAATAGCTTTATAATAAGATATAGGCGCATCCTACGTGAGTGATTCTTGCACTGTTAGAAATTGTAGGAAATTAGATTCTCTACAACTTATTTTTTCCCAACTTTATAATTAAAAATATTGGTATGGAGTTAGAACAAGTTTGCCAAATTAATTGTTTCTTGACAAAATTTACATTTCTGCAAAAATTGGAACTACATGGATTTTTTTAGTATTTAAATTATTTTGCCTGGACTATCAATCAATTTTTTTTTTGATTTTTCAAAGTATGGCATATACTTAGTTTTTCCAAGAAAACTCTTATATTTATTAAAAAAAATGAAAGAATTTTTGAAAATACAAATAATTTTTTTATTTTAATAATACATAAATATGTTACTAGCAAAACTGTTTTTTTTAGGCAAAACTAGTTCTGCCTATAGGCGTTCGGTTGAAATAGTTCTGCCTAGGCAAGACAAATAAACTTAGGCTAAACTAGGTTTGCCTAAACAAAACTAGGATGCCCCCTGCTTGGGCTCACTATATGATTTGGAGAAGGTGAAAGGTTGGGTATGTGCAACGTTTCTTTTTGATTGAAAGAACCTTTGCATAAACCCAATCTCTTCAAATCCTATAGTGCCCCAATCCTGCATGCCCTATACTTATCTCACTTTTTAAATGGCGTAATCTAAGTGAAAAATTGTCGCTTTGCAAATTATTTTGTCTTCTGTCGGAATTCGGCTTTATTTCACAAGCAATGTTCGGAATTCCAAAAGTGCGCGTTATTTCACGCACCCCTATTTGTATATAGTTTTGAATAAATAGGCAGCCTTTTCTTTGGAATAATAATAATAATAATGAATATTCAAAATAAATCTAGTCTACCAAGGACTACTCGATTGGTGCCTTTTAAATTGAAGGAACTTTTATTTGAAATGGTCCGTTTACTATTAACACCTACTGTGCGCATACCATTTCTATTTGCACTCAAATATGTGTATCGAGTTCTTTCAGTACAAAAAATAGGTTAACCAAAATTCAGGATTGGCCTAAATGATCGAATGATCTATTCTATTCTATTTTGCACCTTTTTAAAGTCAAGCTATTGTGAAAACACTGTTCATAAGACATTTAATAAAAGAGCATTTGAAGCATCCAAGTCTTTTATTTTATTGCTTCTCTGAGTTATCCTAGAAAACCCTTTTTGAATGTCTTTAGATTTTGGAATGCTACGAGTAGTTGGCCGCATTGGTCGATCTAAGCTTCCACACAGTCAACGTTTTCCAATTATTTTGCTCTTGCTTGGCAACATTTATCTTGACCCACTGATGGTGGTACTCGACCAATACTTCAGACACTTCGAATCCGATTTTGGGCTTAGAATAATGGAAGACAAACCGTCAGGAGTTTCTTGCACAAATGTGCCATTTTCCATCGTTCTACAGGAGCTATTCTCAAGCAACAAATGGCTTCTTTATCTCAGCAAAGAATTAATGCTTCTTGGTCATTTTCATCGAGAGGAGCGTTGGAGCAAAGCGATCTTGTACAATAGTCAAAACTTATTTTGTAAAGAAGGCAGTTCATATTGAAGTTGTGGATGTTCTTTACACTCATTCTAAGATGGACGGATTAATGGTGAAGATCAACGCCAAGCATTATTCCTGTTGGTGGACAAGTCTTCCTTGAAAATCAAACATCCTGCCCTGAGAAAGAATAACTTGACAATGCCCATTGTATTAAAAATAACGTGTTTTCAAACATCACGATCAGAATCCTTCCTGATTTTCATCTCGCCTTTACCACATGACAACATGGCACAACAATGCTGCCAAATAAGTAAAAACCCAAAACAAACCATAAAACTTGTATTTTTTTTAACAGTACAAAGAACTTAATCCTAGAAACATTAATTTTCCAAAGTATGCATCTACATGAAACAAACATAAGAAAAAAAAACTAACCTCAACGCGCAGCCATTTTGATTTCAGTATATTTGGCCATTAAAAATTTCAGGAAGCCCCACACATCGCAATAACTCCTCTCCACTCGTGTCTCGTCGGTTGGTCGGGGGCTGCATTTTAAATTCAAAACCACACAAATTATGGCGCAACTGAAGCCATTCATTGAATACCTCTGCCATGCTCTTCCATATGAGAGATTCAAAGCGATTCCCAACCGCATCAGCAAACCAACCAAAATATATACCGACAATCCAGCTGGGAACCTTAAATTTATTACACGTGGAAAAAGTTGCTGTCGCGCATAGTAGTAGCCCCCAGCTTATAGCGGAAGATGGTACCCTAAGTTGTTTGATTTTTTTTTTGTTCTTCATATGTTCTTCCTTCATTTCTAAGGCAAGCTACTGCTATATGCAGAACCCCCCAAACGACAGCTTTGTCCTGCTCGCTCACAATTCCATTGTGATAATATGAACAGCGCGCCTACTCCAGTTCCAAGTTACATCACCATAAAATATCCAAAGCTATATCCCAAGACCTTATCAAGATCTCCCATCGGTTGTCCGCGTTGTTGGCAAAGTAGGGGGCCCTCGAAGCTAAGGTAATTCTAAGATCCACCATGCACAAACCAATGGCATTCTTCGGAGAAAACCACAGCCATCACTGCGAAGACGACGACAACGACGACTGCGCCGAGACGTGGATCAAAGTGATAAAATTTGCAACGACAACATGCGATGGAATAATGATGATGATGCGACGACAACGAATACTGGCTGCCACATCGCAGGAGGGGCGATCTCACAATGCGACACACTCGCGCGGCCAAATTGATGGTGATCATGATGACGACAACGATGACGGCGATGGTAAAGATATCTTCCAAATCCAAAGCCACCGCCAGCCGCACCGCCACCGATCGCCGATCGCTCACTGGATATGCGAAAAGGTTTCCCTAATGATGCCATAAAAATATACAATTGGTCATTGGGTTCTATGTTGCGGGAAGCACCGGTATATCTTGTCTCGTTTCGGTGTGACTTCTAGCCCAACCATATGGCTTCCGGATTCGTTGCGATTCACAAATGCTTAGCGCGAGGGTTCATAAAACTCCAAGTGAACAAAAAAAAAACCTTTATAAGTCGCTGAAAAACAAGCGCGACAAACATGGCGATGACACTTGGAATTAATCATTCCCGGGCGGGGAAATGATGAATGCTCTGGCGGAAGACTGACTAGATTCCGCCAAAAGTATTCGCATATACCAACGGCAAATTAATCAGATCGCAACAGCGCGTAAGTCTCGGTCGCTGGCGGATTTTGATGATGATGATCACATCATCATTAAAAATGCATCCCGATGCGCGTTTTATTGCTATTTGCGAGGAAGATGCCGAGATGAATGGCCGCGCGTATGGAAAATGGTTAATTCCATTAGCGGCGACAAAATTCAACGCTCTGACACGTTTCGCTGTGTGGGAAGACGCGCAACCAGTAACGAGATTTCCATCAATGTCTTTCTGAATTTCGCGAGAAAGGTTTCGCGAAACGACGATTGAAGAGACACAACAATGAATTTTTGGCTTATTTATGGTGCCGTGCTGAGCGGTCGTCCCTTTTTGCATGGATGGACCACTTCAAAGGACGCCTCGATTGTATTCAAATTCAAGATCAACATCAAGTTGGTGTTGATTCGTTTTAATGAAGCATTTTTGGGATGTGCGCGGAAGGAGCTTTTATTACGCGACTTCAAACTCAGGATCTCATTAAAACAGTAAAAACGCCTCGGACTATTTTTTTGGGTACAACGTTCAAGCCATTGTTTGGCGGATAACTTTTTGAAAAGAACTGATCAATCTTTTGACATAAAAAGAAAAAGATTTATTTAATACAGTAAAGGACAGTTCAGATTTCAATATCTCGAAAATATTAAGGGTTTATCTGGTTGATCCCCAACAAAGCAAAGCTCTACTATTTAGGCTTAACTTTTTAATATTTTTTAGTTCTGGTTCTCAGCATTCTTGAAGTTCTGTATATCGAAATTGGAATAAAAACAAAACCATGCAGATCGTTTCACATTCGTGTGGTGCGACCATAAAAGAATCTATGTACAGTACGTCAGTGGTACGTGTATTTTCTATCGATGCGAGTATTACGATGGAATTCTTTAAGGGATTAATGAAAATAGCTCTTTCTCTTGGGCACTTTTTGCACAAATAGTAATAAAACAATCAAGGACATCTTAGTTTACGGCGGATGTAATAAAATCCGAATTAGTAGTTTCAGACAAAACGTTGTAGTTAGTTATGTTTCTGCGCGAACTCTTTTTATTCGGCTCAATCGATTTGTATGAAATTTTTAGGAGATCTTAGGACATGTTTTAGAGAGCATATAAGAATTTTTTTGCTATTCGGTATCTAGCCTTATTTACACCTTACAACATCAGCTATTTGCCTGTGAAAGTCTCGTCAAATAATAATTTTCAAAAAAAAAACGCCTCAGCGCCACCTAAAAGTAATTAAAATAAGCATACTTAACCTTACAATATTAGCTTTCTGCCTGTGAAAATCCCTTCAAAATTGGTCCATAAATAAGAATTTTACAATAAAAAAGTTTATTGTCTTTAAAGTCGGTCTACGGACGATAATTTTACGTGATAACGTCATTAGAATACATTGATGACACCAACACCAACATACAGCCTGTTAACTCTTACGATATACAATTCCACTATCACGACAAAAAATGTAGTACTAAATCTACTCTTAACTACTAAATCTAGTACTATATATAGTAAAAAATACAATAGTACTAAATTATAGTACTAAATATTAAAAATCTAGTACCAGATAGTGACGTTGACTCCAGTGCAGATATTGTCACTAATTTCATTGTTTCGGGGATGAGAACTTTTATCCCAAATAGAGTCAAAAGTATTAGACCCAAAGAAAACTCCTGGTTTAATACAAGCTGCAAAGAGGTTATCAGAGTTAAAGAGGTATGTTATAAAGAGAACCCTACTGAATAAAACCGGAAAAAGTTTAAACAAGCCAGGAATGCCTGTAACGCTCTTATTCGACGGACATCGTTTCGGAGAAAGTAAGATTATTGCACTCGATATTTCTAAAGCATTTGATAGAGTCTGGCACCAGGCTCTTTTATCGAAAATGCGTGCTTTCGGTTTCAATGTTTATTTTCTTGGCTGGATAAGAAATTACTTTTCGGACCGTACAATACAAGTTGTATTGGATGGGTTCAAATCTGATATCTTCAAAATAAATGCTGGTGTGCCCCAGGGCTCCGTTCTGTCTCCGAATCTCTTTCTTATTTTTATAAATGATCTCCTGTCTGAAACTTCTAATCCACTAAACTGCTTCGCTGATGACAGTAGGGGAGAGTAGGTACGAAAGTAACACGGGGCGGTGGTAACATTGAACTTTAACAAAACCCTGAGACTGAATACGTTCATTCTCAAATGTTGAAATCTTCGCAATTCGGTGCTGAATGCACCAACAAAAATCCAAATGTCAAAGTGCTGAATTGTGTCAGATAAAGTTGAAAATGTGAAATTTGGGTTCTGTCGTAATTTTTTTTGTGGAGTTTTTCTTTGTATTATTTGGAATAACATCTTTTTAAAAAAGTGGTAGCTGTCTTATTAGAGTTAATTTAACATGTTACAAACGTCCACCTAAAAAATACCAAGGTGACAGTTCTTGTTCTGATCTTCAATGAAGAATGTAGGAACTATCAATTGAAGAAGATTCCATTTGTTTTTATTGCCTTGGAAAATTCTCTGAATCCATTTCTAAGAAACAGTGGGTCCAATGTACCTCCTGCAAAATGTGGGTTCACACTAGATATGTGGGATATAAATCAAAGCAGCATTGGAGAGGGGATAAAGTTAGATGGCAAATTAGTATTTAATGGCACCCAAATTTCCACTCGTCAATATATGTGTTGTTTTATTTTGTTATGTCTTTTGGTTTAAGAGTTATGGTACAAAATGTGCAAATTGTTACTTTCGTACCCACTCTCCCCTACACTCAGCTTTTCATATTCATATATTTTGGAGTCACAACCGCGGTCTTCGGACGTTGATCTTCAACGGCAACGTATGATAAGCCCAATAAATTCTGATCTTGACAGCATCATCAAATGGGGAATAAGAAATCATGTAGAATTTAATGCGTCGAAAACACAATGCTGTCTTCTGTCTCTAAAGGGTAATATACCTCCTTGAGTGGTACTTACATTATGGAAGCTGATCATCTTGAAATTCTCGGTATGATCATCACCTGTCACCTCTTGTGGAATGATCATATATATGATGTTGCCAAAAATGCCGCAAGATGTTTGGGCTTCCTCCGAAGATGTAAGACATTTTTTTTCCCTTTTGATCTGGCTACTATCTACAAATCATACATTCGTCCTAGACTAGAATATAACTCCCATATCTGGGCGGGTGCTCCATCAACTCACTTGAGTCTTTTGGATGATATTCAAAGAAAAGCTTTGAAGTTGATTGGAGATGATATCATCATTAGAACATTCACGTCACTTGAAAATCGACGTTCATAACCGTTATTTCCGCGGTTAATGTTCTAGAGAAATAGCCAGTTGCATTACTCCCCTTAAACAGTTTCACCGTAATATTCGCGCTTCGCGGAATGCCCACCAATTTACCTTTGAGCCCAATTTTGGTCGTACAGTCAAGTACAGAGATTCGTTCTTCAGCCGTACAACTCGAATGTGGAATCTTTTGCCTAACTCTGTTTTCCACTCCCGTTATGATGTTCAGAAGTTTAAAACCAATGTGCATCGGCAACTCCTATTAAATCCTCTCGTTCTTTCCTAAGCTCGCGCTGTCGCGTTGACCAACATCATAAGTGTAGCCCTTTAGCGTGTGCAATAAAAAAACAAAAAAAAAATACTATTGTACCAACAACCTAGTACCAATCAGCACCAGTTTTATATTTAACTAGCGGTACACGTTACGCGTTACTAAAAAAATAAATAAATTTATTGGCCAGCTCCTTAAGGAGCCAAGGCCTAGTGAGTTATACTCTCAACCATTCCTGTGTGTGTTGTTAATCTGCAAGAACGGAAGGGACCTGTAGTTTACCCTCTAATCCGAACGGCTACATGAGATGCACTTTTTCGAGACAAGTTTTATTCTTGGAGGTTTTGTCAGTTCCTCACAAGAGGCAGTACTCCGGAAAAGAAGATGGCTAAGAGCTGGATTCGAAACCAGGCTCATTCGCTTAGCAGTCCGACACACTAACCACTAAGCCACGGGGCACTACGCGCGTTATTACGCCCTAGAAAAAACATGTTTTAATGTGAAATGCGAAAATAATGCTAGCAGGACCAAACATTCACAGAAACGATTCCTGGACAAAACTATCGCGGCTAGCATGAGTGATAAGTCTTATCAGCATGTGTCATGTTATTTAGTACGTGTAGCTTTAGCTTTCGATTTATAAGACGTTATCACGTCACAAAAAAACACCCTCACCACCTAGTGGGTAATTTAAATAGCCTACGTTACTCCTTAGAACATCAGCAGTCTGCCCGTGAAAGTCCCGTCAAAATCGGTACAGCGGTTCCCTAAGTTCAGAAGTAAAGTTGTTCGACTCTTACTTATAATAATATCACATTCAAGTACTGCTGGAACCACATATCGTCTTGGTCGATACGATTCAATTTGGACCATAAGAAATTGGTTATCATCGTTCTGTAGTGCTCGCCATTGACGCGGTGACCGCCTTACCAACGTTGTTTTCAAAATAGTACGGACCGTTTACGACGCCGACGTCTGCTCAAAATCCAAACCAAATGGAAACATTTTGAGGATACATTCTCCTGAATTTCGAGTTAATCGGGTTGTCCCATATACGGCAATTTTGCTTGTTAACGCACCCATTCACTCAAAAATGAGCCTCGTGGTTAGAGATAAATTTTAGGTCAAAAATTGAAGTGCTTTTCCAAACGCCTCGAAGCCTAGTTAGCAAACAAACGGCATTGTCTATTGTTATGAACTTTAAGCTTCTGGGTCAGTTGGATCTTGTACGGGTGTAGGTTCAGTGCTCAAGTCCGGACTCAAAATTCGCCAATGTTAAGGCCTGAGAAAGCCGAGTTCTTGTGAACTGCCTCGGGTTCTGCGGTACACCTACACGGACCCCATAGATGTTCTTTGCCGATCGTGCATATCCTTGACAGACGAATGTTGGCTGATTGATTACCCAAGGGTTTGTCTCAAATTTGGCAAAATGAGCGGAACGTTTACAATTACGAGCACTAATTCTAATATATGAGCTGACATCTTTCATCATTTGGATATACAATCGTGTAACTTGCCATTTCAACATCATGGCCACCACAGGCTGCCAAGCAAAAACCCTTTAATCATGATAACTATCCAAATTAAAGGAATATTTGATGAATTTTTGGAGTTTGACAATGTCATACATGGGCATTGCGAAAGAAATCTTCAGTCTTCCTGATTTATTTTCCTGACTTATTTCCGGGCTATAAGCCAAGCCCCAGCCTCAAATCTGCTGAGGTATAACTCTTTATTTTTATTTATTAAAGCCTTTGGAAACTTCATTTCCTTATCCTTTGGCGCATCGATTTCCCAGAACACCTACTAGAATCCACTGATTAGCTGTCAACATTATGAAAGCAAACTAATCCACCAACCTAGTCCAGCTGTCACTTTTGACTGACATGTGCTTAGAACACCAATTTCTCCGGTCGTTTCAAAAACTGAATTTTTTGTTCGCATTTCCGCAATTGGATCGTTACAATGCGTTTAATTGTTTTCGAATTCTATCATCTCTCACAAAATGGAAGACAAATTTCCGCATTCGCATCCATGAAACCAACCAACCAACTTCTTAAAATTAGCTTCACATTCAGTCCAGCAAGATAATACGTTCACACTGAAACGCCTCATTTAAGATGCGCCATCAATGGTGCAGCACCTCCCAATCATCCTTACAATAAACTGGAAGAATATGTTCTATTGAAACGGTTCCAGGTCGCTCTTAGAAATTCTAATTGCACGGCCAACAAACCCAACTACAACAACAACAACAACGGCGACGCCACCAACGGAAGAAAATCCTATTGAAAGGTTTTCAATTCACTGCTCCAGCCAGCGCTCGTCCTCATTTTGTATTCACACCTTTCTCGCCAAGTTATATGTATCCATAAGGTCGTGCTGCATAAAGGAACAAAAGGACTCTGGTATTGTCACGACTATCGCGCTCAAGCCCTCATATTTTTTTCTATTTTCCTATTTTTTTCTATTCCAAGAAGGAGGTGGAATTATGCTATGAATGAAAGATGTCCGCTCATAAATCACTGTCACATGATTCACGAGATCACTTTAGCGGGAGAGTATGGAGCTAATGTAGGTTGTAAAGGACTACAAAGGCACCAGGCAATTCCTGTTAATTGTTCAGATCTCTGACGCTGTCGCTGTCACACAAACGCGCGATATGACCGTTGATATACGTGATGATTTTAATTCACACAGCCAAACATGGCAGAGGCGAAGCTGCGCTGCTGATCCACTCGAGTGGGAGGCCGGAATTATGGAACCATGTTGTTGCAATTGTCTTTGGCGTTTCCGTGTTCTGGTGATATTAATGAACAACAAGTTACAGTTGACAGTGCGGAATTTGACAACTTAACCCAAAAGCGCCCGCCTCATAGCCTCGCAGAGAACACCGCGCTAGCGCTGGAGAGCGAGTTTTGCAATTCATTTAGGTATCTGTATCTGAAAATTCATCTTATCCAAAGTTGTTGCAGTTTGAGTCCAAAAAGACAACATTGAGTGCAGCAACAATATATAAACTGAAATGGCACTAGATCGATGTAGACGATTGTAAGGAACCATGGTTTAGTTAGTGTTGTAAACTGGTTGGCCTATTAACGCGCGGCGGCGCGCAACACAGCGTTTTGACATATCAAGCTGGATTGGATATGAAATGGAATTCAGAGGCTGCCCGAAACACCTGTGCGGGCACCAGTTCTTTGGTTTAATAGAGTGAAAATCCACAATCATGGGCAACATAATAATAATTTGCGATTGGTATCTCCGCTGTGCTGGCTTGATGGTAATGGCTTGGAATAAATCCATGATTTATATTATCGGTCAAGTGTTAGATGGCTAACGACCGCTGGGCCGGCTGTTGTTCTAAATCTGTAAATTGAAAGTTAAAAGCTTAGTTTTTAGCGAGTAGATTGGTATTAAAGCGAGCGGAAATCGTTAGATTTGTGTGTGTGGTCCGTTCTACTTGTATTAGCGCTCGGAATTCACGGAAATATTTGGGAACCTTTTTCATTGCCTATCTAAAACATGAAACAAAATTGCAGAGATTGATGGGAATACTTTCCAATGACGACCATCAAAAAGTAAGGAATCTTCGGCTTACCAGCGAAATGCGTGAAGCAATATGGTAAAAGTCTTAGTCGATGCACCTGAAGCACCTCAACCTGCAAATTTTATAGCAGAGCTCGAGTTCCTTAGTCTGCACTCAGATGAAAATAACTATATTATCGCTGGGAATTTAAATGCCAAGCACGAAGATGGGGGAAATAAAATCCAAAACCATTTTTTTAATTGGATCGGTCGACACCATGTTGAGTATTCAATCGACCTTCTTGCTACAGATATAGACCATCGTTCCCAAGGAGCGGTGCTTTTCTAGATATACCACTGTTAGACTCAAGACTGACAGTAACTGATTCTGTGGGCCAACAGAAGAGACAAGATATTGTTACAAAAAACTGGCCTTCTGACAAGATTAAAACTCTTGTACAGTCGGTTTACTGACAGAAACGATTTGGAAATTAAGACCTTGAAGTCGTCAATCAAAAACGTCAACTCGCTCATCAAACGAAACTATCGATTGTCTATTAACTCGTACTGGGATAACAGAATTCGAGCCGTTAATTCTAGCAACCCGAGTATGTTTCCTGAGATTAATAAAGTTTTCATTAAAAACAATCAAAACGATCTTCCGTGTCTTAAATTTCGGAGAACAAAAGACAACGAAAACATACTCCTGACTGCATGAATATTTCTGGCAAACGGCGTCTTGCACGACGATTTCTTTGTGATCGAAGATCCATTGGAGAAGTTTGAGACAGTGGGTTCTGCTTTTCAGCAAGTGCATAAGGTGAACGAGTCCATTCATCCCAATCACGACCTGGAGAACAGAGCTCTGCTGAATCACTTTTACCTTCAATGAAGACAATCTGGCAAACGCCCCCATCGCCGAGCAAAATGGGCCAAGTTCCCTGCTCAACTCGAAGGGCGAACTCCAAATGATCTTCGCATCATTAAAGAAAAAGAAGTCAGTAGGAGTTTATGGTATACCCAATATTGTACTAAGACATCTCCCTGAGGATGCAATATAGATAGTATGCCTTCAACAATGCGCTGAATAATGCATATTATCCGGTGAGTTAGAAGACAGCTGTTGTACAAATTTCCGGTCGATAAGTCTTTTTCCGAGTATCAGCAAGGTATTCGAAAAAGTTCTCAATAGAGCTCTGTCCAAGTAAGCCGAGGACAAAAATATAATTGCAGACACCCAGTTGGGCTTTAAAGCGGGACATGACACAATTCAGCTTGTATCTGCTGTCCAATGGAACAATGCTAAGAATCAATGCACGGGTGCCTGTCTGGTTGATTTGGAAAAGGTAAGAAGGTCTTTATCTGAAGCTAAGCAGATGGGGCATAAGTAAACCACTGCTATATATGCTGTACGACATGCTTAATGGTAGAAAGTTTGTTGTCAAGGGTGGCAATGTAACATCTACAACAAAGTTTGATATTAAAATCCGTCTGCAACAGGGAGCGGTGAACTCGCCGATTCTCTTACATATTTACACCAGCGATCTCATTGGGAGTCTACCTCATGCAATTGCGTATGCCGACGATTTAGTTGCGTACAGAACCGGTCCAAAAGTTGAAGTCATCAGAATTCTCTTGCAACGTGATTTCGATCAAATTAGACAATATTGTAGTGATTGGAAGCTGAAAATTAACTTCCAGAAATGTGAAACTATTCCCCCTTTGTCTCCGGTTTCTAGGGATAAGAGAAAGAACTGGCACAAGCTAGTGATCGCTGGGCCACATGGACATCCACTGGCGAGTAAAAGTGCAGTAAAGTACCTTGGCATCTGGCTGGAAGAGTTTCTATATTTCAATCGACGTGTATAGGTTGCTCTGGCCAGGGCTAGGGGAGCTTTTGCCCTGACAAAACGGTTGTTTTATAGCAGCCGCCTTGATAGCAGCGTGAAAGTGATTTGCTATATGGCCCTCATCAGGCCGATGATTTCCTGCGGATGCCCTGTGTGGTTCAGCGTTGCACCATCTCTAATGGAAAAGATTCGTATCTTCGCACTTGTCTGACTTTATAGAACTCCGGAGTCGGAGTATAAACACTATTATTCCAACGGATTCTATATAACGTGGCCAATACAAACAGGATAAATAACTTTTTAATAAAGCTCATTCGCGGACACATTGCAAGGGCGATGACCTCAACTAATGGACAAATCTTCGGAGCTTACTACCCCCAGAGCGCCTCCATTTCAATAGGGTCGTGTCCGACCGGGATCGGAAGGAAGCCATAGGTCAGGTCCACCAATTTTGGTGGCTTAGTTAAAACCTAATATTTTCATTCGACATAGACGACTTATCGCCTATGGTCGACTTACATATGTATGTCTAAGGTATCTATAAGTTAGGTAAGGCATTTGCGGTGGAACCAAAAAAAAAGTTATAAAAACACAAAAAATACAAATAAAAACTATTAAAAAATTAAAAAAAAATACAAATAAAAATATAAAATTGAAAAAAGCTTGCTGTAGCTGTTCTAGATTTAAGTATTATAAGTTTATTTTAAGTTTATTTTAATTTAGTTTTAAAAAAAATGCACGACTGGGTCGCACGAACTTGTTCTTATGTTAGATAATTGCTTAGTGGCTGCAGAGGTATGTATGTACATAAAGGGTATTTCTTTTAGACGTGTGGTTTTCAAGAAGAAATAAAACGCATATAGTTTAATGTTATGGCCAAGAATTTAGCTTGATTATAAAGATAAGGGTTTCATTATGTTTTAAAAATGATTTCGGGGAAGTGGCCGCCGTGGCTGGCTCGAATAAATTCCAGCCGAGGCCCAATTTTGTGAAAATCGGGATCGGTGGCTATCTCGTTTTGGGCCCATTCACCGAACGTGTGACGCGCTTGATGGTTGTTGGGGCTTCAATTATTGCACGAGTTGGATTTTGTAAGCCTGCAAACCAAGATCTTTCCGCATAATATTCCATAAAGTGGATGGGCACATCTCCAATTGTTGCGCGCGATGGCGGATGGACTCATTCGGGTCTTCTTCGATGCTCTACTCCACCGAAAGGAAACATTATCTTGGTAATAAATTTTGCACAGTTTGCAAACTTGTTCGGGAGTAAATCTATTCATTATGAAATGGCAAACCAAACTGAGCATAAATCAAGTGACAGCTGTCAAAAAGACTAACAAAAAGTTTTTGAAAATTTGCAACATGCAACATTAATTGAATTATAAATGACTTCCTGTGTGCAAAATTTTATTGAAATCAGGATAATAGCTTACGATAAAACCGCATTTGAAAAAAAACGGTTATATGAGAGGTACCGTTATAGAACAAATTTCAAAAAATTCGTTCAAACCGAAATATGTATTGTTGCAAAAAATAGCACCCTGAAAATTTTATCAAAATCGTTGAAGCCGTTTTTGAGAAAATCAAACTTTTTGTTAAAAATTGTATGGCAGGTACCGTTATTTTTCGAAACCCCCCGTGATACTACTTAGTAACTATTAATACCAAGTTTGAAGCAAATCTGCCCATCCGTTAAGGCTGTAGAGGCGCGAACAGACAGACAGACAGACGGACGGAATTTCCGTACCCACTTTTTTCAACTTCTCTATTATCGTAATGTCATGTTTGATTGTTAGATTTTTTTTTTTGCACGAATTCATAACTTGCATTTTAGTACCTAAATCGCAAGTAAAAAAATTAGATAACAATCAAACATGAGTTTGAGTTGTTTTTGTTGAGTTTGGCAAAATGTAGTTGCCCCGTGGCTTAGTGGTTAGTGTTTCGGTCTGCTAAGCGAATGAGCCTGGGTTCGAATTCCGCTCATAGCATTCAATGACGCAGACTTTAATTCTACAACTTTTATATCAACTACTCTTATGAAAAAAGAGATCCAACTTTTACATAATGTAGTTTGGTGGTAGGTGGCCCAAAAAATATTATTATGGTCTCATTTAACGCGGAATTGAATGCTCTCAACTTATTTATACCATTTTTGAAAATATTGATTAGTTTCGAACATACAGCCGAAAATTCACAAAAATACCCCTTTTGGGGATATATTTAATAAAAGATTTTATCAAAATCGGATCTATGTGTTCATTACCCAGATGTGTATTCTTCCTTTAATGTGTCCAGAGGGGAATTGCTTAAAATACTATTGTTTTATTCCCACACTGGTATCTGACCACAAACTTAAGCTTGCCTTCAGACTCGAATCCCAGAATTTGCCTACAATGTTGCATTATCTAGAATCTGTCGACTTAGAACTATTAATCACTACTGAAGCGCATCATTTGAATGCATTTCCAGAAATAATTCAAAATCAATTGAATTCACATGCCACTGGCATCACTTTAAATATACCTCCCTCCCCCAGCCCAGAGTATTCAAGAAGCCCACTCAAATAAATAACTCAACACCAGCCAAGTTGACATAAGAGTTCATTTTCGCTTTTAAACATCCAAAAGGAAGCCCTTTCGCCGACGACGAACGATTCTACAACCAAAACATGGCCTACGACCACTGAAATCCACCATATACCGACACCGACACTGCCACAGCCACCGCGTCGGCCGGCCGAGCGTTCAGTCAATAGATCGCAATTCGGCATAATAATAGCCATCCGGAGGATATAAATTTCATCGAGCAGAGAACCGCGTCGTCGCCACCACCATGCAGCAAAGTCAAGCGATAGGGTCAGCTAGGACTTCCACTCTGCTTCCAGTCTCCCTAGATGCGTTGCGCTTTTGTTTTGGCATTGGAAATCCAGCGTTTAGCGTTTAGCAGCGACATGGTCGTCGGTGGCGTGGCGGGCGGCAAAGAAGCGGTGCCGATGAATAGTCTTTTAAAGATAATTTTGCGCAAGCTATTAAATTGATATGATTAAATCTTAATCGCAGATTAAACCGACATCTGAGATTTGCGACATTAGTATGCCCAATGGGTCCGCATAGTGGTGGTAGTCATTCTCGAGTTGCGCGGCACTCTTCTCTCCGCCGCAGATGATATCTGCATACTGGAATCTCTCTCATAGAGCCACTAGGCATGGATGTAGTGTTGCAGCATCCGGCTGCGGCTGAGGAAGGAAATTCACTTTTCTGCTGACCAGGCCATGGTGTCTGCCGATTGGTTTTTGGAACTAAAGAACATAACGTCGTTGTTGCTGTTTTTTTTTTTTTTGTGTGTTCCTTTGTCCTCGTCCAGTGCAGTGTGTGACTGTCAGCTTGACAACTTGATGAAAGAGGATTTATGTCCCATCCATTCAATCCGAATTCGAACGATTGGCTTCTCTGGCTGAGCATCGGGCACCAGGCCTAGGACAGAGGCTTGTATGATGCACAAATCGATGATGATGATCCTCATCATCATTATTATCATCGTCATTGTGAGATGAGGATGGCTCGATTGGTGGATCGTTTATGTTAAGCGGTCGAATGACGTTTTCAACTTGGAATCGTCCATCGCATATCGTCATCGTCCTAAAGGGTCTTGAGACCCTGAGCTATATCGCGGGAGAGTAAACGGAGAATAATGGCCGAAGATGCGAGCAACTGACATGACCGCTGTGATGTCTGGAAGAGATGTGACTAAGATTTAAGATGTATGCAAATAGTGTCATGTTAAGGTTGGTGTGCTGTGTTGTGCTGTAGAGGAGGGTGATTCAGGGATTTTGTCGTTTTGGGTGGGGTGGATTGAAGTCTCTCGCGCTCTCATCGGGGGTTTTTGTCTTTTGTATTCGACGACGATAGTGGCTGACAATGGGAGCTATCTTCCTCTGCGTTCATCGTCTGGTTTGTTGTAGTAATGTGGATGATGTGAATCTTCTTTTTTTTCTTGCAAACCTGGGGACACATCTCCACTTTGATCGGCGGTGACAATTGAAATTGATTTTACCTTTCGAAGCAAGAAAACGTTGAGGTCCTTGAGCATAGCACAGCAGTCTTGGAATCGGTACATGTCATTGTTGCACAAGGATTTCCATGAAACATGCGCGCTCTACCAACCAAGGGAGACGGATGGATGGATTGGATGTGGAGGATGCATCCCATCCTGGATGGATGGATGTATCGTCTGGTGATGACTCTGCTTTCCCTTCTCGTAATTCGCTGCGCAGTTGGTTATGTTATGTTTGATTGGGAAATTGCAGACGAGGAGTTGGTGGTTCGGGAAGGAAACTCCATCAGCAACAGGTCCAAACTGTCTTTCAATTTATTGACGTGTTCTGCTAAGGCAAAAGAAGAAAATTTCGTATGCAAAATAGGCAGAAGAACGCTTTGTTAAATTGATTTTTTGTTGGGCTACCATCGTCTTCAATGGGCATGGAATTTATCGGATGGGAATTGATTTGATTATTTCAACGACAAGTGAATGTTTGAGAGTGAGGATGGAGGGAGATCAATGATCATTGAAGTTCCAATGGGCTTAGTAATAATGTCAATTGAATGGCATTAGAAATAAAGAGTTTTATTGAAAGTTTTCAATTTCAGACTCAATTTTCGATTGGACTAGAAAATTTAATTTACGTTCTACGTAATCAGTAGAAACAAATAAGAAAATTGGTTCAAAAGGGCTGTTTTACTAGAGCAATGTTTGTAAGAAAAACAGTGAGGCAAAAACTTTAGAAGGATTGATCATTATACATCTGCGTAGTGGTATTTAACCCAATGTTATCTCTATAGCTTACAGGAGATGAACTAGATGGATCAAGGAGATCTATCAAAAATTGGAAGTAAAATGTTCTAAATGTTTTACTGACTCTTAACAGATTACATTATTATCTACTTAACTGGTTCCATTTAGATACTATCTTAGAGGCAAATATGCCAAAAGACTCGGTGTCTTCTCCAATAACTTTAGCAGAAGTTGCTTGGATCAAAAGGAATCCATCGCCCACTTCTTTGGCCATGCCCTGCAATCTCCCTCAGACCTAAACTTGATTTAGGAAGATTTTTCTTCGAAGATTCCAGTAATCTTTTAAACATTATTAGTCTTCAAACAACAGGAATCTATCGATTCCACGATACAAAGAACAAAGATCGACTTAATCGTCATATTATAAAACTAAACTTGACCGATCTTCTTCAGGAAAGGAAATTTGGAAACAATTAAATCATATTGGAGTAGGAAAACAGGAAAACTTTGTTCCTTCAGACATTGATTGTGAAAAACTTAATTCTGATTTTATTTTCTGGCTTGGAGGCTCATGAGCCCATTTCATCAGAATTCTAATTTCTATTTTTTTCAAAAGTTTTGGAAAAACTTTTATACATATAATCAGGTGCAAATATATCTAAAGAGGGAAAAACAACTGTTTAAAAAATAAATCAGTCGTCTAAACCAACAAGAGTTGCAAGCGTGCGCTTCTTGTCATCATTGAAGAAATAAGACAGTCCCTCAATAAAAACCATCCAGTAGTTCTTACCCTACTTGACTTATCTAAAGCCATCGACACTGTCGACCGCTTAAAACTGTGTAGAGAGCTCTCAAGTCTTAAGTATAAAAAGTGGTGTTCCCCAAGGATCAATTCTTGGTCCTATACTCTTTTCACTTTATATAAATTAAATACATAAGGTAATTAGATTCTCTTCAATCCATCTTTATGGTGATGATGTTCAACTCTTTCCAAGTTGTCTACTTCGTACAATGCAACACTCTGTTCAACTCTTAAACGAAGACCTAAAACGAAGATGTACAACATCTTTCGATTAAGCCCAGGAAAGTCTAAAAGCTCTAGCAATCCATCGCAAAGTGCTAGATACTCTAACTCTACCACCTGTTCTGATTGCACAAATCCATATATAGGGTTGACTTGGCATTATTTTTAAGAGTACCCTTTCTTGGAACTCTCGGCAAGGCTTATGGTGGACTACGTACTCTTTGGGCAACTCAGCACTTTCTTCTAGTAAAAACCAAATTCCTTCTTGCTAAAACACTTCTTTCACCAATAATCTTCTGTGGATTTTAAATCTTCATAAGCCCTGCTAGTCATAGCCACAGGAAAATAAACTTAGTATTTACCAATATTGCAAGCCATGTCTTCTGTCTTAAAATATATGTCTACATCTCTACATACTCACGAGAACTGACTGGACTTTCATTCGACAAAACTTTGAAATATAATAGATATCCGGTTCCTTTAGAGCAATGTCTCGTCGCAGGGAGCGGAGCACAGTGCTTCGGTTCAGTGGGGTTTTCGCTGTGTCCGATCGGGACCGGAGGGAATATTTTGACAAGAAGCACCAGTGGCCTTACAAATTTATAGTTGGAGTGGAGTAGTAGTATATATAAGTAAGAGTATATATAAACAAACAATTAAAAAATATGAAAATTAAAAAAAAATGTTTGCTGTGGGCTGTTCTATAGTTTTAAGTAGATTACGTTTTTTACTTGCGATTTAGGTACTAAAATGCAAGTTATGGATTCGTGCAAAAAAAAAATCTAGCAATCAAACATGGCATTACGATAATAGAGAAGTTGAACAAAGTGGGTCCGGAAATTCCGTCCGTCCCCGTCTGTCTGTCTGTCTGTCTGTTCGCGCAGCTACAGCCTAAAGAGATGGGCCGATTTGCTTCAAACTTGGTATTTAGTATTTATTAGGTAAGATTAAGTTAGATTTTCTCGAAAACGGCTCTAACGATTTCGATAAAACTTTAAGGGTGCTAATTTTTACAATAATACATTTTTCAGTTAGAATACATTTTTCGACCGGTTTTATGACCGGTTTTTTCAAATGCGGTTTTATCGTAAACCATTATCCCGATTTCAATAAAATTTAGCACACAGGAAGTCATTTATAATTCAATTAATATTGTTTTTCAAAATTTTCAAAAACTTTTTTTTTCGATTTAAAAAAAAAAATTTGGTTTTCGAAATATTGTGAAAATGGGTGGATTGAATTTTTTAAATAATTTTCCCAGATGAAAACTACAGATTGCCTTATAATGACATACTAGAAAAAAATTAAAAATATTTTTTCGAAAAGTTTTTCAAAAAAAAAAACTGGTCGAACGATTTTCAAAATTTTTTTTTCTTCAATAGACATTAAGTTTTCAAATTTTATTGCATACTTAGTTTTTCCAAGAAAACTCTGAAACTAATTAAAAAAAAAATAAAGAATTTTCTAAAAAAAAATATTTTTTTTATTTTAATAGACGTGTGGTTTTCAATCTGGCAATACTTTTTTCGGAGTTTGTCTTTTTGACAGCTGTCTCTTGATTTATGCTCAGTTTGGCTTTGGTTTGCGATTTCATAATGAATAGACTTACTCCTGAACAAAGTTTGCAAATTGTGCAAATTTATTACCAAAATAATGGTTCGTTTCGGTGGAGCAGAGTATCGAAGAAGACCCAAATGAGTCCATCCGCCATCGCGCTCGGAAGGATCTTGGTTTGCAGGCTTACAAAATCCAACTCGTTCAAGAATTGAAGCCTAACGCCCATCAAATGCGTCACACGTTCGGTGAATGGGCCCAAAACGAAATGGCCACCGATCTCGATTTTCACAAAATTGAGAAAATTGGGCCTCGGCTGGAGTTTATTCGAGCCAGGCACGGCGGCCACTACCCAGAAATCATTTTAAGAACATAATGCAAACCCTTATCTTTATAATAAAGCTAGATTCTTGGCCATAACATTAAACTATATGCGTTTTATTTCTTCTTGAAAACCACACGTCTAACAGAAACACCCTTTATAAACATACATAAGCAGCCACTAAGCAATTATCTAACATAAGAACAAGTTTAGGCCACCCAGTCGTGCATTTTATTTAACTTTTATTCGACGATGTGACCGCACATATGAGCAAGTGCAACGATGTGATATCTATTTTTTTTATTTTTTTTTAGGTTAAAAATAAACCAGTAGTTTAAATTTAATATAGTACATATGCATATCGCCATCTGAAATCTTAAGTGCCTCATATCCATCGAAATTATTCCTCATAAAAACAAATTTTAAGGTTTGAAAAATAATTTCGTTACTTTCTTCTTAACTAATTAGACTTTTGAATGCTTAGTACATATTAATTGAACATTTTTTTCTTGTAATTTGAAATTCTTGGGTCAAAAACTGTTACGGTTAGTTTAAATAAAAAGTTTAAAAAAAAAACAGAAATAGATATAAGACCATGTTCCACACAAATGCGAAATCAATGAAAACCAAACTTCATATTTCCATCGCATATAGAGGGAAATCAACGAAAAAATAATAAAAAAAGGCAAAATCCTAAGCCTTATTAATTTTTAGAATTTTATTTTTAGTGATACAAATCTATACACATAAATAAAAATGAAGTGTCCACCTAAAATAATAACAGCTTTTTACTTGATGTATACGAAAGGATATACGTTATCATTTAAAAAAATGTCGTGTGTGTGTGTGTGTGTGTGTGTGTGTGTGTGTCTGTCTGTCTGTCTGTCTGTCTGTCTGTCTGTCTGTCTGTCTGTCTGTCTGTCTATCTGTCTGTCTGTCTGTCTGTCTGTCTGTATGTCTGTCTGTCTGTCTGTCTGTCTGTCTGTCTGTCTGTTTGTCTGTCTGTCTGTCTGTATGTATGTCTGTCTGTCGCAGATGACATAGCAATTGTTGTTAGACACAAGTGCCTTAAAACAGCTATTAACGTTATGCAACAAGAGTTTGATGAAGTCTCTAAATGGTGTCATGATTTTGGGTCTGTCATTAATGCCAACAAAACGAAACTCATGCATATTCGCTCACCACACCAAAAAGAGGAAAGAATAAGGATCTTCTTTCAAAACGAAAAATGTCCACATGCTCAAAAAAGTGATGCAATTGAAGTAGTTACATCTACAAAATATCTTGGAGTCACAATCGATGATCATTTTCTTTGGCGCCAACACATTGAGAGCATAAGGAGTAGCATGAGAAGTTCTATGTTTGCTCTCTTTTATCTGGAAAAGTATTCAACAAAAGATGTCCTAAAACAAGTTTACTACTCGCTTGTTGAATCTCGATTGCGGTATGGAATTTTGGCCTGGGGAAACACATCAAATACTCACATGAATAATATCGTCAATCTACAGCATAGAATCTTTAAATTAATTGATAAAAATCATGAGTTCAAGTTTTTGAATGTTAAAAATATTTATAAAATGTCAGCTATAATAGAATACTACGACGATGTAAGGTTTCAGCAACCTATCTCACACAACATAAACACCAGAAGACGAGCGCAAGGTCTACTCGAGATTCCAGCGGTATACAACAACTACGGAAGAAGACAACTGAGTTATGCGATACCATCAATTATGAACCAGCTACCAGCCAACCTAAAAAACATTCAAAATTTCAAAAAACGTAAAAAATGTATAAAATTGTTCTTTTTAAACTAGTTTTTCAATTTTTGATCTATTATTTGTTAAAAAAAAAAAAAAAAAAAAAAAAAAAAAAAACAATTTCTTCATTCATGACGAAGTCGCGGACAACGGCTAGTATAAATTAAAAATTAACATTAATTTTGTGGCTATGCCTCACTTTATATAACATTGGCTTATTTCAAATATCAAAGTTGATAAAAACTTACAAGTGAATTATAAAAAATACTTAAAACTATTTTTTTCTAGATTTTCTACATTTAATTTGATTCGTAATTGGTTATTAAAATACTTCAACATTCGGAGGAGCTAGTTTTTTTTAGTGTTTTAAGTTTATTTTTATTTAAATTTTTATTTTAACAGTTTTATTTTTAATAGACAAAAATTAAATATCATAGATTAAAACTTGAAAAAGACTACTTTAAGTGCTGTAACGTGCAACGTGAAGTTACATAACTCGTCTTACTTAAAATAAATTTGTTTCCTCTTTTTGACCTCTCCATGAACACATTTAGGTAGCTTATAGCTAAAAGATTTAAGTACATTAATTTACCTTTATTTTAGTTATAACTTATAGAAGTATTAGTATTATTAATTTTTTTTTCACATCGTATTAATGTATGGTTAAAGTATAACTTATATCCACCTTCTTTGGATATAAAGGAAATAAGCACTAAAATGCTTACATAGTTGTTATAAATTAATAAATAGAGCATTTACTATATCCCACCTCATGTGGATATGGAGCAATTAAGCATTACGTGTTTGTTATTCAAACTTCTCTACAAAAATTGCCCCACCTAGTACAAATTTTGGATAAGAGGCAAATTAGCACTAAGAGAACCCAAAAATTGGTGGTCTATAGAGAAAAAAGTGGTTTCTGTAACATTTTTAATAACAGAGAGGAATAGAGCAATGGGGATAGAACCAGAGAGATAGGAATTAGTATAACTGCACCATTAACTCAGCTTCCCGAAAAAGTGGTCTATGGCTAAGAACTCAGGAGTTATTTTTTGGCTGAGGGCAATTATTTAAAATAGTGAGTAATTTAAAACGCCCGTATAGGGTCAGTAAGTTTCTTAAGTTGATATTTAAGCTAGTTTTTTTAAGAATTTTAATCTGGTATTATATAAGTAAATGAATAATAAAAATTAATGAAAAAAATGGGCACGACTGGGTCGCATGTACTTGCTCTTATGTGCCTAATTCCATTGGAAAGCAAGATATTTGACAGAAACAATTAACATTTAATTTGAAAAAATCACAGTTTGAACTTATAAAAAGTATCAAAACCACAATACTTAACGGTTTCACAAGTCACACGTATTAAAATATAAAATTTTATTGAAATCCATTGAGCCGTTTCCGAGAAAGTCGAAAATTAAAAAAAACCATTATATGAAAGGTACCGTTAATAGACTTTCCGGTAAATTTGGTTCTAATTAGCTGATAGTTACTACCAACAAAAAAATGTCAAAAATTTTCATCAAATTCGTTGTAACAGTTTTCGAGAAAAATAAGCTTTATATGGCAGGTACCGTTATTTTTAGCCCTAAAAATAAAATTTCAATTTCCCCTCTGACGAATGCCAATAGGTACGGGCACGCTTGCAGAAGTCCAGAGGCTGAACCCAATTTACGACGGTTTTCAAGCATAAATCGGCCGATACTGCTGCAATTTCACGTTCGATATTCGTACGAAGTTCATCAATCGTCGCTGGCTTGTTGGCATAGACCATAGACTTGACGTAGCCCCACAGGAAATAGTCTAACGGCGTCAAATCGCACGACCGAGGCGGCCAAGCGACTGGACCATTTCGTGAGATAACACGTTCTCCAAACTTGGTTTCCAATAAATTGGTTGTGACATTCGCTGTGTGGCTTGTGGCGCCGTCCTGTTGGAACCACATGTCCTCCAAGTCTATATCATCCCATTTGGGCCAAAAATATTCGGTTATAACTGAACGGTAGTGATCCCCATTCACATTAACGTGCCGGTCTTGATCATCACGGAAGAAGTACGCCCAATGACGCCGCCGGCCCATAAACCACACCAAAACCAAACCAAAAAAAATTTTTTCGGGATGCAATGATGACTAATAGAGTACGTGTGGATTGCTGCCTGACCAATACCGCATATTTTGTTTATTGACGAAGCCATTCAGCCAGAAATGAGCCTCATCGCTGAAGATGATTTTTCGATGAAAATCCGAATCATTTTCAAGTTGTTGCTCAGCCCAATTCACGAATATACGACGCTTCTGGTGGTCAAGTGGCTTCGGTTTTGCGTCAATTTAATCTTGTAAGGATGTAGGCAAAGATCTTTTCGCAAAATTCGCCACAACGACGTCACAGAGATGCCCAGCGCTTGCGAACGACGTGAGTGAGAGACACATATGGGCTTTCTGCAACTGAAGCCTCAGTGGCAGCAATATTCTCGACACTACGGGCACTTCTTTGTCTCACTGGCACGGGAACATTTTGTACTGTGCCTGTAGATTCAAATTTTTCCACTAGACGCTCAATTGTTGATCTGCTAGGACGATTATGACGACCATAAATTGGACGTAGCGCTCTTAACGTTGAGGCCACTAACTCCGAATTTCGGTAGTAAATTTTAATAATTTCGACTCGTTGTTGGCTCGTATATCTTTCCATCATGAAATGCAAATGGCAAACCTTACTAAAGAGAAATGTCAAAAGAACGGCAAGAAATATGGCGTCGTTTGCTGTCCCTGTTGCACTACTTTTGTAGCGTCATTGTTGAAAAACCCTTTATATTCAAGAATCCTTGACTTATAGTCCCTATAGTCTAAGAGCCTGCAACTGATTTCTTGCGTGAGAGGAAACCAGATGATATTGATGTTACAAACAGTCCTCCTCAAGGTGATAATGCCATCAATCGTCTGCCAGCCCGCAGAGGCAGCATTACCGAGTAATGGTGGGTTAAAAGTACCATTTTTCTGCAAATAGACCTAGTGAAGGAAACCATTTCAAATGCATCGCATCCCAAAGCCCTTGAGTGCGAAAGTGTTTATGACAAACGTCTCACAGGTGCCAAACCCCTGACAGGCGCTATTTGTTTACCCTTGTCACACTCAGCGTTTTGGTTTTTGTTTATAAGAAATATTTAAGCTCGCGATAGGCTTAAAAAGTTAATTAGTTAAACTAGTTTTTTTTTTAGATTTGTTGTCTTACAATAAGCTAGTTATAAGTTAATATTTAATAAAATATTTTACTAATATTGAACTAGAATCTTTCTAACACTACTTGATAAAGGTATTTACTAATCCATCCATCAAAAAACAAACCATCAAGACCAAATGCAAGCGTTTTTGGTAAAAAAGGTCCTTTAAACGCTTAAGAAAAGTCGAGTGCAACAATCTTACTGTCTCCAAAACTTATGTAAAGATTGGTTCTACTTTTCGATAAGATAATGTATATTATATGTACCTTCCATCAGATCACAAACGGATTGTTACAAAGGCCATAATGTTGCTGAAAGTTAATCAGCGTTTTGCTGACCTTGAAAAGAAGACGCAGTTTGAAACTTTTAGAAAATTTGAAGTTGAAGAAGATCCGCCTTTTTTGGCGACAGACTGTACAAATTATGTTTTCCATCCACTCGAAAGCAACCAGAAGATAAATGAAATGATTTTTTTTTTTAATATATTTAATTAACGCCGATTATGTAATATCATTTGGCGATTGTTGCTGTTTAATGCGACCGACCATGAATATAATTTTTTTTTTAGACATAAAACTTTTTAATGGACACTTTAACTAAAATCTGGATAAACCACACATTCATGGATGCAAAGTGAATATAAACTTAAATAAATTAAATTAACTGTTTTGAGAAAATAAAAGCATATACATATGTACATACATAAATATGTATTCTCTGCTAATTTATATGTAGAATTGAATTAATCAATTAGCAATAATTCGAGAGGAATGTTTTGTTCGGCTTTTTTTCAATGAATTTCACATTAGCATTAGAATTTCGTTTGCAAAATAACAAAATTCCACATAAGGATAATAATAATAATGTACATGCATTTGCACCTATGTATGTATGTATGTATGTACATATGTAAATTTAATAAATTCAAAAAATTTCTTTAATATAAAATTATACATGATTTCGTACTTACTCATCAAAATATTCATACATATGTATGTATATGTTATGCTGCTTCATTACTTTTAATAAGCTTTTGTACTAAAGTGGACTCTTTGTTGAATAACGTCTGAAAAACGTGTTGAAAATGGACACAAAAATAAATGAAATCCAAACTCAAATTTTATTTAAATACGCATTTTGACATATTTAAAAACAACATGCTTGCTGTTTTTCAAAATTTTATTTAATAATGAATTTTAACTGCTTTCTCATCCAACAAGTTTTTCCATATATATTCAGATCGCTATTGGTTACAAACCGCTTTATATATATAAACTTTTGATTGGAAGACGAATTTTTAGTTTTGTTAGTTCTCGGTGATTCTCATCGTTTACTACTCAGATAAATACGAATTTCGGCTTTTATTTAGGAAATCGCTACCTAGAATTGTGGTTTGAAGTTATCCTTCAACCAGTCATATATCGCTTGCCCTTCGTTACTATATTCGTTATGTGTAGTCATAATTGATGACGAGCTTTGAAATCACTACAGTCCATAGGTACTTCCTTCAAAAAGTTGGCTGATTGCTTGGAGGTCTGTTTTTCTATTTGAAGTGAAAGCGACTTATTCAATGAAAACCACTCCTATAAGGCGTTGAAAGAGGGAAAATGAGTTTCAAGAAAGAATCGGGAAAATGTGATTCGGAAAATTTGAATGTAAGATTAAAATGCTCTGATCGAAACGCCAGTTTCCGCCTTCTTACTGTTTTTGAATAAATTCTGCATACCCAAATGAACGAACTTGTATTTACTTACTTGTAGTAAACAGTATTTTATCAAAGCTGTGAGAAAGATGTTTATCTTTAACTGAACTTTAGAATAGAATTTCTTACAATGTTAACTTCAAATTGATAATTTATGAGTTTTTTTTTGCCCCTAAGAAGACATCAAATATTACCGATACAAAGAAATGTATTTCTTGATTATGAGGAAATGTCAAAAACTCCGTAAGTAACAATTCCGCTTCCACACATTTAGGCCAACGATCAATTTAAAATCTAATTCCATACAATGTCCTTGCCTTTGGCGGCTATTTGAACTCAAAGATCCCATCTTATTGATTGCCATCTTGTCAAATGTTATCACAGATAAAATTGTTTCCCGATTGTTTCAATCCGCCGAACAAACAGATCTATTCTATTGCCTTTGAAGAGCAACCGCTTTTTCAAGTGAGACTTCCCACAGAGGCTCCAAAGTTAAGGTGGCAAAATCAAGCAAGTCAAGATCTCACTTCATAATCATCCATAAATTTGCAAAAATAAATTTCTCCACAGCCGCACGCTGCCCGGACACCAGATGGAACGCTTGAAGTGCCACACTCATGCTGACCACCACGGTGAACTCATTCGATCAATCGATTGATTACTCAGACAAAAAAAGTGAAGAAGACGCTGCGCTGCGCCAACACCATTGCCATCACCATTACGCGTCTATATCCTCATCATCAGCTTGTATCAAAATCCTATCTCTTGCCTGACAGTGTTGGATCAAGACAGCAGCAGGGGCTGCGCACTCACCACTCACCGCTAACTTGCACACCAATGACTGGTTCTTCTTTTTCAGCGGCCATCATAATCGTCATCACCATCATCATCGGTGGCGGCAGTTTGCACCACGAACACGACGACGACGACGACCTTCATCGATAGTCAACCATTCGATACCAACATTGCCGACTTGGACGCATCGTGCGCACGCCTAACCATATGGTAATTGCAATCATATAAACGCACCCTGCGGCCAGTGGCTACTGTGCGATGCAATGCTCTGCGCATTGGCAGAGGATACTCAGGATTCCACAGTATGCGGCCGCGCGATGATGAATCCCTGCGATTACTCAGCCAGATTTGTCCTCATTATTCAATATGGGGCTGTGGAGCTTGCTTATTGATTTATCATGGCTCATCGATATGAAGTAACCCGAATCGCTGGGGCTGTCGTAACAGGTGCGACTAGACGAAGCGATGTGCCTCAGGTGCGTTTCGCTTCGTTAATGTCAAAATGAACGCTTTGGTGGTAACAAAATAATAAAAAAAAAAAAAAAGTCAAGCACGAGTGTCGGATAATTTGAGGTGTCTATCGGGCTTTGGAGTAGATTCCAGCACTAAGTTTGTGATTATTAATGGGCAAATCAGTTTTGATAGTCACTGCGGCGGTAATTTTTTCGTTGAAGTTTTTTGTTTATTTGGGGTTTCTTGCCATGGATGCCGAACCTTAAAAAAATATTTTACTACGGGCGCCGCTGGGGAAGGCAAATAGCTTTTATTCCCTAATATTGTAGGGCAAGTTTGCATTGTTGGGTCAAACGCTGATTCAATTTAATTTTTCTTCAAAGTGTTGTTTATTAACTTCTTCTCAGGGATTAATGCGGTGCATCTCGGGTGCCTAGAACCCCAAAGTCAAATAGTGTTTGAAAGGTTGTTGGAAGTAATATGGTTTCTACCAATGCTCTACTTCTTGCGGCTTTGAAAGACTTTCGTGAAGGAATCAACAGAATCGCATTCACCGTCGTCTTCAAAAGCGGAGCTTATTTAGTGTGGACTAATGGCTTTTGGCTGACTTAAGCAAGAAGTATTAAACTTCAAATACCTGATGACATAAAAATTGTCTTTTCTAATTTAAAAAGCCAATATAGAAGTGAGGAAGCGCATCACTTAGCGCGTTAGGACCAACACGATTTCATGCTAATTGACTTTTTTGCGGACCTGAATACTGTGAAAGCTTGCTGGCCATTGCTGATTCGGATGAGTAGCTTATGTTGTAGTACTGCTGCGGATATGGCTAACAAAACCTCAACCAAAGCTGCTCAAATAGCAAAAGAGGAGATCGATAATCTTGATTGAAGAAATGGAGAATGTTACAGGAGAAATATGCTGGAAAATTTATCTTCTTTGGTATTGTAAGAGTGAATGTTAAACCAAACAGTAAAACACAATCTTTTAAGCCTACAGAGCTCAAACCGAATCTTTATTAGGGCAATGGAGAAAATGTTGTACTAGAACCGTAGTCAATGCTGAGAATATATAAGATAATTTTTGCAGACTACATATATACTGGAAATGATTACGTAGTCCTGCCATAAGTTCTGTCCCTAACTTATAAGATGCCAAAAAAAAAAATTGTATTGATCTGTTGTTGTTCTCAAAATATATAACGGACAAATGGATACCTTAAATAACAGTTATGAGTCAGTTGAATTTAATACGTGAAACGATAAACATGGAGTGGGGCAAAAAAGGACAAAAGGAAACCGCGTCGCACTGCACAAATGCAGTAAAATTCCCACTGAGATTTTCGAACTGCTGAAACCACATAAAATATCGAAAAAAAATCATCTATCGCGCTATAAAACGGTACAACGAGATCTCCTCTGTTGATGATAGAGCAAGAAGTGGCCGACCTCGCCAAAGTAGGACGCCAGCAGTGATCAAAGCAGTTGCGCAAAGAATCCGAAGAAATCCCCTCCGCATACAGAAAATTATGGCTCGAGAAATGGAAATACCCACAAGAACGATGTCACGCTTCATAAAACAAGACCTAAGGCTTGGCGCTTACCGTAGAAGTACTGGACAACTCCTGACTGAGGCTCTGCGCAAGATAAGAGCGACAAGATCAAAGGTGTTGCTTCAAAGACACGCAAACGGAGGACACAAAAATATTCTTTTCACAGATGAGAAAATTTTCACAGTGGAACAGAAATTTAATCGCCAAAATGACAGGATATACGCCCATAGCTCCAAGGAAGCTGCAGAAAAGGTTGGAAAAGTCCAAAGAGCCCATCACCCAGCTTCAGTGATGGTTTGGAGGAGAG
This sequence comes from Platycheirus rosarum, assembly GCA_963971375.1. Taxonomy (NCBI): domain Eukaryota; kingdom Metazoa; phylum Arthropoda; class Insecta; order Diptera; family Syrphidae; genus Platycheirus; species Platycheirus rosarum. The sequence continues at coordinate 15,627,791 of OZ020507.1, forward strand.
TGTCGTATGACGGTGTTACAAATTTGCATTTTTGTGAGCAGGGAGTGTAAACACGTGCTTCCAACTGTAAAAGTTATGTTTTAGAGAATGTTGTGAAGCCCTTAACTAACACCTTATTTGCGGGCAAGCACTGTATTTTCCAGCAAGCCTCTGCGCCGGCTCACAAGGCAAAAACCACCCAACTTTGGCTTAAGGACAATTCACCGGGGTTTATCGCCGCTGAAGATTGGCCCTCGGGCAGCCCGGATCTTAATCCGCTGGACTACCGTCTATGGAATGTCTTGGAGGAGAAGGTTTGCTGTAAGCCTCACCGAAATATTGAGTCTCTTAAAGCTCACTGGAAGTCGTGCGTGCGGCGATAGACGAATGGCCGGACCGTTTAAGAAAGTGTTTCAAGGCTAAGGGTGGCCACTTTGAATAATTTCTTACAAATTTTTAACGTCAATTTAATACAAAATAAATATCGTAAAAAGAATTTTGATAACTTGTTTATTATTTGAATAAGACGTGTTTGTGTGAGGAACAGAACTTATAGCAGGACTACGTATTATTCAAATTCTGTACTGAGTGACCGTCCACAGACTTTGGTCAAAAACCTGATAGGAGTGGAGCTCAAGGCAAGGGAAGTTGACCACCGACTCAGCATCTCCGTCTCCTGTGGAAAATTAATATGGAAGACTCAAGCTGTTCTTTCAAGACCCATACATACCTGATTTTGTTTAACTACGAAAGCGGTAAAGATAAACTTAACAAAGAAGTCACTGAAGGCCGTTATTAAGTAAGAACACAGTCACCTCCAGCTCCAACAACGAATGTTGGCAAAGAACATCAAAACATTGAGGTGTAGCTTGAACAAAACAACTGGGACAAAATTCGGTAGTGCAGAAAAAGGATTAAGAGAACCAAAAATGTTACGCAAGAGATTTAATAAGTACAATCTCAGAGATGGAACATGAAAATACAGTTATGATCATACCTCATGTAAGGACAGTCCATCGCTGGAACTTGATTGTGTGTTGCTTTCAAAATTCATGAGATGAGCAAAGAAATTTTAAAAAAAGCTGCACAGTAGAATGGCCAAGTGAATTGGTTCAAGCTATAGTAATGTTAAAAACTTAGAAAACAATACCAGCACTAGGATCAATCAAAGAGTCAATCAAAGAGAGACAATTGCTGCGTCTCTGAGTTAGAGACGCAATCGAGTACCAAAGTTGCTCATGGACGCTATCAAAGCTTCAGAGGTAATCAAGAAGAAGAAATGAAAAAAAGCCTGTATGGATGACTGACAACAGGCCAGAACAAAACCAGTAAAAAGGATAAACGTCCAACTTTTCAGTAATGTTGAGTCATAAAAAGCCAATAGAAACGAAACTTCCAGCGATAAAATGAGAAAGGCTCTGCGTAGAGACTGATTTAGGTATAGTCTGTCCACTAAAAAATTTCAGTAGGTAGCTACTACCGAGAAAGCATTATTTTTGCAAATGGTGCCAGTTGGTGGTTTTAATCCCTGAATAAGTACTGAAATTATAAAGCCAATCACTGACTTACCCATGACTTACAAGCGAATTGTTGTTGCAAACAACCCTCTTCGTGTGTATCAGGTGTATTGAAAACAAGCACATCATTTTAATGCTGGATTTTTCTTTTGATTTTGTTGAAAAGCTTTCACATTTGGTGCTTTTTAAAGCTTTTAAGACCAATAATCTCTAATGTGCACTACAGAAACGGAAATCCTTTAATATTTGGGATCTTTCAAAGTTTAATGATATTAAACTGCAGTCAGAGTGAGAGAACAATGTCCTCTCTTTGCTGTACTGCGAAAAACAAAGAAACACATTTTAAGGGAAAGTTCTAAAATTCTCGTGTTCGGTTTTTTCAATGCAAGTACCACTAATGGACAATTCTGTCTAGATCAGAATTTAATGAGCTAACCATACGCTGCCATCTGGTCCAATGGATTTATGTATGTATGTATACACAAGTATACAGGTTTTTTATTATTTATTTCTTTTTGTTTGTATTTTTTTCAGACGACGCTATGATTGCTACTTCCTTACAATCCATCTCAAGGTACATGCCAATTTTATGAGAAACAAATAAACACCGCCATCCCATGTCTACTCTAATTAATTAAACTATTTTAATGAAGGTTTTTTAGTAGCTTTTTCTTCATTTTTCACTTTGATTTTGCCATTTTTTTAAGATATGTAATATTGTCAATAGTAACCATAACTCTGTAAATTGTGCAATAAAAGATTAAGATAACAATGTACCGATTTTTTTCCTACAATAAAAAACAATAATAACAAATAAACATTTCAGAAATGTTTCTAAGACCGTCCACGCCAAAAACAACATTCCAAAAATATTTTTTAAACAAATATTTTTTTGGTGTGGACGCACCTTAAGAAAATTCGATTTACGAATATGAGCATTGTAGGTCTTCCTAGCCTGATAAAACGTTTTCTTTTTTTTTTGCTCTGTGGTGTTGGCTTTGTAAGTACGGACGGAAACTAATATCTCATTTCGTTTTCATTTTTATTCACAATCGATTGCTTATACACAATAAGATATAATATTTTATAAGGCTTTCGGTAATCTCAATAAAACAAATTTACATAAAAATCAAAAAAAAAAACAGTTGATTCAAATTTAATTAAAATATTTTTTTATTCTTTAAACCGTTAGTTTTTTGTTTGTTAATAGTTCAATAAAATAAAATATTAAGACGAAAGATACATTTCAATTTATTTTGTTCAGCCTTCCTTCTTGCTATTTTACTACTTCGACTTCTAATATTGCGTAATCTAAGAAGCAATTCCAAAGATGAACGCTGTTGATAAAGAATTGATGCTCCGATGTTAAGGATGATTACCGTACATGCTTGTAGTATTTCCAATTCATTTTAAAATTAATGTCCAGGGGCTTTATATTGATGAAAAAAGACATTTTATTTACTTTTAATCTCTAGCAAGCGACCGATCTTTACTAGATGAGTTTTAAAACTGAAACTTAACTGTAAAAAGAAAAAATTTGATTGTTTTCGGTGCCAAACTGGTTTGATGCCGTTGATGGAACATGGAAATGGAGGGGACGCATTATTCGTTCGTTGCGGTCGCAAACTCGCATCGTCGATCGTCCTAATACCACATGTATGAGGATGAGGCATATAACCTGAGCTGCTGAAAGATGTCATTCTTACCAGGGTTGGAATCGGCTAAGGTGATTGATGAGGTATTGGTATATAATTTAACCAAATCAATCGTAGTTATAATATTATTTATTACTTATTATTGAAAATTACACTTAAAAAGTATCTTATTAATATTTTACATGTTATAATTTTTATTGTTTTAATATCTTTAATATCATATTCTCCATCATTCACATCTGGACTATTTTCAATATTTGCAGTTGGCCACCTAAAAATGTTGTTATAAAATGGCATATGCTTTTCCAGAACGCTATCCTGAAAAATTGTCTATTTTTTATTGATAGGCACTTTTAAATCATAAGCTTTGGCTGATGGAAGCGAAACAAGTAGTAATTAAGCCCAGTGGCCACACTGATATTAACGTATAAATTTCCCTCTATTGTAAATTTCCCTAGCGAATATGAAAAATATAAAGAAATAATAAAGAAACAGTCAGTCTTTGGCGGACCTGCAAACCACCAAGTTGTGACTACTCATTTCTAAAAGTTAAGGATCTAAGACTAGATGTTTAATCAATATATTCTTCAGCTATGATAATACCTTTTCGATCAGAATCATACTGAAAACTCAAGGATGTCGAAGGTGTTCTGTTCTTTTGGGACTTTTTTCCTTAAGATTCAGTTGACAAACATATTTTTTTGTACAAATTTGGCCACCATTTCTTAAATTCCAAAACATCTTTTGTTTTAAGCTTTATGATTGTAAATGATAAGCTGGAGTTCGAAACCAAATCAATGTATTCTCCTGGGACGTAGATACGATCATGCTTTCGAAATTTTTTTTTTATGACTCCAAAATCAGGGTCATTTGGTAAAAACGAATGATCGCGTATGAGAAAATACTGATAAACCTTTCAAAATCTTTTAAAGTCGGTCAACAATGTATTATTTTTATTTTGACGGGGCGGTCTTCGGAAAAAAGGTATAAATACTTAATATGTGGTCCAATATTATATTTTATATGATGCATGAACATTTAGCAAACCTCATTGGCTCCTTTGTAAGCAGTGCCTTCGTGATATCTACATGTATAATGTTGATTTGCCTGTTTTTAAATCATTAATACCAAAACAATGAAAATCGAATGTTATGGCTGCAACATCATCTCTTTCCCTACAAAGGTCTTGAACTGATGAAATTTTGTTGTAAAATTTTTTTGCGCGTTTTTTATGGATCATTAAGTGATCGTTCTACCGAACGTTTTGCATTTTCTGATAAGTTTGATTGCTTGATTTTCGTTGATAGTTCTTCGCAAGTTTTACATGTGTCAACTTGTGGTCGACCAAATGTATTTTTTAACATTGAATGTGTAGTGTATTTTTAGTCATATTTCAGAAGGCACTGTATTTGCTTTCGGGTGATATCCTCTATTATCTTTAGGAGTCTTCCCTTCTTTAAGCAAATCACAAAGTCTGCGAACTCTGGCTTCAGTAACTCCATATAGGCTGATAAATGCTATCTTGCAGACTTTAACTTTATCAGTAAGTGATTGAAGAAATATACTCTGCTCATTTTCGTTGAAAAGATATTCATTTTTGAAATGCAGAACTCCATTTAATCTTGGTGGAAATTAGCAAAACATTAATTCTTACATCTGCAGTATTTCACCGGTATATCTCGGAGCTATTTGTTTTCCTTGATAATTAGTATATGCCTGTCCCTTAACTTTAGATTTTTTATAAGATTCCTTTTATGCTTTGAGGGATTACACGTTCTCTTCTTTTTCGGCTCAACATCACTCTCAGTTGCACTTGAAGACATTTTCAAGCTTAAATTATTACTTTTCGCACAAAATAATTGAGTAAAAGTCAAGTGAAGTTAACGGATATATGACATTAATCACGAAATGACAATTGTCGTCAAATTTGAAGATTAGAATATTGTTGAACCAATCAGAACAAAGTAAATTTAAAACGTCGAACTCAGTCATAAACTACTCCTGCACTAGATGGCAGGAGTAGTTCATTCAAAAACTCACTGACTAATGTTGTTTATGCAATGAACGTTTTTCAAACGATATTATTTGAAGAGGAAAGAATGTGTCGACTTTCGTGGTATTCATATTTTTATTTATTAATGAATTGATTTGGTTTTTAAACATATTAAAGAATAAAAAAAAATTAATATAGTTTAATGAAAAAAATATTTAATATAATAGTTTTCACGTTGAATTAAAAACAAAAAAAAGGTCCAATTGTTTTTTCCGTACCTATAAGATATACATTTATATGTCTTATTTCTATTAAAGGATCTACGGCGATATATTGCAATGTACTGCGTTCTTTTCTCATATATACAATATACTGAGCCTAATCTTCTATAGACTGGCAGCACTGCCCACAAGTCCCTCAATTTTTTTTTGTTTCTTTTGTACATATCATTTACTGATATGATTACTACTTCTTAACAATCCATCTCGAAGTGCATTCCCATTTTATGAGAAATAAATAAATAATAAAACCGTCCACACCAAAAACAACATTTCAAAAATATTTTTTAAACAAATATTTATTTAGTGTGGACGCACCTTAAGAATTTCGTTTTAGGAATATGAGCAAGACCTACTTCCTAGCCTGGTAAAACTTTTTCTTTGTGTGCTCTGTGGTGTTGGCTTTTTAAGAAAGGAAACTAATATCTCATTTCGTTTTCATTTTTATTCAATTGATTGCTAAAACAATACACATTAAGATATAATATTTTATTTAATCTCAATTAAACAAATTTAAATGTAAAAACACAAAACAGTTGATGCAAATTTAATCAAAATAAATAATTTGTCTATAAACCGTTAGTTTTTTGTTTGTTAATTGTTCAGTAAAGTAAAAGATTAAGACGAAAGATACATTTCAATTTCTTTTGTTTAGCCTTCCTTTTTGCTACTTTATTATTTCCACCTCTAATATTGCGTAATCTAATAGGCAATTCCAAAGATGAACGCTGTTAAGGATGATTACCGTACATGTTTGTAGTATATCCAATTAATTTTAAAATTAATGTCCAGGGGCTTTATATTGATAAAATAAGACATTTTATTTACTTTTAATCTCTAGCGAGCGACCGATCTTTACTATATGAGTTTTAAAACTGAACTGAACTGTAAAAGGAAAAATTTGATTGTCCTCAGTGCCAAACTGGTTTGATGCCGTTGATGGAACATGGAACATGGAATTGGAAGGGACGCATTTCCCCTTTCCACATTATTCGTTCGTGTTTGTATTGTTCTCGTTATGTCGTCTTTTCTCAAATCCCAATTCAACATGAGGATGAAGTAACCTGATCTACTCGAAGACGGCATTCTCATCAAGGTTCGGATTCGGACTTGAAAAATCAGTCCCCGCAATTGGTGGAAAAAATGAGTTTAAGCTAAATTGTTCGCAGAAAAATTTCAATTTATTTACTAAGCTTAATACAAAAATAGTTGTAGAGGGAATTTCTCAAAAAGGCCGATGTGAAAACCAATAATATTTTGAGAGTTGCTAATTAAGTGCAATATTTTAGATATTTGATTTAAAAAGCCGTAGTTTGTGCGGTAGAGAGAGGTGGACGGAAGTTTGGAGTGGAACTAAAATTTCGTGAATTGGTGTAAAGGGGAATTATTTCTAGAAATACTGGCGAACCTATAGTTAGTGTTAGGAATTTCATTAAACATTCTCTATGTGTCTGCAGACTTATCAATTTTAATCGATTTTTGTAAGAGAGTTAGGAAAGATTATCGGACCAAGTTAGACTCCGATGGTCAAAAGAAATAAATTATTATTTTTTTTATTATTATTAGATTTATTCATTATATATACATTTTCTTATTTTAACATTTAAATTCATGAATAGGTAGGACATGTCAAAATTATGTCGTCTGCCCGAATGGCATTAAATTCTACTTTGCTTATATATTAGTTGTTTTTTGTTTTTTTTTTAAATCATAATAGAGAAAAGATTTTGTTATAAAAAAAAATAAAAAAACAAAAACAAATTTACAGTATTAAAAAAAGCGAAGTAAGCTTTTAGTTTAGCTAAAACAAAAACAAATGTGTGAAACGTTTAATTAACTTTTAGTTTTTTTAATTTTTAAGTTTCGTAAAAAAACAAAAACAAACACATATTTTTAGAAGTTTCCGCTAATTGGTCTGTTTCTGTATGATATCGCTTCTTTACAGTACGCCACAAGCTGCATCCAGTTTGCACCGTTGAGAATTCTTAGAACTTATTTCCCTCTAAACTGGTCAAAAGAAATAAATCCTCACTGCACAGCGTCAATTCTAAGGCAATGAGCGATGTGAAGTGGAGACCAAACTTGGCTGGCTTATTAAAGGTTTTAAAAGGATTAAAAGGTGTCTGAAAAACGTTATGCAGGTGACTTAAAGATTGGAGAACTCCAAGGCTTTACAAAATTATCTTTTTCTATAGCATAGTTCGCGTTACCAAAAATACAAACAATTTTTTGAATAGTTCAAACATTTTAAGATCCAAATACAAGGGAATTCCATCTCCAAAAATAGGGTACCAACAAAATCCTATTCCATAAGACCCGAGCGTCCTTATTGGCTTTATTTTTAACAATTCCGTGGCGTATGACGGCGCATATGGCAATCGGCTGTATCTCACTCGGCGATCAAACAAATATCCAAGCGTATGGTAATTATTTATCTAGATGCCATTTGGAGATTAGTTATTCCCGTGGTCTTCTATTTTGGCGGCTGACACTGGTAGTTTGGCGGTGGAGTTGTGATGTTGATGCTGCTGTTGCTGCCGCTGCCTGGCTTTTAGTTTCGGGATAGGACTTTGTTGCAATTTCGGTGTTGTAGCTGCTGTTGCAGGCTAGTATTTTGACCGAGCTCGGTGTTGTGTGTTAGTAAATTGAATTGGCAGCGGGACCCACAGCAGAGACGAATATAACTAAAACCGAAACTATTTGCATGTGAACAAGAATATTGGGCTCTTGGGCTGAGTTTGCATGCATTGTGGTGTAGCCATTTTGTAGACACAAGGCTGCCAGGCTAACAAATGATACGAGTGTTGCGAAAACATCAAGGCGCTGCTGCTGTCGCGCTGTATAGATTGGTTGCAGGTGATTGCATAGAGGTTTTTCTTATGAGATAATTGAAATTTAATTTTGGCATTAAATATGCGGAGATACAGACAACAACGGTTGAAGTATCTTTAATCTTTGGTTTGTTTTTTTTTTTTTTTTTGGATTTAATAAAAATAATGGATAGGCTGACGGGAAAACAAGGAAAATTGTGTATGTGTAAATTGTCATTTTTTCTCTTAAGAACGAGACTTAAAAATTTTTAAGGGAATTTGATATGACATGGACATGAATCATATAACAGTTAAAGGGTAATTGTCGAAAGGAAGTAATGCTTTGAACAAAATATGTAAGATCAGTCAGAGCAAACAATGGGCAGCCATAAGCACCGGAAGAACCTCATTTTCTGTATAATGACGTTGAGCTTTAAAACAATGGAAGTCAAAAATCTATCCCGCGTAATCATTTCTTCTCAAACCTAATTTTTGTGATTTTTTTTTGTCTTAAACTACTAAGATTGAACTAGAATTGTTATTTTTCAAATTCGATTAATGAAAAATAGCTTTATTTGTAGATTATAATTCTTATTTCTTAAAATGAAAGTTAACAAATTAAAACAGTCAAAGAAAAAAGAAAATTTAAGAAAAAGTAGTTAAATAGTTTAAAAACAAGGAAAGAAACTAAAAAAATTATACTGCTTTACCGTCTCTAATGAAAATCTAAATTGAATTTTTAATCGAACAAAAATAAAATAAAAAACATGAAATTTAATCTCTAACTAGATTGAAACATTGATATAAGAATACAATGATATTTTATACAGTGAAATTTATGCGAACTTTATGTTGGAAATTGGGGTGCTTTCGGCGACAACATTCTCACCTCCCCCCCCCAGTGAGGGAACAGGTTCTTTGTTCCTTACTTTCAGTCTTCTTGTCGATGTCCAGCACCGCCAACTTCACCGCTGGTCAATCGTATACACCATTTAGAGTTTTAACAGTAGCTTGCCGCACCTGCCCATCTTTAGATATAATTGTCCCGATAATTATATTTTGGTATGGTAAACCACGACCTTTTACTTGACAAACTTTATAATGCTGATTTTCGAGGTAATTTTTTTAAATTGTTAAAATCGTATTTAAGCAATAGGAAACAAATTGTAAATATAAATGGATATTTAAGTGAACCAAGGGTTTTAAGAAATGGTGTTCCTCAGGGTTCTGTACTTGGCCCATTGTTTTTTCTTGTCTACATAAACTCTATTTTCAAACTTAAGCTAAATGGCAACTCTTGCCGATGATATAGTTTTTACGTATGAATATGGAACGGTATTTGAATGTATCGCCAAGATTGAGGAAGATCTTGAAATCTTAAGGATGTGGTTCACCATGCATAGGTTAGTTATCAGTGAAAAAACTAAATTAATGTGTTTCAAGATATCTGCTAACAACTTACATGATTATAACCTATAGTTTCACACCCAAGATTGTAAACAGTTTTCTCTACCTATTCATTAGTGTGGTAGAAGTAATTTTTCATCGGACTTACAATGTTCTGGAAATTGTTTCGAAATTGAGTCGGTGCATTTTAAGTATTTAGGTGTCTTCATTGAATTGGAAATATCATATTCAAACCATTAAATCTTATATGTTGTTGGTCACAAGAAAATTGTTCCTCATTAAGCCTTTATGTTCGTAAAAAGTTTTAGCCTTGCACATTCAAAACTGCAATTTTATTTTAATCCTTTTGGACCCTTATTAATAGCGCAAAAGCATTTAATACGAATAATTTGCAATAAACATCGGTATTCTGAAATTTTCCCTTTATTTAGAAGATTGCGAATTTTGCCAATGAGACATTTGTATGTATTTAAAGTATTAAGAGAGTTTTTCAAGCAAAGTGGAAACATCCCGAGTAGAAACTCTCAATTTTATAACCTGCGTTTAAATAATATGAACCTTGTCAATGTACCATTTGCACATAGAACACATTTTTCACATTTTTATACGCATACAGCTCCATATATTTTCAATAAATTACCCTTAACAATAAGGCAAACAGTTTCTTATTCAAATTTTATAAAAAATGTCAAAGACTGGTTATTCACAAATAGCTATGAAAATATTGAATTATTTTTTTTTAATTTTTTCTCATAACATAAAATGTATAAAAACAAAAATGTATTATCTACAAATTGTTAAGTTTTATGACAATATATCTTGCTTTTATTTTTTAATTTACTTATTTTTTAATTTACTTTTAATAATAATATAGATTTAGATTTTTTAGATTAGATTAGATTTATTCATTATATATACATTTTCTTATTTTACCATTTAAATTCATAAATAGGTTAGGACATGACAAAATTATGTCGTCTGCCTGAATGGCCATAAATTCTGTAATTCTATATATGAGTTTTTTTTTTTTTTTTAATCATAATAGAGAAAAGATTTTGTTATAAAAAAAATTAAAAAACCAAAAACAAATTTACAATATTAAAAAAAGCGAAGTAAACTTTTAGTTTAGTTAAAACAAAAAACAAATGTGTTAAACTTTTAATTAACTTTTAGATTTTTTAACTTTTAAGTTTAGTAAAAAAAAAAACAAACACAATATTTTTAGAAGTTTTCGCTCACTATTCTGCTTCTGTATGATATCGCTTCTTTACAGTACGCCACAAGCTGCATCCAGTTTTTATTTCTTAGAACTTCATTTTCTTATATTTCTACCAAATACTCTTCTTATTTACCTCAAAACTGGACACACACCCAGGAAATTCCCCGTATCTTCCTTTTTGTTCATATTGCACAAACTACAAATTATTTCCAAATCACTGCAATGTGGAACAAAGTTGAGTCGCAGCATCTCTCCTCTGACCTTGAAAATAGTGCTGATGATTTTCGCTGAGAAATTGGGGGTGAATTAGTTCTGCTCATTTAGGTTGTAAGAGAGTTTTGAGTAAAATGACCTTTCTGTTGAAGCACGCGCTCTTTCCTTTAAACAAAACCTTTCATTCTCATCAGTTAGTTTTATCTTCTTTAATCCTGATTGACTTATTCCAACGTTGTTGAAGGGGATACCACAGTCCGCAGCCAGTTTTTTTCCAATCTTCATACCAGCTTTTCTGAAACTGAACAGCATAGTTCCAAACTAACTTTGGAAGCCTTGTGTCTTTCATATTAGTTACCTTATCCAGGTAGTCCGCATTCAGCTTAAGTGTTGAGATGAAAAGAGTTGCCAGACCACTTTCTAGGTAGTACATAATAATAATAATATATCTTGCTGATCTGTTTTATTTAAATTAATTTTAATTAACACAGGTTGTCACCCCACAACATATATCAATAAAATGTAAAAGTATTGATGTGTCATTCACCACTTACTTCTAAAGTAAAAGAATGAACACTATTATTTTTTTCTTTTTAAAAATTGTTAATAAGCTTATATAACTTGAAATGAATAAAAATAAATATCTATCTATCTATCTATCTATCTAACTATTCCTTTTGGCCAGGAACACCTGGGCAGATTTTCATCGATAATTATAACGACGTCTCCGATCTTTAATGGTTCAACTTTTTCAAACCCTTTCGTTCTCCGTGTTAAATTTGGCAAGTACTCTCGCACCCATCTCCTCCAAAAGAAATTTGCTGACATTCTCTCCAGCTTTTTTTCGATAGCAGATCTTGATGTTGTCGACTTCCGTCCGAAGAACCCAACAAGAAATGGTTCGGAGTAAGTGCTTCATCACTCTCGTCATCTATTGGTATACTTGTTAGTGTCCGTGAATTGATAATATTTTCTATTTCTATGAGTGTAGAAAGAAGGGTCTCGTCAGAAAGCCGCTGGTTTTGGAGAACGATTTGACGAACCCTTTTAACTGACCCAACCAAGCGTTCCCAACTACCTCCCATGTGAAGTGTAGATGCGGAGTGTTGAAGAACCACTTTGTCTGAGGTGTTCTAAACTTCTCCATGAGGGCCTCTAGCTTGATGTTCTTAAATGCCTCCTTCAACTCTCTCTGAGCTCCAACGAAATTGGTTCCATTGTCTGAGTAAATTTCACTAGGAGTTCCTCTTCTGGCCATGAAATTTCGGATGCTCAATATGCAAGAATTTGTAGTAAGAGAATGACCAACCTCAATATGTACTGCTCGAATAGTCAAGCACGTACACAGAACACCCCATCGTTTGACTGAGCTTCTTCCGACAGTTATTGTTAAAGGTAGCAAAAAAAAAAAAAAATCCATTCATAAACCAACCTTTACTGGTTATGATGCAGGACAGACTTAGAATAGAAAGTTGTGCAAATCTTATTCCATCGCATAGAATCACTTTATCATGGTGTTGCTCAAAGATATTCAAAATAAGCTAAACACTATTCAGGCTTATCTTCTGTAAGTTCTTTGAATTACATTATAAGTTCTGCCAAGTAGCCACCTAGTATCACACCTTGTTGTAGTAGATTTTCCCGATTCGAAAAAGGTGTGAAGCACTTCTGTTTAAGGTCAAGCGTTATCTAAGATTGAACTTTGATCGGGTTGGGTTAGGTTGGTGTACTCCAACTGCAGGAACACACTGTAGTTGAGTTAGTTGACTAACATTGTGTGTGTGGACAACTCCATCAATCTGCAAAGACAAGGAGATGTTGATGCTAATGAAGTAGGTCATGTTTGCACGTTCGGTGTAAATTCAATTGAAATTATCTTCGAGATATGGTCATACTTTGTCAGCTGGTTCTTGTGGCCAAGAATTGATTTATTTCTGAGGGGAGAATAAATCAATGGTAATGAATATGAAAGCGTTGGTTTGCAGCAAAATGCATGTGTTGGATGCAGAAGAAAATTAAGCGCATGAAGTGGTCGAAGGTACATGCTCTTGCATATGAAAATGAAAGAGCTTATTTCAAGAAATTGTTCATGAATGAACGCTGTAAGCTAAATATCATTGAATCGTCAACCCAGTCATTTGTATTCAAGTTTGATAACGATCAGTTCGGTTGTTTTAAAAACACCAAAAATTGGCCTTTAGCGAATCCGACGCCAATTGCTTAGTGCTGTTTTAATAAAAGGTTTTCTTGATTCAATACTTAACCTTAGGAATATATTTGTTCCTTAAAATCTACGACAAGCTTATGATTCATTCAGAAATGAGATTCTATGTGTTCGTAGATGAAACATTGTATCTGATTCATAAAAGATTCGTTTTTGTCATGAATATTCATTAAAACACTCTTTAATCTCTAGAACATGATTTTAGAGTTTGAAAGTATCATTTGGTTTATCCAAGCACTTAATCATCCTTAACTTAGAACATTGACAGCCGGCAAAAATTATGCATATAAAAGCGTTCATGCAGGTTCTGAAAAAATAATATTTAATACATTTTAAATAAAATATCGTATTTTTTTCTAGCTCAACTGTCGTCCGTACTATCCATTGTAAAAGCCTTTAAAACAGAACAAGAAACGCGGACGTTTGCATTTTGGTGACATAATCCCATAAAATATAAAAGCTTTTACTGCGATGCCGTATGACAAATAAAAGCTTTTACAGAAAGGCCGTGTGCATTGTAATAACTTCAAAATGAGTTTAAACGGTAGCGGAGTTGCCACTTGTTGGGTAAAATTGGATGATAAAAGTCCAGAAAAATTAAAAAAACAAACATTGGGTAAAAAACAGCAGCTTTTTTTTCCATTTTTTCATATTTTCTTTCAGAAACCGAAAAAAAGCCTGTTACTTGTTTCAAAGCTTCGTTATTAAAGTTTAAATAAGTTTTTTGTCGCGTTTTGGCGATTTTCTTATATTTTTGTCGACATTTAAAGTTTAAAGCTTTTGATAATTTTGAAGTCATTCCAAACTGCATGAAAAACTACAATAAGGGCAAATTCCTTAAAAAAAACATTATCATCATCATCATAGCGTCAAGAACCGGCTTCTGGTCATGACCTCAGCCAACAAGTTATTTCATACATCCAGATCGCTGCCCGACATTACGCACCCCAAGGCTTCGTGTCTACGCCATTCATCTAAGGCGCTGCCAGTATAGCCAGATTGAGTTTGGAACTGCTGCTAATAAATTTTGAATATCAGAGACAACTGAGCCATCAACCATTAACCTCACCATACAAAAGCAATACAATTAGCGCTATTGTCTCTGAAGTTTCCAGAACGCTGACATTTGGACCTCTGAACTTTTCTGAACTTCTCTTCAACTTCAAGTAAAAGTTCCCGAAATCAAAGATGTTTAAGGTGGTATCAAATACAATTGTTGCATAAAGAAAGGACATAGTTTTGCGAATTAAACTTAAAAGATGAGAATGAGTTCCGAAGTTATCGCGCTTCAAAACGCAGAGAAATTAAAATGTTTAGAAAAGTACACAAATTTGGACACTTTTGGGTGCTTCATAACTCCGATGCTATTGATTGTTAAAAAAACCTTAATACAACAAACTTGTAGAATATAATATAATATAATAATAATGTAGAATATTTTCTTTACTACAAGTTGTCATATCGACTTATTTTGCCTTAAAATGCACCAGAATAGGAGTAATAGGCCAAAAAGTGAAAAAAGTGTCGATTTGTAGTTATTTTTAACAGAATTTGTGTGAAGGTCAATACAATTCATACAATTCATGACTGTATCTTTATCGAAACCATCGGGTCTATAATAAGGGCCAACAATACTTCCTAAGAATTTCTTCTTAAACACGCTTAAGAGTTCAGAGCGCCTTTTAGTTACTACCAAAATTGCAGATGCGTATGTAAGTACTGGAAAGCTAGTATTACACGGTCCTTGTAATTTGTCACTGCAGTGACATTTTGACGTCACTATGACGTAGTTTTCTGTCCTAAAAGTGTCACGTCGTGTGATCGTCATTGTTTTGCATGTTCTTGCAGTGACAAAAACAGTGACAGGCATCGTGACACGTCACTTTTATGTCACTGCAGTGACAAATTACAAGGATCGTGTAATACTAGCTTTCCAGTACTTACATACGCATCTGCAATTTTGCAATAGCCCTGTTACTGTTAGTGGGACACCGTGACACGTAGCTTGTCGCTGCAGGGACTGTGTCCAACCGTGACATGGCAGGAATTTCTGCGGCGTTAAAACGCGCTCTGTTTGAGGCCTTTAAGTCTACTTCGTTTTTAGAAAAAGATCAATCTGTTTTTTTTTATCTAGATCACTTTGGAAATCTGGATTTTTATCGAGATTTACACCGATTTGCACACACACGACTTTAAATGACAGTTCGCTAATGTCACTGAAGTTTAAATTTCATTTGGATTTTGTTCTTGATTTGAAAGTTTTGTGTCAATTTAAGTGAAAAAAGCATCAATAATTAACAAAATATTGAATATTTGTGTCGTATTCTCATTAGGCACGATGTCTACATACGTCGTCGTCGTCTTCAATCAAATCAAATCAACTCGTTCATGTTCGTCATGTTCGTTTTTACAAGAAAAATCTGAAATCTGAGATCAAATCTGAAAACTAAAAACGAATTCAACATATAAGTCATTTTCATGTTATATATAGTAATACATATCCCAAGTTGCATAGAGCGCGTTTTCAACGCCGCGTCAAGTTCCGAACGGCGTTAATACGCCGCGTTAGAAAGATTTTTTTTATTATTTTGTGCTTGGTAAGTTAAGTCATTCTGAATTTGTTGTAGAAATTTTTTGACTTATTTTGTGTCATTTAATATTGTTTTAAATGGCAAAAATAACCTGATTGGCAATTGGGAAAAAATGAAAGTCAAGATTCAAATATGAAACGCGCTGCGGATAGCTCTCTGTTTGACGTTCTCTAACAGCGCATTTAGAATGCCGCGTCAAAATTATCTCAACGCCGCGTAAAAAAATCTCAACGCCGCGATAAGAAACGCGTTTTGTTTGACGAAGCCTTAAACTATCAAAAAAATAATTTTTCTAACGTGGCGTCAAAAAAAAATTTATTTGTTATTTATTTCAACGCCGCGTTTTGATCCTGCGTATTGACGCCACGTTGAACTCCACGCGGCGTTGAAAACGCGCTCTTTGTGAAATGGGATATGTATTGCGGTATATTACAACGTGGCGTTGAAACTTGGCGCTAAAACGTGGCTTCAAAGCTCGGCTGTTAATTCTCGCATATTTCTCGCATTAGTTTTGCGCAGAAACCTTCATTCTCACGTCGCAACAACCAATTTTTGGACCACAAGGAACGAATTCTCTGCGGTGGCCTTTGGTTGTTGTCGGAGTCATCGTTACTGCTGCTTTAAATATGTAGGTCGCAAGAATAGCCACCTCTATCATATTTCGTGTGGACATACTTAATGTGACTTTTCACTTTTGCCTTTAATCACTGTAATTTCAAATGTATTATTTATTCTTTTTTTTAATTAAATTAATTAAGGTAATTCTTTCAGAAACTCACGTCTTTTTAACCAAAACAACCAAAACAACCAAGACACAGTGACTCATTTGAATGACGCCGTGTGATCGTCCCTGCTGAAAATGATAAATGTCATTGCAGTTTAGGCTCACCGCCAACGATCAGCTGTTTGAGAGTTGTCACGTCGGGGGATCGTCATTGTTTTGCATGTCATTGCAGTGACACCGAAACACATAGAACACCGTGACACACTTTGACGTTCATTGTATTTTGGGAAAACAAAAAGGTAACACATTAATTTTAATAGATAATACGACTGATTTAAAAGCTTTTTAAAGTTTTAGCAGCAACTTATTTGGAAAATTAACTCAGGAATCTAATGTTACTGACCAGTCCCCACAAGATGAATTGGAATCCCTTTAGTACGATGGCCTAGAACATTTGGCAGGATATATTTGTCACAGGATAAAGAACCCAGATCTCATTGTTCAGAACGATCAGCAGGACTCTTCATTTTCTTGGACAAATCAACTAAGTGAAGGATTTCTTGAGAAGCCAACGGACAAAATGATGACAGAAATGGAACAAATGGAGCTAGTTTTCAAGTAATTCAACAAAGATGAAATTGTTTACTCTCGCAACTATATAAGAAAATTGATTAGTTTATCCAACAATATTTCATTAGAAACAAAAGTTAAAAAAAAAATTAAATTCATGAATGTAATGTAATGTAATGATGAAATGTAATAATGTAATAGAAGAAAATTCAAGAAAAAGAAAGAGAAAATTAAATAAAAAAAAATCATAACAATATGATCAATTTTTTTACTCGGGATTATAGGATGCAAGTTATGCATTCGTGCAGATTAAACATTTTGAGATAACAATCAAACATGACATTACGATGATAGAGAAATTCTGTCCGTCTGTCTGCCTGTCTATCTGTCTGTCTGTGTGCACGGATGTATATTGGGCTGCAGCTTAAACGGTTGGGCCAATCTTCTTCTTCAAATTTTGAACTTAAGGTTATTTTGACGTTCTACAAAGGAGTTTTTCCAATTTTTTTTCTTCGACTTTCTCGAAAACCGGTAATCCGATTACTATCAAAATTAATATTCAAGAAGATATAGATAGCCTAAGTAGTTTCGCATTAATTTTTTTAAGACTTTTTCTTTGTATTTTTAATAATATAAAAATTTTTTTTTTTTTGAAAAATCAATATTTTCAAAACGGGTAGATGATTTTTTTTGTTTTTAAATAAACGTTAGTTTTGTCCTAAGGTTTGTATTCTTAAATTATTTTTTTTATTTTTTGAAAAAAATCTTAAAAAAACTGTTTTATTTAAAAATTATTCTTACGATTTTGAAAAAATATTCAAACTATAATATTTTTAAAGAAATAAAATGGTGTTTAAATTATTTCACTCAATAAAACTTAACGTATTGATTAGCATCCCATCCGCTACGCACGTGCGGAAGTCATGGAAAAGTCAAGTGACGGTCTACTTTATACGTTCTGTGTTTTATTTCAAAATACATAATACAAATAATTTCCACCCTCAATAACTCAATAATAAATAAATAAAAAAAATAATAATAAAAAAACAAAACATTAATTTACGCGGACTTTATTAAATTTATTCAGTTTAAAAATTCATAATCCAGTGCAAATAACATAAATAAATTGTGCTTTGAAATTAAAAATAGCCCAAAAATAAGTTTTTATTAATACCCACTAACGAGAAAAAACACACCACAGCGAGTAAGCTACTTCTCTTGTCTTTTTCCCCTATTTCCTTCCTCACAGACGATTTAGTTTAATCATTGCGGTAAATCCCTATGGTTAAGCTAGATCGTTATCGGATATATTAATTGATGTTCTCTGAGTAACCAGGGGCGGATCAAGTCAATTATTATTAAGGCATAACACTAATAATAATTGTTTTCGTAAAGCTGAAATTGGGACTTAGTGGAGTATTAATTATAGTTAATTGTCCGTCTTTGTTTTTCAAGTTTTTGTCCTTCTTTATGGGGGGTATTTTCAGGGTTGATTATTGCAACATTCGTGGGCTCAGGAAGAATTTCTGTGCTGCATACGTTTATACATCTTTAAACAAGCCAGCTGTTTTGG
Organism: Platycheirus rosarum; assembly: GCA_963971375.1. Lineage (NCBI taxonomy): Eukaryota > Metazoa > Arthropoda > Insecta > Diptera > Syrphidae > Platycheirus > Platycheirus rosarum. Next base: position 15,646,544 of record OZ020507.1, read on the forward strand.
CATTAAGTGAAACTTAAATAGGAGAAAATTCTGATCACTCGGAATTTAACCTTCATGGGTATAATTTAGTGCCATTATTCTTTGCCAAGCCGCCAACACACTAGACTTGTTTCTTACCTCCGATCCTGATAAACACAAAATTTCTTGTTTTTTCGCCTCTAGGCACATCAGACCATTGTGTCATTTCTGCAAATCTCTCGTGCCAACAAAACTCAGTTGAAGAAAAAACCCCTAGGAGAGCCGTTTGGCAATACGAGAAAGCCAACTGGGACGGTCTCAATAAATTCTTCAGGATCTTCAACTGGCCGCTCTGCTTCCTCGGTAGCGACATAGACTCCAGCGCAGTTATGGTAACAAATGTTATCCTCTTAGGTATGAGAAATTTCGTCCCGAATAGGTCAAAAAGTATCAAATCATGGTTTGATTCGAGCTGTAAAGAGGTTATCAATTTGAAAGAGGTAAGTTTCCGATGTTATAAAGCCAACAAAACCGAGGAAAACCGGAAAAAGTTTCAGCAAGCTAGAAAGGCCTGTAATGTTCACATTCGAAAGACTAAACTTTTACATGAACACAAAATCCCGCAAAAAATACTGCAATGTCCCAAAAGCAGTAAAAATTTTTGGTCATTTGTTAAAAACGTAAAGAACTCCTCGTCATCATCGGTTCCTACGCTTGTCTTCAATGATACTCCTGTTGTCAGTCTTCAAAACAAAGCAGATCTGCTTGCAGCCCAATTCGCTGCTAACGCAACGCTGCCAGCAGGTGTTAGAACTCCTCCTGTACTCGAGAGCGTAAATGATTTCATGGGGTCAATCTTCTTTCGCACTCGTAGAGTTGCAAGAGTATTAAAAGATCTTAACATACACAAATCCGCTGGCCCGGATAATATCCCCGCTATTGTTCTGAAGAGGTGTTCTTCAACGCTGGCAAAACCATTGCGTAAGCTTTTCTATCTGTCCTATTCCTCTGGTCTCTTTCCGAGTGGATGGAAAACAGCATTTGTCCAGCTTATCCCCAAAAAAGGCGCATCTCTTCTCCCTCAAACTATCGACTTACGTCCCTTCTTTCTAAGGTCATGGAAACGCTGATTAACTTTCAGCTTAAGAAATATCTTGAGGACCGAAAGCTTCTTAATGACCGGCAATACGGCTTTCGCAGCAATAGATCCACTGGTGATTTGATGGTTTATCTCACCGAAAAGTGGAATCAATCTCTTCACCGTTTTGGTGAAAGTAAGATCATTGTACTTGATATTTCAAAGGCATTTGATAGTTTGGCATCAAGCTCTTTTATCGAAAATGCATGCATTTGGACTCGACGAATCTCTTCTTCGTTGGATTAGTAATTACCTTTCGAAACGGTCAATATAAGTCGTATTGGACGAATTCAAGTCTGATTCTCAAATAATAAACGCTGGCGTGCCCCAGGGCTCTGTTTTGTCTCCGACTCTCTTCTTTATTTTTATCAACGACTTATTATCTGAAACAACTAAACTAATCCTATCAATTGTTTCGCTGACGACAGTACTCTCAGCTTCTCATATTCGTTTTCTGATTCTCATCCCCGTTCTTCGGATGTGGAACTGGAACGGCAGCGTATGATAAGTTCATTAAATTCTGATCTTGACAGCATTGTACAATGGGGAATAAGAAACCGCGTAGAATTTAATGCTTCGAAAACCCAATGTTGTCTTTTGTCGTTAAAGCGAAATATACCTCAAATGCCATTATCCATGAGTGGCACTTGCCAAAAATGCTGCGAGATGTTTAGGTTTCCTTCGAAGATGCAAGAAATTCTTTACCCCGTCTGATCTGGCTACAGTATATAAACTTGAGTATAATTCCCACACTTGGACAGGTGCTCCTGTAACCCACTTGAGTTTTCTAGATAGAATACAAAAAAGAGCTTTAAAAATGATAGGCGATCGAACAATAACAGAAACATTTACATCTCTAGAGCACAGACGTAATGTCTCCTGCCTTTAATTATTTTATCGCTACTTCCACAAACAATGCTCTACCGAAATAGCCAGTTGCATTCCTCCCCTGAAACGATTCAACCGTAATACTCGCATTGCAAGAAATGCCCATCAATATACCCTTGAGGCCAACTTCGGACGTACTGTCAAGTACAGGGATTCTTTCTTTCGTCGTACCACGCGAATGTGGAATGCTTTGTCAGACTCTCTTCCCCCCCCCCCCCCCTCTTTGAAGTGCAGAACTTTAAAATAAATGTGCATCGTTACCTCCTTTCACATCCTTCCCTATTTTCCTAAAGCCCTCGCTGTGTTTAATTAAACATTATAAGGGTAGTCAAAATCCCTTTAGTGCGGGCTAATTATAAAAAAAAAAAAAAAAAAAAAAAAAATACAACAAATGCTTTGATGTTAGCTTTTATTTTCTTAAATTTTATTGTACAATGTGACCGCGCATATGAGCTAGTACGTGCGATTCAGTCGTGCAAGACCAGTAATTTGTCTACCCTTGTGTAGATGTGCAATCTCAGATTTTTTTGCCGCCTGCTCGACCTGGTTGAAGAATCGTGTACAGCTTGTTGTCATATCGTCTGCGTCAGCCATTATTAGGCTTGACTTGGTGACGAAAGTCCCACTTGTTAACGTACCAGAGACACGGACTACTTTCTCCAACGCCAGGTTTAATAGGACGCAGGCGATAGCAGCCCCTTATTGGAGTACATTAATGATATCAATTGGTCTGGAGCACAATCCGGCTGCATCAACTTGGCACTTAATGTTGGTCATGGCCAGCCTAAGGATCATGTCAATTTATTAAAAGTGGCAGATTATCTCATAGTCATATAAAGATCTACCCTGGCTATGTTATATAATGCGGCTTTAAAGTCTATTAAAAAATGGTATGTTGGAGTGATTCTCAAGACTTTTTTCAGTCACCTGCTTTAGGGTGTCACTAGCACTAAAGGTATTGCACAGCTAGCTATTCTCGGTATATACGTCACGAATCATCTCTAATGAAATGGTCACATAATGGACGTAGCTTAAAATTCCGTAGGATTCTTAGGCTTCCTCCGGAGATGTTAAAAATGTATCTCTCCTTCTGATCTAGATATTATCTTCTATAGAACTTAAATCCGTCCAAAGCTTGAGTATAACTCCCATCCATAGGCTGGTGCTTCACTTACTTATTTAAGTCTCTTGGATAGTGTTTAAAAAACGAGGATTTTAAATTATTGAAGCCAGGAACATCATAGATACATTTTCTTCACTTCAAAACCATCATAAAAGTTTCCGAAAGGCTGAGCAAAGTCTTATCCACACAACATTTTAGATTAACATTTTTAAGAAATCTTGATGGACTTTAGGCAGTTTCTCCAGTTTCCCCTTTCAAACTTTCCAGAATTCTCTAGAAATGCAGCCCGAAACCGCACTGATTTTGTGACATGTACTATTTGCAAGATAAGGAAACCTCTGCTCTTCTTGGAGTTATTTGGAATTATATTTCAAATTCAAAATTCAACTTAAGTTCTAACTTCAACTCTTCTTAATATTAGATAAATCTTACTATTTGCAAATACTTCTTCCTGAATCTAACATTTTTTGAAGCAACACCGACAACATCACCTCTTGGTTGCCTGAGAACTCAGTTCTTTCGTTCCATTGCAAGACAATGTAAATAAATTCCAGTCCCATCAATTAAGTATTTTTTTTTAAATATCTAAAAACATACAATCTAAGCATCTATCCGTACAAGTTTGTCCTTACATTGTGCTTCTCTAGCGATTTGTCTCTGGCAAGCACAACAAAACAATACAACCACTTAAGGAAACTTACAATGTACGAATTTCAATTAAAGATCTATGTCGACATTGGTCCACCTTTGACATCTAGCCAACCTACGATGAAACTCTTTTGTACTCCAAACTCTTAAAGAACACCATCCATGAGATAACTCTTCACCATTCCATAGACACCCATGAACACAGAAATAGCCACACAAAAAAAAACCAAAGGAACTCTTCAATTCATTCGAATTAATCGCTTTGGCAATTCCGATAAAATTACACAAAACACCGAACAGGCAACAGAGCACCACATAACACAAAGTGGTTCCAGAATGTACTCGCTCGCCAGATCTGCTCCGAACGCGCGGAGCAGTGCGCACTTAGCCATTCGCGCAATGCATTAAATTCACACATTGCCAAGCAATCGAAAGTGTTATTTCGCTGTTGTTGTGGACCAAGTTGCAGAAGATTTCGAGTCGTCGTCATCATCCCCCCGAACTTAAGTGGCATTGACAACACTACTGCCAAACAATTTAAGAGCCCGCTCCTTGCGCCCGGAGCCACCGAGCAGCATACTGTGATGTTCCCACCAGCAGAACAACATGAAGATCACACTTTAATTGCCCTGAGTACTCCACTCCTCTCCTCTAATTGTATAGGGGGGAACGATGGAGGCGACTACGCGGTCACATCGCAATTATTCTTGTGACGGTGGCATAAAACATCCATGGATTGGATTTTTGAGAACAGATCAGACAGCATCTCAGTTGTGCCAAAAAGCTAGAGCGAGATGCATTGCGCGCGAGGAGCGTAATTAGTTAATGACTTTGATATACGAGAGTACGGTGCCAGGAATGCTGCTTTGGATAGCAGAGGCTGTCCAATCGAACATCGACAAAGGACGTTTCCCGACCGCTGCACTGCACCGCCAATGCTAAGAGGAGCGTCATTAATTCACCACATTGCAGTCACATCCCTTTTTCTGGCACAATTAATGGCATCATGGCGCAGCGGAGCCTTTAGCTGAAAAGTAATTTCCCTATGGCCGCACCTTTGTTTTACGATCCGGATGGACAATATCCACTCCTGGAATTACCTATCCGGCGCGGTGGCAGACAAGCTGATCCCTGATTTAATTATAAAAACATCATTCGAGGTTTTAAATTAAATTTCGTCCTTGTGTAAATTGGTATCGATGTCGCACGTTGTAAATAGCCCGTAGGTTCGAACCTATCCGAATCTGTGTCCAATTTAACGATTGCGGTCGGCTTGAGTCTGTGTCTGCGCGTTACTTATTGGTAAGGCTTTTGGTTGTCTGGGGTTAAAAATATTGTTCAGCACTTGTCTATGGGACAGGGAGTAGTTGCAGCAGCAAAACAACAGGACAAACTGCTGTCCCTACTCAAATTTGACTTATGGACTCGAGAGGCAAATGAATTGCCAACAGAAACATGTTACATTAATTCACGCATCTGATAGAAGATTTCGTGCTAACGTTTACGTCTTTCAGGTCGTTATTGTGGAAGGAACAATTGGTAGTGATAGTGTAGAGGTTAGGACTGCAACTCTCTCATTTCACGGCTTTACCTTAAGGATGCACCTGTGGGTTTCACCCAGTTGACCTGTGAAAACGTCGCGTCGCGTCAGCAAGCCTTGCAGAGTAGAGCCTTCCTGTCAGCTAAAGGGACCTTGCATGAAGCAACTTCAACTTCATCTGCATTTAGTTTGGCTAAGACATGGACCAATCCAAAATCGGGTAGCGTATTTGCGTTTTCAGAAATCTTGAAGTAGTATTAGTCTATACGTAGCGATGGGTATGGCTATGTTATGCTATCCTTAGCTTTGCCGGGAAAGAAAGATATTTTGGTTTCAGTTCTGGCGAGTTCATCAGCTTTACAAGTTTTTAGAATATCTCTTTGTCCCGGCATCCACCATATTTAACTGTTCTGGCCATTTCCTTAAGAAACATTTGAATAGTTTGAATAGACTGATTCGAGAAATTTTAAAGCAGCTTGACTGTCTGAAATGCTGCGAATATTCGTACCGGATATCACGTTTTCTCTTAGACTTGGAATACCCTACAATGGTTGGGTATATCTGAAATCAGAAACAAAGACTAAGACTTAATGAGTGCACTCCTCCACCGACCAACCATTTGCTCTAAAACCATCTAGTTAAAAATGGATGAATTTGTCATCAAGAAAAATGTTTTGTTCCCAAGTTGACCTAACGGAACAGCTTTGGGTTTGATCTGACCAATTTCAGAATGTTGGAATGGCCAATTTATGATATACAATTATAATATGTAATAAAATCTACAAAACTGCATACCATAATTTAAAAGTTGTTTTTTTTTTCAAAAAACTAAAAATAAATAAATTGTACTGGATCGTACGTACTTGCTCATATGTGCGATTATATTGTAGAATAAAATTTAAGAAAATTAAAGTGAACATCAAAGCATTTATTCGATTTTTGTGACTTGATTGTTCGAATAAAGTACGTGAAATTGTATTGAGTGAAATAGTTTAAACGCCTTTTTATTTTTTTAAGAAATGTAAGAAAAAAAAATTTAAAAATTAAAAAAATAATTTAAAAATACAAACATAAGCACAAAAATAACGAACATTTATAAAAAAAATAAAAAAAAAATTCACTTACCCGTTTTCAAAATATTGATTTTCAAAAAAAAAAAAAATTTAAAAAAAAATATTAAAAACACAAAAAAAGTTTTAGAAAAAAAATTTATGCAAAATTACTCAAGCTACTTACATCTTCTTTGATATCAATTTTTATTGTAATTGGATCCCCAATTTTTGGAGAAAGTCGAAGAAAAAAAACCGGTCCTATGGGAGGTACCGTGTTTAGCCCACCATATTAAATTTGTTTTCACCAAAATATAATGCATAGTACACTGATTTTTTTTTATAAAAATTCTTGAAGCCGTTTTCGAGAAAAATAAGTTTTTATATAACCCCTTATATGACAGGTACCGTTAATTTTTGAGCTAAAAAAAAAATTGAAAAAAACTCCTTTGTAGAATGTCAAAATAACCTTTAGCTCTATATTTGAAGACGATTGGCCCAACCTTTTAGGCTGCAGTCCAAAATCCACCGTACAGATAGACAGACAGACAGACAGACGGACAGAATTTTGCCAGTAACTCAAATATGTTTCTCATGCTAATGTCATGTTTAATTGTTATCTCAAATATATATGCATATTTTGGTATGCAGAATTAATTTGGCTACTTATAACTTTTGAAATATAAAATTTCATAGAAATCCAAAGAGCCGTTACCGAGAAAACAGAAAAATTAAGAAAACCGTTACATAAAAGGTACCGTTAATAGACTTTTTCCGTAAATTTGGTTCTGATCAAATGATAGCCAATACCAACAAAAAAATCTCAATTTTTTTTTATCAAAATCGTTACAGCCGTTTTCGAGAAAAATAAGCTTTTCCTAAACGGTCATATGGCAGGTACCGTTAGTTTTAGGCCTGAAAATAAAATTTCAATTTCCCTTCTGGGGTATGCCAAAAGAGTCATGCACACCAAATTTGAAGAAGCTTTAGCCGTTTAGGCTGCAGCTCGTTATACATACTGACAGACAGACAGACACACACACATACATTTTTTGCCACTAAATTTTTTAGACTTCTCTATGATCTTAATGTCATGTTGGATTTTTATATCAATTTTTTTTTATATTCACGAATCCTAAACTTTCATTTTAGTCCCTATAGTCGCAAGTAAAAATGGGATTTCATCAAAATCCTGCCTACTTTTTTAATAAATTCATTTTTATGCAAGAAGTGTGAGGGCGTACTTCATTTTTATTAAAAACCGTTAAGTTTTAACACTTTTTGCTTGTTTCTGTTTACTGTTTATTAAAGATCTTGCCTTTTGCCTTACAATACATTAGAGCAAGTACGTACGATCCAGTCGCACAACTATAATTATTTGAATTACTGGCAAAATTCTGTCTGTCTGTCTGTCCGTTTGTTTGTACGGATGTATATTGAACTACAGCCTGAACGGTTTGACCAATCGTCTTCAAATGTGAAACATAAGTTTAATTTGACATTCTACAGAGGACTTTAAAATTTTTTTTAACTTATATTTTAACGGTACCTGCCATATAACCGTTAAGTCAAAGCTTATTTTTCTCGAAAACGGCTCCTTTTGTAGGTGAAGGTTATGTTTCGGTAAAAAAAACCTGAGTTGATAAGCTAAAAACGGTATCCCCATAGAACCGTTTTTATTTTCTTCGACTTTCTAGAGAACTGGTTAACCGATTACAATAAAATTTAATAATCAACAAGATGTAGGTAGGTAGCCAATTAGTTATTTAATATACAAATATTTTCGAATTATATTTTTTTTTTTGATTTTTAATAATTAAAGATTTTTTTTTTTTAAATCGCTAATTTTTTTAACAAAGGATGTTAAAAAAACCATTTTATTTAAAAACCGTTCTTACGATTTAAAAAAAAATTTATTTTAAATATTTTTCGACAATGTGACCGCACATACGCACAGTGGTTCGGCTTGTATCGGAGAGCGGACAAAAATCTGTAAAATCTGTATTACTTAACGGATTTAAATGAATTTTGGCATAGATGTTAAAACTGGTCTTATGCATAATTGGTAAAGATTTGGTTCAGAAAAAAATAATAAGAAAAAAGTTATTGACATTTTCCTAAAATTTGAGGGTTTGGTTTGTATGGGAGTGCAGAAAAAGTCTGTTAAATCTGAATTACTTCACAGATTTTAATGAAATTGGACACAAAACTGGTCTAAGTCATAATTGGTGAAAATTTGGTTAAGAAAAAATTACTCACAAAAAAGTTATTGACATTTTTCTAAAATTTGAGTGTTTGATGCTGTTCTAAAATAAAACATTTTTTCTTAAAGTAAAATCTGAACTTTTAATTTTAAATAAAATATTATAATTTATAAATAATGTATATTGCAGACATTAAAAGAAACAAATATTTGAAAAATAATATTAAAAAACAAAAACAAAAAAATTTGCATTCAATTAATAAATAGTATAATAATATCAGTAGGTAGTAGTATTTATTTTACTGTGCCAAAAGTACCCTGTCTTACAACATCAACTCTGATTGACAGTCTATCATAAAATGCCTGCTGAATTATTTTTTTTGAGGTCTCATTGTTAGTTCTCCATGCTTTAAATGGTAAATTGTGGGCAACATGAAGAATGCATTCCATAATTTTTTTACGAGCGTGAAGAGAAGAAATTCCCAATTTCAAAGCTTCCCTGTATAGAGGTTTGTTTTTTATCTGCGCCAGGTTATTCATTCCCGAAGTTGTTGTTCCGCATATGAAACAAGAAGAAACTGCAGGAGTTTCTGTTACAGATTGGGCTGTCTTCCCATCCAGCATTGTGAACATGAGTTCGTGGATGATTGTGAACTGGCGATTGCCTATTTGAACTATCGTCTGGGATAAACAATTTGGGTTTAATAATTCACTGTCACTTCACTATGTGATGCTTTTATTTATATTAATTCAATCAATCATAATCACTCTTGCACAATCACTCAACACTGACTTATTTTTTAAATTCTTAATATATATATACATATAGTTTTAAGTAAGTGCTCACACATACTTTTACAACACAAAAAGCAATAAAAAAATTAACAATGGTAAAAAATAGTTTATTTTTGATTTATATGAAAAAACGCAACAGGTACAAGGAAAAACCAATATACAGGCAAAAATCTGGGAAAAAAGCCTTTTTTTATATTTAATTGAAATATTTTGCAGGCAGAAATAATTTTTTTCACGAAAACTCGAATTTCTCAGACATGTAATAATTTTATTTTACTTTTAAAATAAAGGTACACATTTTATCTAAAAAAATGGGCTTAACCAGTTCGTTCTGACAATTATTGCCGAAGAAGTTATAACTGTTTGATATATTCTTCTATTCTATTTATAATGAATATTTGATTTTATTTTTCTGATTTTTCATTAATTATTCCACGAAGGACCTTGCTTTGGAATTTTTTGGGTGGGTTCAGCATTGGTTTCTTTGTACAACCCCATAGTTGCATGCCATATGTCCAAAAGGGTTACAGTACTTGCTTATATAAGATTAGTTAACATTAATAAGCAAATTAAAAAATGGAAAATAAAAACAATAATAACGAAATGTCATCGATTGCAAGTGACAGAACTGTCAGAGAACGAGATGGTGAAATGGCAATTGAAAGGAGAGCCGCTGTACAAGATGAAGGTGGAAGCACAAATAGGCGTTCATCTGACTGAGAAAAAACCGTCTGCCGGGCGAACGTTAATTTTTCTACACTTAAAACTTTAAGTTATAATGTCGCTGGGCTTAAAAACAAATATTTATTTCCCGAATTTTTTAATTATATTAAGAATTTTGAAACTTATATAATAAATTACGATGAAACTAGTTTTAAGAACATTTTTATTAACTACGAAATAGAAAACATGCCAGCTGTAAAAACAAAAAAATTTGGTAGAGGTAGTGGAGGTGAATTCTTCGGGTATAGAAAATCTCTGAAAGATGTAGCAGTTAAATTTAAAAACTTAGAGGAATCACGAATATTTGAAATAAGAATTAAAGACAACACTCATTACATCGTTCCAATTTATTTGAACTGCAACCATTGGCAGCGAGACTTCGATAAGCTACGAGAACTTGTTTTTGGACTAGGACTAGGAAATCTGATGCTAATCGGCGACTTTAATGGAAGAGTTGGTCTATCACAAAACAACTTTAATAGCGGATTGAACTCAACACATATTTATTATGATCGAAAATCAAAGGACGAGGTGTGTGGACTCTAGAGGAATCAAAATTCTGGAACTGGCTGATGCCTTGGACTGTCACGTTATAAATGGGAGTTGTAAAGGCGACCGTAGTGCCCCGTGGCTTAGTGGTTAGTGTGTCGGACTGCTAAGCGAAAGAACCTGGGTTCAAATCCAGCTCATAGCCACCTTTTTTTCTGGGGTACTGCCTCTTGCGAGGAACTGACAAAACCTCCAAGAGTAAAATTTGTCTCGAAAAAGTGCATCTCATGTAGCCGTTCGGACTCGGCGGTAAACTGTAGGTCCCTTCCATTCCTGCAGAGTAACAACACACACACAGGAATGGTTGAGAGTATAAGTCACTAGGCCTTGGCTCCTGAAGGAGCTGTCGCGCCAATAAATTTATTTATTTAAAGGCGACCTTGGTGGCGACTTCACTTTTATTCGTGGAACAGCGGGTTCAGTGATAGACTATTGTTTTCTGTCTGGAGATTGGATCACCTGTTTTGACGAATTTCAAGTGGCAGTGAAAACGTTGCCGTTAGACGTTTCGTTTAAAATAAAAACAGAGCGTGAAGGAGCAGTCGAACATAAGCCTAGTCTTCCCCCGAAAATTCATTGGGATCACAATCGCAGAGAAATTTTCCAGCGGAATCTTAATGGACAGATTGGTATGCGGATAACCTCGGAAGCCCCAAGCAACCCGGATCTAGACACTCTAATAATCTCAATTAAAAATGCAGCACCGCAAAAGATATTGGGAAGAAAGGTAATTCAAAACAGACAAAAGTGGTTTGACAGTGAATGTTTGGCAGCAAGAAATTTATCGTTTGCTTACTTAAAAATATTTAGAGCTTCTGACAACATAAACTTCAAAATTCTCTATGCATCAGCAAACAAAAACTACAAGGAGCTTTGCAAACAAAAAAAAAAAACAAAATTTGGACCATAAAAACAGAATTGGTAAATAAAGACAAAAACTCAATGGATTTTTGGAAGGCAGTTAAACATGTGGGTGGAAAAACCATTTCAACTTCTTCAGTCCTGGACATAAATATTCTCAAAAATCATTGTTCAGACCTTTTTAATGCAGTGGAATCACCACATACAATTCATTATGCTGCTCCTTTAATAGTTGATGAAGTTCTTGATGTTCCAATTTCTCAATCCGAAATAGAAATAGTGATAGAAAACGCTAAAAGTAACAAAGCTCCTGGAGAGGACAGAATACCTGTCGAATTTTTTAAAAATTTAACACCCGAATTCTTAAGACTCCTTACTGTCGAATTCAATAGAATCTTCGAGACATCTGATGCTCCCAATAGTTTCCGGACAGCAATTATGTTTCCGTTACATAAAAAAGGAAATCTTGAAGATCCAACAAACTACAGGGGCATTTCATTTTTAAACACAGCTACTAAGCTTTTCAGTTCAGTACTTTATACTAGGCTCTGCGATTGGATTGGACTCAAGGGAATTTTGAACCAATTCCAAGCTGGGTTCAGGAAGAATTACTCAACTGTCGACCAAATATTCTTTTTAATAAAAATCGCGGAAATTTATAAGAAGAATGGAAAAAAGCTCTACGCCTATTTTGTTGATTTTCGGGCAGCGTTTGACTCCATCCCACGGGAAGCATTTTTTTATAAACTCTTCAATTATGGAATTTCAACAAAAATCATTTCAGTCATTAAAGCAATGTACAAAGATAATATAGCGAGAGTGTGGTACGGGAATCTGCTTTCGGATGAGTTTTGTACTTCGATGGGAGTTAAGCAAGGATGTGTCCTGAGTACCCTTGTTTTCATTTTATACATTAATGACATCACTGAATCTGTAAAAGGTGGCATAGTGCTGGGTGGAAAAACTATCCCAGGTCTCATGTATGTAGACGATATAGTTTTCCTAGCCGATTCTATAGACGGGATGCAGTTGATGATGAATAGACTTCAACGCTATTGCAAGATCTGGAACTTATCCGTTAACCTTTCGAAGTCAAAAAAGATGATATTTAGAAGAGGCGGCGGGAGATACTCAAGACAGGAAAAGTGGACGTTCGATGAGGAAGCAGTGGAAATAGTTAAGGAGTATAAATACCTAGGAGTCTTGATCACACCGAACTTGAACTTAGATAAGCACCTCCGTTCAAAAGTAGCAGAAGCTAAGCGTGCCATTTGTTCGGTATGGAGAAACTGCTATTTAAAGAACAACGTTTCCTACATAGCCAAAAAACAAAGTTTTTAGAGCAACTGCTATCGCAATACTGTTTTACGCGGCCCAAGTTTGGGGTTATCTCCCGTTTGAAGCGGTGGAAAAGTTTTTGCGTTTTTTCATCAAAACCACGCCCAACTATATGCTGCACCTTGAAACAGGATTAGGTCCTCTTTTCCTGGATACACTCAATTTGCATTTTAATTATGTGACTAGAGTTATGGCGATGGGAGAAAATAGGATTCCGAGAATGGTGCTATCTCAAATCATGAATTCTGGAGGAGGGTGTGTAAGAGAATGGTATAAACTGGCAACCAAATGCTCAATAAATTTCACACTACCAAATAAAGAAAGCCCTGCATCTATCAAATTGAAATTCGATGATTTGTTAATGAAAATCGGGAATAGAATGTACGACAAGTTTATTGAGGAAGCAGAATCGTCAATATACAGAACTTACTACAGTAGAGTAAACCACTTCTTAGACCAAAAGAACTTTTTCTTGGCTGACAACAACGCAGACAAAATCAGTTTGATTTTTAAAGTAAGAGGCGAACTCATCGGTTTGAACTTTATTCCTCATCGTCCAGATCTTCCTATTTTGTGTGATTTATGTAATCGCAGAGAACGAGAAGACGTTTTCCACTTTTTGGGAGTTTGTCCAATTCTCAAAGAATTCCGTAAGCGATACTTTGGAGCGGAAACCCTTAATTTAGAAGAATCGATAAATTTGTTAAATGGAGAACGAGGTTGGGACGTTTTATACAAGTATTGTTTGAACGCGTTTCGGTACAGAAGATGTATAGTTCATGAAAGTTTTTGAAGATTCGAAAATTGTTAAATTAAGTTATGAAATATTTTATATTAGTTTTTCTTTAGTCTTTATAATGCAAATGTCAGTCTGGTAGACGGCCTTAGGCCATGCCATTTAAAGACTTATGATAAAAAAAAAAAAAAAAAAAAAAAAAAAAAAATAATTATAAGATTAGTTTGTTCCGGATAGATAAGGTCAGAGTTCTTTCCTAGTATATTTTTATGAACTTCATGTGTAGTTCTTCTCTTTCTTTTTTGATGTGCTCTTTCAATTTAAGCTTTGCATCCAAAGTCATTCCAAGGTATTTGGCAGTACCTTACTTCAATACCGTTTATACAAATTGGAACATGGCTTATGTTTTTGTTTGTAAAGTTTATATGCGTCGATTTTGTTTCGTTTAATTTGATACGTCCAATCATTAACTTTATCGACTGCATTTTGCAATTTTTGAGTAGCCTTTATAACTGATTTATGTGGCACCCATATTGCAGTATCATCATCGTAGGTGGCCATAGTAGCGTTCTTGTCCACAAATACAGGGTTGGTTCTAGGACACTTCCTTTTGGTACACCGGCTTCAATTTTCTTTAGTTCCGAGTAATTTGGCCGTACCGTATTCTAAAGAGTCGGTTCGAAACGTAGGATTTTAGTATTTCATAGTACTGCCTGGGAAGGTCCCAAGTGCCCAACCTTGTCAAAGGCTTGAGCAACATCTAAGAATATAGCCGAGCATACTTGTTTTTCTCCAAGTGCTTTTTCCACAACATCCGTAATTCGATGCGCTTGGTCTATCGTGAGATGTTTATTTTTGAATCCAAACTGATGGCTCGGAATACGTCTTATTTCTTCTATAATTTTGCTAAGCCTTTTCAGGAGCAGTTTTTCGAATTTTTTTGGAGTTTTTTGAAGCCTATCGATGGCATTTCTTTCAAAACCTGAGCAGTTATTAGATCGTACCCTTGTGATTTTTTGTTAGACAACTTATGTTGACACATGTTTCTTACTCCTTTGAGCGTGACAATACGAATTTCATATTCTTCGTTTTTTATCAACAAACTGTAAGGGATCTGCAGCTGTGTCTGCTGGGAATGGCTTAAATACATTCACGAGATGTTTAGCGAAGAGATCAGCCTTTTGTTTAGGGTTTCCGATCCATTTACCATCTTGAAATTTTATTGGCGGGTCTTATGTCTGTGGTCTTTTTTGGAGCTTCGCTGTTTTCCATAAGCAGTATTAGGTAGAGACTTTTCAGGAATTTACTTAGTGAATATTTTTTGAACTCACATATCTCATTTTTAATTGATTGTTTAAAATGCCTTATCATCTGGAAATCTCGTAGCTTGTCATCTTCGCGCTCTTCTTTTTTACAATATCAGCTCCCTTATTTCGACAGGATATTTATTTCTTTCTTCCTCGTGTTCGAAATAGTTGGAGTACTTTCTTCTGCAGCCAGTTGCACATCAGCAATAATAGGTTCTACTTCATCTTAGGTTTATAAAGCTTTCAAGTTTATCTCTGAATTCGTTGCAGTTTGTTCTCTATTCACGAGCATAGGATTAATTTTTTTTTATAATTTATAATTAAGACGTAACATTTATTAAGAAATAAATAACACGGTCGGAACATATAAAAAGAGTCAAAACCACAACTCCGATATTAACTGTTTTTCGTAAAACTGGAGTACGCCATCACACACGTCTTAAATAATAATGAATTTATGAAAAAAAGTATTTCGAAAATTGTATGACGAATTTTGATAAGATCCTGATTTTTATTTTTAGTTTTTTTGGATTTTTTTTTGTTAAGATTCATATTTTTAGAATTTATTGATGTACAGCTTATGGTTAAATTCAAAATAATTTTTTTTAATAGTTTTAAAAGTATATACAGAAAAAAAACGAAATTTATTTATAAATAGAAAAAAAGTCATTCAAATTCTTGGTATGCAGAATCAATTTGGCTATCTAAACCTTTTCAAAAATAAAATTTGAAAAAAATTCCAACGATCCAAAACCGAGAAAGACACAAATTAAAAAAACCGTTATCTAAATAATTTAATAGACTTTTCCGGTAAATTTGTTTTGATCAAATAATAGCAAATACATACGAACATTTTCTCAAAAATGTTCATCAAAATTATTTAATCCGTTTTCGAGAAAAATATGCTCGAATCTTAAGCTTGCCTTATAGTACCTACGTATATTCGCAATTACAAATGCAATGTCTTTGTATCTATTCTTATCTACTTAAAAGGATTTTCCTGTAAAGATCTATCCAATTCATGCCGACTGATTTAATTGACTGGAAAAAAGTGTTTAACTATGTGAAAAGCAAAGTTCTCAACTTCAAGGGTGACCAGCCAGACATTGAGATCAACTGAAGGTTCTTCAGCACTAAAAAGGTGGAGGTGTGATAATAGCAATCAATTTCGTTTGGCTTCCCTGAAATAAAAAAAAAAAAACACCTCCCAGTGGTCCAAACTCTATCAATAAGCTTCCACTGCATAATGATCTCGCGCCGAATATTGTCCGACTTATTGGGAGCCTCATTCACCGCCTAAAATAAGTATGTACATTTGCGATTATTTATACCCGAAGGCTTAACACTTTTTTATTCCCCATCCCGGAGTCCATTGCGCTAAAGCTGTTGTCGCTCCTGTTAGGGATGGCTCCACTCCGTTGCAGCAGCGACCGAACCGTTGATCATTTTTATTAATAATTTTGTGTTTTGCAATTTTTTTTCACGCGGTCCAAGCCGCAAACCGCTCATATAAGTTATGAAGGGATATCCAAAAAAAAAATCCAGTACCACCGATGACCCAAAAGATTAGCTCGCACCACAACGCGCGAAGGACTAACCGAGAAATGGGAGTGAAAATAAATTTGAAAACCCTCAGCGATGTTCCAGCGCAAGATATCGAGATTATTGATTCCTGAGGTTACTTGTATACATGTTGGACCTTACGCTAACAATGGGCCACGGATGCGGATGCCACCGAGCCGCTCTGACCCTTCTGAGGGCACCCCCTGGAGGTGATAATTGAATTTGCGTTGTTAGCAATTCACAGAGCTACTTACAGCTGACCCCCTAGAACGTGGTGTGAACAAGACGCATGTACTTTGGGGTGAATGACCTCCGGAGGAATTTAACAGCAGACAAAAAAAATCTTAATTCATCAAACTGTCACGGGGCGGCTCTGTTGGTGTTTAAACGTGACATAGCACAACGCAAAGTAGCAAGTCAAGGAGAGCTGGAACCCCGAATCCACAAACTACACACCATCGCATCGTCCCGATGACAGCTCTAGTTTAACGGTCGGTTAATACAATCGTTCCGTTCTGTGGCATGAGATGGTGTTAACTTGTCTCCCGACTGTCGTTGCAATTTACACAATTTTCGGGACCAGCCCAAGTGACATTCGCAGAAATTGTATGTATGAAAAGAAGCAGAAAAGGAATACAATAAACTGCGGTCGTTGGACTCTTGCCATTTGGCCAAACGGGAAGATTCAGCATTCAACATGAGAAGATGGATGAAAAAAGCCCCAAAAACCCACACTCGAAAAGGAGCCCAGAATTTTTGGGCAGGGCCACGAAGGATTACCCATGTACGGTACGTGTGACTTCCAGTGCACTCTGCTTCTGCGAAGCCGTACCGTTCCCGCCCGCCCAACATGTTGCACCCCTCCAGCCAAAGCATAATTTGTTGCTGAAATATAAATTGACTTTTTGGCAATGCAGCAGCCGGACGGAGGCGGAGATGGACGAACGGACAAACGGACGAATTCGGATATAATTTCTGCTGCATGGCGGAAATGTGAAAGTCGTCCAAACGACCGACGACGCGACGCAACCGAAGGATGACGGTGTGACTGGGGAAATGTGTTTGGTACTCCATCATATCGTCAGGCAGGCGAAGGCGACCAAATTTGTGGTGTGATTCGGTGGAAGCCAAGAACAACTCTTTTCTTCTGGGGCCATCATCATGGCCATCGTCATCGCCATCATCATCATCATCATCACCATCTTGCTGTCTTTACCATATTGAAAGAGGATGGTGCCATTGAAAGTGTCGTTGGACATTGTTTTCGGTGTAAGGATCGTTTTTCTTTTCTCGTCCGGCAAACACTTCTTCTCTCCCGCGCTGCAAACACCGATAATCATTTTTTATTTCTGGCCGATGCCTTCCTGGTTTCAATACCATGGTCTGGCCCTTTGGTTGGGTTTGTTTGCTGCGCGGACCCAGATTTTTTTTCGGCCAGTTTCGGGCGTTTCTTAAATAATTGAGTTTGGCACAATAAATTGCACATCTGGTTATGTGTTGACAGTGGCCAATGAGTCCTTTATTTTTTTGGCTTTCCTGACTAAGTCCTGGTTCCTGGTAGTTGGCTTCTTTTTTTTTTGTTTTAAGGATAGGCGTATAGAGGTTCATTTATTATAACGCTTTTTCGATGATGAGTTTTTATTTTAAAGCCTTTTTTTTTTGTTTTTTTGGGATCATATGTTGGTTCAACACCACCCATCGATTGTGTCCTTTTGGAAAAGTAATATGCCGCATTGTTGATGAAATATGAACAACGGTAATGCAGTGCGATTTAGGTTTCATTTGAAAGATTGCTTTAGTGGTTTTGTTACCAACGCCCACCACTAAGGATTGAGAAGTTTTAAAGTACTTTTTTTGAGAAAAGAATTTTTGCCCCGTAGCTCACTTGCAGCTAGGTGTACTGATATTAATTTTAGGATACAAAATAACGGTACCTGCCAAATAGCAAGAAAGAGCTTATTGTTCTTGAAACGGCTACGTAACGATTTTGATGAAAAATTATAGAGAATTTTGGTATAGGCATTTGCTATCATTTTTCCAAAAACAAATTTAACGGAAAAGTCTACTATTCACGGTACCTTCCATATTACGGGTTTCTTAATGTTCGACTTTCTCGGTAACGATTCATTGGATTTTTGTTAAATTTTATATTTGAAAAGATCTAGGTAGCGAAATTAATTCTGCATACCAACATTTTGAACAATTTCTTTTTCTCTTTTAATAATAATTTTTTATTTTTGTTTTTGAAAAAAATTAATATTTTGAAAACTAATAAAAAAAATATTTTGAAATTTATGATGACCTGTACATTAACAAAATCTAAGAAACTGAATTTCAAATGTTTTGTTTTTCAAAAACCTAAAAATAAAAACAGGATTTTATTAAAATCGATCCTTCACACCCGAAACCGAAAGAAAGTTTAAATGTTTGTTTAATTTTAAAGACTTAACTCCGACGTATAAGTTTTTGTTTAACGTCATTGCATACAGAAACACAGACATTTTGAATAGGTTTATTTTGGATGGCCAAACGACAGGGCGTTAAAGGTATGTAAATCATTTTTTAAATTAAAAATATTGCCTTTAATAGTGTTTTTGGATTCAGAAAACGATTTTATTTTGAAGACATGAGCGATGAGAAATCTTTTCTTAATAATTGCGAGAATGCTGAGAAAAAAAAATTCAATGGTGGAAGGAGGACGAATCACTTTGACTATTTGGGATGATGATGAGTTTTTTGATAGATTTTGAATGTCAAAGCGTTCTGTTTAAATATTTTTGAAGACAATTTGATCCAGAATTGAAGAACTGTCATTCAGAGGTTAAACACGTAAGCCGATGTTGTAAAATTTGTTGCGATCTAATGGAAGAAGACAATTGCAATCGATCAAAGAGATAAGAAGGTTGATGTGGTTGCTTTACCCGAAACAATAAAACTAAGGTCCTGTACCGTGTGAGGTTATCAAATGTAAGGTTATAAATGATGCACTTTTTCTACGACTTTCTTTCTTTCTTACGACTATCCCTCCTGAACCCTTTTTTTAAGTAAAAACTGAAATAACACCAGATGATTCCATTCTTTTTGGTGGTATTTCAATTCGTGGCAAAAAAGTTTCTTCTCCCTTTTTTTTTGATTTCTTTTTGGTATTCCATCCATTTTAAAACTCAAATGTCAAAGTTACTGTATGTGCATTGTGTTCCCATTGAAATTGGTACGTACGAAAAATTTGACAGCTATTCCGTACTCCGTCTGCGTAATGCAGTTCCGTATTTGCATTGTGTTCAGCCAGTAAGATGTTTGGTTGTTAAGCGAGAGATCCTAAGTTCGACTCTCAGTTTGGGAAGCAATTTTTCTAACTCCTAGTGCTAGAGCTGGCTGTGGGTTTTAAGTGAGAAAATAGTCACCTAATTCCCGATCTACTGTACGGCAAAAAGAGTTGGTTGTCGGTAAAATCGGTTAACGGACGGTAATTTTACGTGATAACGTCATAAGAAAACATTGATGGCAGCAACACCAACATACAATCCGTTACTCACACCCACAAACCCTATCGTTAAATCCACACACACACACACCGCAATATCTACATCTACTTTCTACCTTAACAAAACTCCCTATTTTGTATTTCTTTTTCTCTTCTTTTCTTCTCTTTCTTTCTCTTTTTGAATTTGAGGGGAATTATTTTGGAAATTCGCGCCTGTTCTTTTTCATGTTCGCCTGGTGCTTGTGATGGATTTTGGTTCAAAGAACTAAAGTATCGCGAATAGCACATCAATCACGAGTCTTACCAGCATGAGTTTTATCAGCATGAGTCGTGTTATGTCGTACATGAAGCCTGTCGTTGATTTATAAGACGTTATCACGTCAAAAAAAATTCCTATCTCGCCAATTCTTCTAACTAGTGTCGTGCAACATCTAGTTGCATTATAAAAAGCATTGTGCCTTACAGACACAAAGTTAAAATATTATTAAAAAAAAAGGCCGGTATATTTTTTGAGATAACAATTAAACGTAACATTACGATGAAAAAGAAACATATCTGAGTTACTGGCAAAATTCTGTCTGTCTGTCTGTCTTACTGTTCGTATGTATTTTGGACTACAGCCTGAATGTTTACGCCAATCGTCTTCAAATTTGGAACATAAGGTTATTTTGACATTCTACAGAGGGTTTTAATTTTTTTAGCACAAATATTAACGATACCTGTCATATAACCGTTAAGTAAAAGCTTATTTTTCTCGGAAACGGCTCCAAGAATTTTTATGAAAAAAATCAGTGTGCTTTGTAGATAAGCGTTATATTAAATGGTGGGCTTAAAACGATACCTTACATAGGACCGTTTTTTTTATTCGACTTTCTCGTTAACTGGTTAACCGATTACAATCAAAATTTATATTTAGGAAGATATAGGTAGCCTAATTAATTTCAATTTAAAATATTTTCGATTTTTTTTTGTGTTTTTAATATTTTTATTAATTAACGCGTTAGTGATTTTTTTTAGATTTTGTTTTTATACAAAGATTATTTTTTGCTAAAATTTTGTATTCTTTAATTATTTTTTTTAATTTTTAACAAAAGTTGTTATATGAAAACCGTTTTATTTAAAAAAAAAACAGTTCTTACGATTTTGGAAAATAAAATCACACTGTTTCACATTTTTTCACTTTTACGTACTTTTTTCGAACAATCAAAAGTCACAAAAGTTGAATAAGAACTTTGAAGTTCTTCTTATATTTATTTATCAAATTTTATTCGACGCTGTGACCACACATAAGAGGAAGTACGTGCGATCCAGTCGTGCAATTTATTTTATATTACATCGATAGTTTCCTCACATCAAGATTGAAGAAACTCTGAGTTAAGTCCTTGCTTAAGATCTGATAATTGGTAATCTACTTCATCTCTAAAAATAAATTCAAATAAATTAATTAATTCCATAACAAGCCTCTTGCATTCTAATCGCAAAAATCCGCATCCCACCTATAGAGCCAGCGTTCCCACATAAACGGTCCAGATCAAAGAACTAACACCAACAATGCTCTGTCCATAATGCAATTCAGATATAAATCAATCTTTCAAATTGAATCAATCTCAAGCTCCACCGCAGAGAAACCCAAACCAACAACAACAACAAGTCAACTTATATTCTTTTGCTTTATGAGCCTAGTTGGCGCTGGTGTCATAACACCAGTCATGAAGCCATGTATTTTCTCTCCACTACCGCCGAGGGCTGATCGCTTTGTGTAGGTGTATAAGTGGCCTAGGCCACCAACTCTGAATACCCAATCCGAACAATTGGAAATGCATAAATTATAAATCACCCTGCATCCAGCTCCAGCTACAGATTATCACAAAAATTCTCACCACCATCTTTCCATCAACTGCCGCCGCCACCGCCGCCGTTTGCCCAAATAGCTTACAGTAGCCCGAATAAGTAGTTGTTGTTCAAAGGGATCACCACGAACTGCTCCAGCACGATTTATCTTTTGGAAGCAGGTACATCAGCAATTTGTCTATTTAAGTCCCACCGGACGGACACAGCGTCTATGCAGCTCCAACCTTTGCCTATTTGTGGTAAAAATGCAAATTCTATTGTTGGTGGCCCCGGAAAAGCTTTTGGCTTCCAAGGAGTAAAAAAAAAAACTGATCTACCACCGATCACACAATGATCACAAAAGATGAATAATTTTATAATATGACGGGGAGTGATTTAAAAGAAGTGTTTTTCCAGCAGATGCCGAGAAACGGCTGTGCGCATGCGCATGCGCATTCCCTGACCAATAGTCCTCCCGTTCACAGAGAAAACGGGTAGCTCCTTTGAACATAATGCCACATGCCCATAAACCGACTTATTTCCATAATTCATGATTAATTCTAGAACGCGCCGTCGTCGTCGCGCATCGGGCGAAGGGGCCATCCCGCTAGCACCTTTTGCTTTGGACAGCACGGCGAGCGGGACGGGCGTGCGAAAGAGATTCGCGTGATTTTTATCTGATCGCAAATTAATCATATTAGTTTGTGGAGCGCGCTCGCGCATATAACGAATGATCCACGGAGGTCCATGGTGCTGGGCAGAAGTGGAGGTGCGCGGTCCAGCTGAAGGAACGCTGAAGACATTTTTTTGGTATTTACTCGTGGCAGAGGATTTCTTTTAATTTAAACTTCTTCCTCGAGCCTTCTCTGCTGGCTGAGTTGGAAAAACATAAAATCTCGAAATCACTTAGACACGACAGTGAGAGACAGACACAGTGTTCGCCGTCGTCGTCGTCCGGTGTTGTCGGAAGGTCAAACGTGTTTAAGGGATGCTGTTGTGGGACTTGGGCTTCGGTAGATTGGCAATGGGAATGGAAGCTGCTGCTGTAAGCCACGATTTTTTGGACAAATAATAACGATGATGAAGTCGACGTGAAGGAGAAAATGTTCAATGTTCAATGTTCAACTGAAAGAGAGCACATCAGGACATTTCATGCCACACCCCATTAATCATGTGTCAATGGCCCAATGCGGTTAGTGATGATCCTTTGTATCGAGTTTCCTCATTTTTACTTCAATGGAATTAGTAAATGCAATTTCGGGCTTCAAAATGCTTCTTTTTTTTTTCTCCATCGCAGGTCTTTTAATTAATGGTTGTTTAATTTATTTATTTTTTTTTTGACTGGTCGGATCTGTCATTGGGAACATTTAGGATATTTTTTCGAGGCGAGAATTAATGGCTGACGTAGTTCAATTGGTTGTCGTTTAGGTGATGAATTAGTTGAACGTTCGAGAAAGTTTTCGCACCTCTTATACCAACCCTAATGTTAGCCATGTAAGTAACTTTGTTAATTGTTTTAACAATTGGTTTTGAGTAATTATTTATAGTTGAAGAATGGTCAATTGCGTTGTCTTTTCCTGATATTAATGGGCTTATTTGATCGTAGATGTATTACTAATGTGTTGTGTTGGTGACTTTTCGATGCAGGCTAAATCTGGGAGTTCTTCAGAAGTTGTACACGCTAACTAAAATTATTTTAAAAAAATGCTATTAGTTGTGTCAATTTTTATAAATTAAGTCGATGTATGGTATACATATGTTTTCTCATATATTGCAAGACGACTTGACGGATTTCGTACATCTTGTCTCTCTTCAACAACTGCGTTGATCATCATTAGTGCGTGTGTCAATGTTCGGTCTTTTCGATCCTCTGCCGATAGATGGCGCTGGCAATTTATCATCGCGTGGAACTTTACGTTCATATAAGAAACAGCAACGTCACTTGATGGAGGGCGAACGGCACATTCAGCCCTGAAGCTACCGTTGAATTTGAATCATACCAAAAAACCTACTTTTAACATTGGGAGAGGATTAGGTATGGCCACAGTATTGGAAACATGTAAACTTATCGTTTGGTATTAAATGGCCCATAAAAAATCGTTCGAGGCACTTGATCGTACTTTGCGAGATCTGAGAGGAATACATCAACCAATGGGAGGAGTATCTCTCCTATTAGCTGGTGATTTTCGTCAAACTCTACCTGTGATTCCAAGATCAACACCCGCTGATGAGCTCAATGCTTGCCTGCAAGCATCACCACGTTGGAGAAATGTGAAAAAAATCTCTTTATCGACCAACATGCGTGTACATTTACTCCAAGATGTTTCTGCTCAAACATTCTCCAATCCAAGCAACTATTGGATATTGGTGACGGCAAATTTCCGATCGATTCTACAAGTGAAATATCATTTCCATCAAGTTTTTGCCAAATGCAGTCGTCAATTCAAGACATTGAAAAGATGGTTTTCCCGAACATTTCGACAAACTTCAAAAATCATGACTTTGCTTTGCGAACGAGCGACTTTAGCTTCCAAATATGATGATGTTAACAAAATCAATGATCGAATTTAATTGCAAATCCCAGGAGAGACAGTGAAATATAAATCAATTGACACAGTTACAGATGAGGATCAAACAGTCAATTATCCGGTAGAATTTTTTAATTCCCTGGAGAAGTCTCGAATCTCTCCAATCCAATCCAGAGTTGGAATGCCAACAAAATTTTTCATTTTCTCACCTCTCAATAGAAAATCTAAGAAAATTGAATATCCACTCGCTGTACAGTAATTATTTACAGTAAACATTTTCATTGTCATTGATAAAATAAAATCGTTTTTTTCAATCTCGAGATAAGATACTTAGTTCATTCTTTCTTGCGCGTAACAACAACAACGGGTAAGGCTAGTACCATATACAATTCCATTTACTCCAATCCATATACACGTCATTATCCGTTTTGTAATTACATGACAATAAGGATAAAAAATCTAGTACTAATCTAAGAAATTAAAGATATGAAAAAATGTCAATTATAATGCTCAGAATTTGAGTGGATTGCCGGAGTGAACAAGTTAAAAGTTCGTCTACTTTGTGCGTTGCGTTCATCAAATGCGATGCTTATGGGACGCCCCCCATAAAAATGTGTGTATTTAATAAAATGCTCAGTCAAAAATTACAACTCAACGGACGGACGGATTGTATGGGTCGGGCTCTTTAGTTTCTAGGTTTACTTGGGTGGGTTAAGAAGGGAAGTAACAGCCCAGATCCAGAAAATGTATGATATACCCGAGCAACGATGGAGTGGTTTGCTTTCTCATGTCAAGGTGTTTGTCGCCAAGTGACTCCAAAACTACTGAACTGATTTTTAAGAAATTTTCGATATTGTGTGTAATTTTGTCCAACTTAATGCATAGGATTGTTTTTATCTCGATTAATGAACTCAATATTTTTTGATTGGACATGAAAAAAGCGTTAGCAATACGTGGCGGGGGCTGCTAGTTTTCGTGTGTATTATAATTGACAAAGTGTATAAATAAGTTTATTTTGATGCAAAGAATGGTTCAAAACCAACAACAAAATATTCTACATTAAAACTTTTCTATTGATGAAAAGAAAAAGCAGAAAACCAGTGAACCTTAAAAAATATTCACATATATAAGAAGGGGGAGGGGGTTGTTAAATATGGGTTGTTAGACAATTTGTTATACCTTTCTAATACTTCTAGGTAACCCTTTCCTTCCTTGAAATTTTTAATCAGTTCTTAGGTCATTTTATGTAAAAACAACATTAATGTTATAAAAACGAAAGAGCTGGCATAAGAACCTTATGTTTAAAAAAATAGTTGAATACTTGAATACTAAATACAAAATCAGTGCAACAAACATGTATTTTGAGCGATTGTCATCCTATGAACTGGCTATCAAGACCTTTAAAAGGTACAGTCCATTAAAGTTGCCTTTTTTGATTATTTAGAAAAAAGAAGCACCCACTTCGAAATTTCTAAAGAATATCAGAAATACTGGTAAATTGTGAATAAAATAATATTCTTTCTTGTATTTGATATTTTAGAAAAAATTGTCTCCACGCTTTAAGGCTCTATCGTATGATGCAATAAAAAAACTCTCATGGCCGGGTCACTTTCCTATTCGTTCATCTTTACTTTCACTTGGAAAGTGTATTCGCAAATAGATGTATCACGAATAGAATGGCCATTAAAAAATTGATATATTAGCCAGGCATTATCTGCTAAGGTCACGTCACATAAGAAAGCGAAATGATCAATAAATCTTTGCAAAACGTTCAATAGCTAAGCCTGCTTATAGCATTTCCGCCGAATGCGTTCTTAAATGCCTTCTCGTATTTTATTGGTTGAAGCTTGCACCAAGCTGAAGTACTTAAGTCGCAACATAAAAACGTGATGTATTTATCTTGCAATTATTGATGGAATATTGACTTTATACCACACGACCACGATGCCACAAAATTGCACCTTATGTGAAGTTGAATCTTTGAAGTCCTTAAGTTGCATTATAAGGGTGAAAGTGTGTACATAATACTGTTTGTTTATAGCGGACAGTTCAATAACTTAATTTCAATGGAAAGAATAAAGACATGAAATTAGATTTTATTTTTTCTAATTTAGTTAATGGGAACTTCTTTGTCTCAATCTTTGACTTATTTGATCATTAGATCTTCAGGCATCCATGACACAAGAGCAAATATTATTTTTGCGACAATGACTGAGGCTTCTCCTTTGTATCTCATCTTAGTCAAACGTTGAATGTGGCTTCTGCAAATACGGCCTGTAGAGCTAAAACTTGGTGGGAATTTTTAAGTGTTTGCTATTTGATTAGCGGATGCTTTGATGGAAGCTCTAAGAAAACCTCGAAGTTCTCACTTATGTTTGAATAGAAAAAATTATATTTTTTTAAGTAAGATGCAGAAAATCTATGCAAATTTGCTTTGAGAAAAAAAAAAGTGAATTGATCTGCTAAAACTCACTCAAAGCATCTTCCCAACTCCCATAGAATTCATAACTTTTGACATTCTTTTCCTGCAAACAAAAACACAATTATTGTTCCAGAGGGGACACTCTCTTCTTTGAACCCATCTCCTCCGGTCTACCGAAATAATTGACAACCATTTCTTGCTTGCATAACCAAATCAACCGTGATTTATTACTCCACTTGAAGTCGCCTTTTTCCTTCAACCAGATTATGATGAAATTTCCTCCAAGTCGCATTTAAAGTTCTGCACGATTTGTATCTGCACATAAAAATTCACGACTTGTCACATAAAACTCACTCAAACCGACAGCCATCCACCGCAACTCAACCAACAGCCCCCCCCCCTCTCAACTTGCAGTAGCTAACTAATCGACTAAAATTAATGGCAGTTGTTTGAGCGAGTGATTCGCTCCTGTCAACGTTGTTGACGATGGTTGTTCCACCAGCAAAAAATTCACATGGAAAACCTCTAAGTTGACAAAACTGCCAATCCAAGCCTAACCAACAATCAAAGCCATTTCTATGCAAATGACGGACAGTGATTTGATGTTGCACATTTTTTTCACCAACTACCTGCAGATCAGATTTTTGCCTCATATTGTCAAAGCGAAAGTCTGCGAAAAGCTATTGTCAGCTCAGCGCGGTTATCTAGAGAACCACAATCAACGGCAACTGGATGTTAAATTGACGGACATTATTGTAAACAAAATACAATAATAAATGGACGAAGAGAAGGTGCAAATCAAAGATGGCGTCTGGCAGAAGGATTCCATAGAAAAATTACCAAAGTCGCCGAGATTCATCTAAATTAAGATTGCGCTCTGTAATGAGGCAAGCACAATCGCCTGCAACACCTTAATAACAATTCCATTAATGCTAATGTCTTCATTGGATCTGTCAGAGTTGACGCAATGTGCGAAGAGGAAGGATGGTGCAACATCACCACAGGATGGGAATTGTTTTGAGTTAGGCTTTTGTGTAAGAGAATCACCCAAACACTGTGCAGTGGAAATTAACTCTCCAAATGCGAAAATAATTGCTGAAACAAATGATGATCCATCCACTGGCTGTGTTGCACCGCACCTCGCAAAGAAAATGATGCCACAGTTAAAACTCTGCGAAATTGTGTTAAATTTCCTGCTGCCACTGCCACATCTCGCTTGACGTTCACACTATCCGTCGCGTCATTTAAGTCGCTCGTTTAAAGGGTTCAGGGCGCGTCTTCTTTACGCGTTTAAGTAAGTTATGGAGATCTGTGGCGGTGCTGATGCTGAAGAATAAAAATGAAGAAATTAAAATAAAATAAATAGAATGTCTTGGAAGGCAGGATTAAGTCAGTCAAAAACCCGAAACTGAAGAGAACCGAAAGCGGCGGATGCACTTTGACTCGAATTAATTTATGTCTTTATCTTGGGTTTTTCGGGGAAGTTTGGTGCAATCAAGGGATGAATAATGTGTATAGATTTGAGCGAAAATTTTGAGGTCATGTAACTTTGTTGGTTAAATGATAACGAGATTTTTTTACAAAACACTTTTCACTTTAGGAGAAGAAGCAACATGGTGATTTGGGGCATTCGGCAATGTGATAGATCAGGAAAGGAAATAATTATTTTTATTTCTTCAGGCGGGTTACCATACATGTCCCGAAAACAGCACCACACATTGAGTCCAACAGTAAGAAACACCACCAACGTAATTTAATATAGGGTGTTTTTTTTAAACGTGTGATTTTCAATCTGGCAATACTTTTTTCGGAGTTGGTCTTTTTGACAGCTGTCACTTGATTAATGCTCGTTTGGTTTGCCATTTCATAATGAAAAGTCTTACTCCTAAACAACGTTTGCCAATCGTGCAAATTTATTACCAAAATACTGGTTCGGTTTGGTGGAGCAGAGTATCGAAGAAGACCCAAATGAGTCCATCTGCCAACGTGCGCAACAATTTGAGCTGTGCCCATCCACTTTATGGAAGATTTTGAAATTTGAAAAATTATCAAAAAAGTGACTCACGCTAAAATTAATTAAAATGGCCTATGTTAGTTCTTAGAATATCAACTTTCTTTCAGTTAACGTCACGTTAAAATTGGTGCAGTCTTTTCCGAGATTGGCATTTTTTTTTATGAATAACTTTTTTGGCTTATGTCCAGGTATATTTGTCGAAATACCGTTAATAGACTTTTCCCGAAAAATTTGGTTCTGATTAGATGATAGCTGAAACGATAGAAAAAATGGACACGACTTGGTCGCACGTACTTGCTCTTATATGCCTGATTACATTGGAAACCAAGATCTTTGACAGAATAACATTTACGTTGAAAATAGCACTGTTTGAACTTAAAAAAAATATCAAAACCACAATTCTTAACGGTTTTTAGTAAAAATGAAGCATGCCATCACACGTCTTAAATAGAAGAATTTCTGAAAAAAATATTTTGAAAATTCCTACAATTTGGTTTTGATAAAATCCTTTTTTTTATTTTTAGTTTTTTTTTTTAATTTTTTTTTGTTTAAATTTTGGTATGCAGTTTTTTAGAGTTTATTTATATACATGTGGATATAAAATTTAAAATATTTTTTTTGATTAGTTTTAAATATATTGATTTTTCAAAAAAAAAAAATAATTCAAAAAATTATTTTTATTAAAAAAAAAAGTTATTAAAAAATTGATATGCAGAATTAAAAAGGCTATTTAGGTCTTCTCAAATATAAAATTTGACAGAAATCCAAATAGCCGTAACCGAGAAAGCCAAAAATTAAAAAAACCGTTACATGAAAGGTTCCGTTAATAGACTTTTCCCGTATATGTGGTTCTAATCAAATGAAAAAATGACAGACAGACAGACAGACATTTTTTCTCGATCTTATTTATAGACGTCTCTATGATCGTAATGTCATGTTTGATTGTTATCTCAATTTTTTTAATATTCACGAATCAATCCTAAACTTGCCTTATAGTCCCTACAATCGCAAGTAAAAATGTACGTAGAAAAGTAACACGTTCTGAACCTTTAAGAAAGTGTCAAAATCACAACACAAAACAGCTTCTAAGACTTTTTCAAATATCAAATATTATAGTAAAAAACCGTTATATGAAAGGTATGGCACGGAAGTGTCCCCGCCAAGACGAACAAAGGCACTAACTACCTTTTCTTGAAGCGCTTCGTCATTTTTCTGAACCCTCATAACTTATAATAATAATTATTAATTAATTTTTAATTAATTATTAATCAATAATACATTTTTTTTTATTTATTATCTCTACACCCAATTATCCTCCAATAAAAATTTACTACATGGATCAATTTAACTTTATTTTACCCAAAAACGTTTCTCACTTTCTTGCACATAGATGCTTTACCAATTCCAACTCTTATTCAAACCAACACCCATTTAATAATTCAAAAATCGTTTTTTTTCCAACAAATTGCTCTATACCTACTGCCCAATAGCTCCAAGGATATAATCAGGAGCCGCACCACCGAAGAAAAAGAGATTATCCTCAATCTGTGGAACGATAATAAATTCATATCACGATTAAAAGTGCATTAGCTCATTAGCCACATTCATTAGGTTGTCTTCCTTTTTACAAACACAAACAACTACTTCTCCCTCCTCCTATCTCCTCCTGGATCACTATCCCATAGTCCAACGTTGGCACAAAAATGATGATGATGTCTCCTTGCTTGAGTGCTAATTTAGCCGGCGGGAGGACTGCCAAGACAAATGCCATCAAGTTAGCCTTCATTAAAGTCGGCCACAAATTTTATGGCAAAAAACAAAGGATGAACCTAAAAATAAGTACAAAAAAACATAACAAAAATCAAACCAAACTCTCGTCCTTGGCGGTCATGTAGATTCAGTTTTGACGTACGCTTCCTTTTGATGGCAGAAAAAAAGGGGGGAAACTATACTTATGTCCAAAAATACGCTGATTTTGTTCAAAAAATTTGAATGCACTTCAGCTTTTGTGTGTCCTTTGTCTTCCTCTGAAGTCTAAAGGTAGGTATACTCCCCTAATGCGATCCTCTTACAAACCGAGGGATGCATGTCACACAAAACGTACACACATAAATCAGGCTGCGCAAAAAGGTTTGAAGGTGCAGCCAGTTGCGATTGAAGAAGAAAAAGAAAAAAAAAATCAGCTCTGCTCCTTAATTTTGCATCCTTCTCAGGGCTGTCTGTGCTCGTCGCCATTATTGACATAAAATAGGTTTCAGGAAGAAAGCAACAAGACCAACAAAAAAAAAATCCTTTTCGCCGGCTTTGTCTCTGATGGCTACTTTATACTCCATGGCACGCCAAACTCCAAGAACAAATGATGCATTCTTTTGGCCCGGCCAAACGGGGTCTCTCAAAGCCAAAGGAACAAGCAGAAGACGAAGAAAAAAAAGAATCGGATCGTGGATTCTATTACAAGAATATCAAATTGCATCGTGGGGAATGGGAACGCTCGCTCTCTCCCGCCAATGGAACCCTAGAAGCAACCCATAAGTAGCCTCCAGCGCGCACCGGCACACCACCGATCCATCCCCTATGCTACAAGGTACGCGCGGTACCTCAGCTCTCTTGTTTGAAAGCAGACATCCCGGTTCAGTGGATTTTATTTGTTTTGATTGTTCCAGACTTTGCGTTTGGTTTTTCCACGGATTGATGATCACTTTCTGCACAAGGATACCCCATAACTTGTATCCTGTGCGCTCAGAGCGACCATGGTAGCGGCCACCATAAAAACAACAACAACTCACTGGCTATGGCAACGGCAAAGATGATTATGCCGAAGCTAATTTGTCAAAATTGTTGACTTCTAATTCCAACTGACGTCGAACAAGGCACTGATCATAATGATCGCGATTTGTGATTTTTAGATCCTTAATAATATGTGAAGAGCGGATAAACAATGAAAAACGAGACGAGTTAAGATCTGATGGGATGTGGCGAGGCCATAGATATCAAGCCAGGAGCCAGGGGACTAGAGAAAAAGGTTAACAAGAGGCTGCTCCATGGAACTGTGACTGGGTTTGGGGAGGGCGTGGATTTTTTTTATTTACTCACGTTGCGTTGCGGTGGATGCGCAAAATAGATACAAAGTATTGAAATCTTCAAAAGCACGATGGGCTTTAGCTATCAATTTTATTTAAGGAAGAAAGAAGCGCATTCCTAGGTTGGTTGCCACTGAATAAATATCAGAAGGAATGGAGGCATGTTCGGTAATTGATTAACAAATAAGTTTGATTGAGAAGGTTTTTGAAATTGGAATATTGTTATGCTTTAAACTAGGTTTTTATTTGCTGCTACAAATAAAAATTTTCAAAATCCTAAAACTTTCTCAATGTCAAAAATCAAAATGTTTTCATGTGCCAAGTATCTGGAAATAAAAGAAATTTCATTGGTAGGCAAATTATACAGACGTTTGACGTATAGCTATTACATTGCATGTCCTCCTAGGTGCCAGATAGAAAACTGATTTAAGAAAAAGCTGATTTAATAAATCTTGTTGCAGGCATAGATTCCAAGTTTATTTTATCAATAAGTTTGTATTGGAAACACACCGTTTGGGGATCAAGATACATATCAATGAGAGAAAGATAATTTTTCGGAGCTTGCATAAAATCCTCCCAGATAGAACAAGAAGGTCTAATATAAATACATATAATACATGTATATGTATATAATATGTATACGTTTATGATAAACATGAATTACCCATATACTGAATAGATATTGTGTATCTATTTAATTTATTATGGTGAACAATATTTATATATGTATAATTTACGTACATTATACAATAAGCATCGAATTACAATATACATTTGTATAGGAAACATGTACTAAACAATAGAGTTAAATACAACTGCATAGGTGTCAACATGACGTATTTATATATGTTTATTCTACGTGTTTTTTCTACATATCTCGGTGGAATATTGTACATCTCATATAAACTATTTGTTAATTATCTTACGACTTCGATTCTTAAATCGGATATTGTTCAATGAACGTATAATATACGTATGTTAAACATTTAAGATTCCAAAGTGACACCGATTTATTGCTACGGATACCATAACGAGATTGGCAGAGCGGTTAGCGATCCAGACTATTGGTGCCAACGGACCCGGGTTCCATTCCGACATGAGGTAAGTAATTTTATTTAATATAAGTATAAATAATAAATAATAAATAATAAACAACAACAATAAATCACAGGTTAATTTATTATAGAATGCAGAAACCACAAGAAAATGCAAAATAAAATATATATAAATCAACAAAAAAAAAACATTTTTTTTATTTTGCACCTATGTACAAACGTATATGGCGACGTCGTTTTTATGTTTAATATACGTCAGTGTTCTATCTGGGCTGTGATGAGTTTTTTTTTTAAAAAAGTCGACAAATTTATAAAAGTCGTTTTAGACACTGCGTTGTTAAAAAAACACTCTGCAAAACAGAAGAAATTCATTTTACAGCGTGAAAAAAAGCTAAAGAAACAAATCAGAGTTTCGATCTAAAGCTCGTCAAAGGCGGACGTGTGAGGTGCGTGCACAAAAACACAAAAAATTAAAAATCGACAAATAATTTTAGCATTGTAGTAGCAAGTGTTCGAAAAAAATACCCTCGCGTTTGTAAAAAGTAAAAAAAAAAAACACTCGCATGTGTTGTGAAAAACAAAATAATACTTACTCGCGTCGCTGGAAGCAAGAAAAAGTTAACAGTCTTTGCGAACAACGCAAACGACGGTATCATTGAAAATTATTTCACGGTTTTCGATTAGTCAAATAAAAAAAAATACAAGATTCGATTTATTTTTCTTTGTTACAATTTTATTTTTTTGTTACAATAACGCATATCCTGGAGCTAAGGACACTTCAACCTTAATTTGAATTTAATTCAATAAACTCCACTAAAACAACAACAAACAACTAGCAATAGTTGATTGTTTGAATATTTGTTTATTCACTTGCTAGTCCACGAGCTGAATACCCTTTAGGTTTAGGTGCATAACTTTAAACAAAGTTCCCTAAACATATAATTCACCATTGCTTTATGCAATGGATTTTATATAGTAGTCGGTAAACATCGACATATTGTGCGTCTTAGAAAAGCTGAACGGTCTAACTGATGAGCCCACCGTTCATGCTTGGACGAAACGCATATCAACCTTAATTTGAATTTAATTTAATAAACTCCACTAAAACAACAACAAACAACTAGCAATAGTTAATTGTTTTAATATTTGTCTAAATGGGTATAGCTTACTTACTATTACTCTTTTCCCATCATGGTCTCGTGGTCTATGTTAGGAATGATATTGCTTGCCAGAGCCTTCCCCAATATGGGCAATGTTCCAACACGGACTTTAACTTCTTGTGGCTCTAATTCACTATCCGCAAGCATGTAATTCATTATTGTTTTATTCACAGGAGTCGAAATCCCGACAGTTATTCGACTTGTTTGATGCGCTGTCTGATTCTATCACGGAAATCATTATTGCGGGAGATTTCAATGTACGCAATTCCAATTGGCTCCGCTTTTGTGGTCCCGCAGTTTAGTGTGTCGGACTGCTAGGCGAATGAGCCTGGGTCCGAATCCCGCTCATCTTCTTTTCTGTGGTACTGCCTCTTGCGAAGAACTGACAAAACCTCAAAGAGCAAAATTTGTCCCGAAAAATTGCATCTCATCTAGGCGTTCGGACTCGGCGGTAAACTAAAGGTCCCTTCCATTCTTGCAGATTAATAACACACACACAGGAATGGTTGAGAGTATAAGCCTTGGCTCCTTAATTAGCTGTCGTGCCAATAAATTTATTTATTTAATATTTATTATACGGTACCATTGCGATTGTACGTCCCAAGGTGAAGGGCGTGAATCATCGAACGAATATGAAAAGCTGAGGGTAGAGTCGTCAGCAAAACAGTTAAGTTTTTTTTTTTTTTTATAATTAACGCGCGCACAAGGGACTATTTGTTTCCCTTTTGATGTAACACACTGCGCGGGCATTAGGAAGATAGGGAGGGGAGAAATAGGAGGTGTCGATTAACATTCGTTTTGAATGTTTGCAAATTGAAATGGCAAGGGAAAATCTCGCCGGGTAAACCATTCCAAAGTAGTGTTGTACGGCTAAAAAAAGAATCTCTATATTTCACGGTACGTCCGAAATTGGGCTCAAGGGTGAACTGATGGGCATTCCTAGCAAGACGAGTATTACGGGCGAATTTTTTAAGGGGAGGAATGCAGCTGGCTACGTCGAGTGAACATTTTTTATAAAAGAAACGATAAAATAAGGAAAGACATGAAACATTGCGTCGGTGTTCCAGAGAGGGGCAATTGTTTCAGGTGGCAGTTATACTCGAGTTTAGGGCGTATAAACGCTTTATAAATTGTAGCCAGATCAGATGGGGAAAAGTACTTCTTACACCGATACAGAAAACCTAAGCACTTTGCAGCATTCTTAGCGATCTCAAATATATTGTCATTCCAACGGAGGTCGTCGTTGACACACATACTGAGTACTGAGAGCTTTTCGGTTTCTTCGATGTAAATGCCATTCATAGACAATGGCATTGAGGGTATGGTTAGCTTTAACGACAGAAGACAGCATTGAGTTTTCGAAGCATTAAACTCCACACGATTTCTATTACCCCATTTGACAATGCTATATAAATCGGAGTTTAATGAGCTTGACATACGGCACCGTTGCAATTGTACGTCCGAAGGCGAAGGACGTGAATTATCGAACGAATATGAAAAGCTGATGTTAGAGTCGTCAGCAAAACAGTTAAGTGGATTAGAAGTAACAGACAGAAGATCATTTATAAAAATCAAGAAAAGAGTCGGAGACAGAACAGAGGCCTGAGGCACACCAGCATTTATTTTGTGGGAATCAGACTTGAATCCGTCCAATACAACTTGTATTGAACGATCCAGAAGATAGCTTCTAATCCAACGATTTTCGATAAGAGAGCTTCATGCCAAACTCTATCAAATGCCTTGGAGATATCAAGAGCAATAATCTTACTTTCACCAAAGCGATGTAAAGATTTGTTCCACTGTTCGGTGAGATATGCCATCAGATCACCAGTGGAACGGTTGCTGCGGAAGCCATACTGACGGTCATGGAGAAGCTTACGATCTTGGAGATATTTCTTAAGCTGACGGTTAATCAGTGTTTCCATGACCTTAGAAAGAAGGGATGTCAGTGCTATGGGTCGGTAGGAGGAGGGTGGATGGGTCACCTTTTTTAGGGACAGGCTGGACAAATGCTGTTTTCCATCTTCTAGGAAAGATTCCAGAAGAGTAGGAGCGATGGAAAAGCTTACGCAGTGGCTTTGCCAGTGTGGAAGAACACCTCTTCAGAAGAATCGGGGGTATACCATCCGGACCAGCGGATTTGTGTATATTGAGATCTTTGAGAACTCTTGCTACTGTACGAGTGCGGAAAAAAATCTGTCCCATGGAAAAATTTACATTCTCAAGTACAGGAGGGGCAACGTTGCTATGCGGCAGCGTGGAGCTGGCAGCGAAATGGGCGGCGAGCAAGTTTGCCTTCTCTGAAGAGTAAACAATTGATTTGTTATTGTCGATGAGCGTTGGAACCGAAGATGTTGAGGAGTTTTTAATATTTTTTACAAATGACCAAACATTTTTACTGCCTTTGGGACACTGCAGAATTTTTTGCCGTAATTTTTGGTCATGCAAAAATTTGGTTCTTTCAATAACGGAGTTGCATGAGTTCCTTGCTTGTTTGTGCTTTTTCCGATTTTCCTCTGTAGGGTTGGCTTTGTAAGATCTGAAACTTACTGCTTTGACCCTGATAGCTTCTTTACACTCAGAGTTAAACCTTTCTACTCTGTAAGGAATAAAAGCACGCATCCATAGAAGAATCATATTTGTGATCATTTCAGCACTGGCACCAATGTCCCTATCGAGGAAGCATAGTGACCAGTTTAAGTTTTGGAAAAAAATATTCAGGCCGCCCCAGTTGGCTTTTTCGTATTGCCAAACGGTCCTGGTGGGGATTTTTTATTTAACTGGATGGCAAACAGCTCGACATACCTTCCTTCGGGTGTTGTCTGATAAGAATAGTGGAGCCAATTGGAATTGTGTACTTTGAAATCGCCTGCAATATCGATTTCAGTGCGAGAATAAATAGAAACAATTTCCGAGATGAAATCAAACAGCGCATCAAACTCGTTACAAGTATATATATATATATATACAAGTACTATAAATAAAACAATAATGAATTACATGCTTGCGGACAGTAAATTTGAGCCATAAAGTGCGTGTTTGAACATTGCCCATATTGGGGAAGGCTCTGGCAAGCAGTATCATTCCTAATTTCTTAATGGGAAAAGAGTAATGGTCCCAAGCTATATCCATGTAGAGCAAATTCTGATAAATCAGTATTTACTCCTACATGAGTTTCACTAATGTTGGTGGAAATTTCTTTTCCAGGTCTTGAACTAGATGGGGGTTACTTAAAAACTCATTTTTATTAAGGAGCTTAGATTTTCAATTCTGTATAAAGTTTAATAATTGCCCTCTGCTTGTCTTCCTTTGGTGGTGAAATATTCTTTGTCTTCAGAACGAGGAATTTGATTATCTTTCCAAAATTTTCATTATTTTTGCGGCACCATCTTCAGAAATGAAAAGTGGTGGAATAGCTTATACTGCTTCATCTTTTGAAACTATACGAAAACGGGTCACAATTTTTGATGGCCTTTATTTTTAAAGATAAGTCAGCCAGAAAGAAAGCCTGTTTCAGAAAACAGAAGCACCTCTTCAAGAGTTTTTTTTATTAGAACCACCGGCTAGTGTGCAATTTTACAAATTACAAAAGCCACTCTCAGCATCCAATTAGACAATTATCTCTCACCATAAATTATACTTACCTCTAATATCTCTATCGCCAGCATTATACACAGCAGTCGTGACAAAACGCTTAGATCCAGCTCAGGACAATCGCCTAAGTTGACTCCATTTTTCAAATATGAACAACATTCTTATGCCACCCTCGAGTTAAATAGCATTACTCATTAGGAAGCCATCTTCCCAGATACAAATATTTCTATCAAACGAACCTCCATCGTATAACTCAACCGGACTACAATACCTGCCAACCCTTCCAATCACCTGACTCCGTTTTTCTTTTCACTTTCTCAAACCTATAATCACTTCAACCTATAAAAACAATGTCCAACTCAAACCCTGTAAATCAAAAAAAAAAACAAAAAAAAAACATCTAGGTAAGACAACAAAATGAGAAGTCTTCAACTGAAACAACAAACATCCAGGACGCAACTAATAATAGTCAAAAGCCCTTCTAGCGTCGTCGTCGGTCGTGTGGACCTGGCAACAGAAATCCTCTATTCAAGCCTCCACAGCAATAGCCACTCGGATGGACAGCACAATAAATTCTCAGGCGCTACCACATTTCAAATGCAATCCCAAGTGGAGCATGGCTGGTAAAGGAAGAAGCCACTGCGCAATGCACGTGTTCCAGCTGCAAGAAGTCTACATGCGGTGCGACATCACTAGCGAGCTGGCTGCTGTTCCTGTTGCAACAATTCCTTTCTCTATACAATCCTGCAGAAATAGGAATAAAAGTTAATAATAGTTCTTTGCCGAGTTCAATAATGAGAAAGGAAGGCTCCAGTACCAGGAGATCGGCCTTGTGCCTCCGATTACGATGAGGACGACATCTACAATGAAGATGATGATGACGAACTGAGAGCAAGACGCTGAAAAACAAAATACCCGATCCTCCTCACTAGACATAGACAATCACAGCCTAGATTGTGGTGGTTGTCTTGTCTTGTCTTTCACTGCTCCGCACCACCTTTGGAACACTACCGCCACCATTGCAGCCTCCTCCAACTGGGCTGGGGTGTAATTTATAATAGCCGTACTAGCACAGTGGCATTAGGACGAGATCGTTTATAAAAATTAAATGGATTGCAGGTAGAACGCCTTCATTAATTTTAGAGCAAATTCTCTGTGGCATGTTGGCCGGTCGTATTGCTGTGCGCTGTCCGTTGTCTTTGTCGACCCCCTTTTGGAATGGGTCTGGGAATATGCGTTTTTTTTTGGTGGTGGCTTTCTGGTTCCATTTGCTTTGAGGAGCAATCTGTGCTTTGTACCTGTAAGATCTATAGAGGGACGACGACGACGACGACGGTTGCTTCTGCTTTTTTTTTTTTTTTTGTAAGCATTGATCGTGGCTTGGAAGAAGAGAGATTGCTTGAAGAGATCAGTTCGGTGGCTTGTTGTGGTATATACCTGAAGAAGAGTGAACGTTCGTTTAGAAACAAGAAAGAGAATGAAAATAAAAATGATTCAAATGAATTGAAACGACAGACAGACAGACAAATTTTTCTTCTACTTCTGCCAATGTTTAGGAACATTATACAAATGAGAGCCGTCCGTCTGTCGTCCGGCGTCCGGCGTCTTTGGGGTTGTCTGGCTTTGAGTTGGGGGTATGGTTATCCTTGCAACTCTCCCATGACTGTTTGTTTTTTGAATAGCCTTTGCTGTGGAGTCTGAGATTCAATGCCAGGATAAGCATGAGGCACGTTCTGCTGCTAAAATCTATGTACGACAACATGCAATATGGACTACAAGCAAATTAGATGCATTTTTAGATATTTGTTTTTTTTTCTTTTTTTTGGAATGCCAATGTTTGGCCAGGCAATTGCCGAAAATTTCTTTTCACAAGAATAAATTCATTGGATTCTCACGGAAATCTTAAAAGCTTTGAAGTTCTAGCTATAGTTTATGAACCATTTACACGTTTTAACTGCCAAATCAACGTTTATACACATTTTTCAAATACCGGGTGACCAAATAGCAGTTATAGTGTTTTTTGCAAATGTTGTGTTTAAACTGCTGTAAAACCACAGACACCCAGCTGAAAATTATTTAGCAAACTTTGACATTTCATCGTGCATCAACGTTTTCTATTTGTCAAAAGTGGAGAAACTATTGCAAAATTTTAACAAAATTCCGGCTGAGCTGTAAATACGCAACTTAAAATTCTTTGTAAGGTGCGTTTCAGGTCTTCCGTGAGCACGTTTTTCCTTGGACTATAGAAAAGTTGAAGTGTGAGTATAGTATTTTGGAGACAAAAATTGATGCCAAATGGTGCTGTAGCAGCCACTTTCGAGGATCAACTAAATTGGTATCCCGATACCAGTTCAACTTGGTTTAAAATTCAAAAACAATAATAATAACAATAAAAACCCGATTGGTCTTTAAAAGTTTAAAAGTTGAGGGTTACCTCAAGGTTCTATTTCGTCTACGAAAATCTTTTTATTTTTTAATAAAGATCACCCATTGGAAAGAGTAGAACAACAGAAATAAGGCTCTTTAGAAGGAAAAAAAGAAGAAGCATTCGAGAAGTGGTTGTACGAACGTTGAGTACATAGATTTTATCACCTAAGAATCAGACAATTCCTTGGACCAGCATTTAGCTTGGTATTTCGAGTACATTGTGCTCTATTGTGAATAAAATTTCCCATATTAAAAATATTAGGATCGGTAATGATAGCAAAAGTTTTTGGAATATTGGCGATAGAGACCAATGACAACTGATTTCCCATATATATCGCTTAAAATTCCGTTTGAAAATTTCGACCTCATATACGATACAAACTTTTAGAACATGGGAAATGCTTACAGGGAAATTTTATTCACCACTAGCTTACACACCCCGCGTTGCTGGGGTATAACATACATTTTCGAAAAAAACGACCATTGCGCTGCATGGCGAGGTACCACCTAGTTATCAAAATAGCTTACGTTACTTCTTACAAATTAGCTTTGTGCTTCTGAAATGACCTCAGCGGCAACAAGGGGTGATTAAAATAGCCTTTGTTACTCTTTAAAACATCAGCTAGCTGCCTGTAAAATCTTGTCAAATTCGGGGCATAAATAAGAATTTTGAAAAAAAATAACCCACCTCCATCGCCACGGAGTAATTAAAATAGCCTAACTTCCTACAATATCAGCTAACTGCCTTGGAAAATCCCCTCAACATGGGTCCATAATTAAGAATTTTCGAAAAAAACGACCCCAGCGCCACCTAGTGGGTAATTTAAATAGCCTTACTTACTCCCTAGAACATCAGCAATCTGTCAGTGAAAGTCACGTCAAAATCGGAGCAGTCGTTCCAAAGATCTAAGGGAACGTACAGACGGAAAGACACATAGACAGATAGACAGACAGACAAAAAAATTGTTTTTGTTATGAGTACATACAATGTATACGTTCATGTGCATCTTGTAAAAAGCTGTTATTTTGATATTAAAAACAGACACTTCATTTTTATTTGCGATTATAGGGACTTTAAGACAGATTAAGGATTCTTGAATATAAAAAAATCGAGATAACAATTAAACATGACATTGCGATCATAGAGAAGTCTACAAAAGTTAGTGGCAAAAAATGTCTGTCTGTCTGTCAGACTTAAGCGATTATCTTCAAATTTGGTGAATGTGATTCTTTCTTTCCTGGCATCCCCCAGGGGTGAAATTGAATTTTATTTTTAGGCTTAAAAATAACAGTACCTGCCATGTGTTTTTTCTCCAATGTTTTGATAAACATTTTTGAGAATTGGCTGTTGGTATTGGCTATGATTTGTTCAGAACCAAATTTACGGGAAAAGTCTATTAACGGAACCTTTCTTATAGTTTTTTTTAATTTTTGGCTTTCTCGGCAACCGCTTTCTGGATTTCTGTCAAAGTTTATAGTTGAGAAGACATAGGTAGCCAAATTAATTCTGCTTATCAAAATATTGAAAAAAAAACTTATTTTTTTCTAATTAAAATTAATTTTTGTTATTTTTTTTTTAAATTAATAGTTTTAAAACTAATAAGAAAGAGTTATTTAAATTTTTTTTTTTGAACTGCATACCAAAATTTCAAAAAATATTTTTTTTCAAAAAACTAAAAATAAAAAACTGGATTTGAACAAAATCCGTCCTACAATTTTCGAAATAATTTATTTGTTAATATTTTGTTATTATACTACAAACCGTTAAGTTTTGTGGTTTTGTCACTTTTTTTAGGTTCATATGGTGTCATTTTTTTACGTTAATGTTACTTATTTTTACTTGCGATTTATAGGGACTATAAGGTAAGTTATGCATTCGCAAAAAAAAAATTCTAAAAATCAGACATGACATTACGACGATAGAGAAACATGATTTGAGTTACTGGCAAAATTCTGCCTGTCTGTCTGTCTGTCGGTCTGTACGGATGTATATTGAACTACAGCCTAACGGTTTGGCCAATCGTCTTCAAATTTGGAAAATAAGGTTATTTTGTCATTCTACAAAGGACTTTTTAAATTTTTTTTTAACTCAAATATTAAGGGTACCTGTCATATAACCGTTAAGTAAAAGCTTATTTTTATCGAAAACGGTTCCAAGAATTTTTATTTAAAAATCAGTCTACTACTATAGAGAAGCACTATATTTTGGTGAAAAAAAAATTAATATGGAGGGCTAAGACCGGTACCTTCCATAG
The DNA here is from genome assembly GCA_963971375.1 of Platycheirus rosarum. NCBI lineage: Eukaryota > Metazoa > Arthropoda > Insecta > Diptera > Syrphidae > Platycheirus > Platycheirus rosarum. The sequence goes on from OZ020507.1 coordinate 15,688,812, forward strand.
GACCGGTTTTTTTTCTTCGACTTTCTCAAAAACTGGTCATCCGATTTCAATCAAAATTAATATTCAGAAAGATGTTGGTGGTTTAAGTAATTTTATTTTAAAATATTTTCGAAAACTTTTTTTTGTACTTTTAATAATTTTCTTAATATTTTTTTTTTTCAAAAAATTATATTTTGAAAATGGGTAGGTGGATTTTTTTTAATTTTGTTTTTAAAAGTAGGTAATTTTTGTGTTTGAATTTGCATTCTTGAATAATTTTTTTTTGAATTTTTAAAAAAGTGTTTAAATAAGAACCGTTTTGTACAAAACCGTTCCTACGATTAAAAAAAAAATTGTACTTTTTCACATTTTGTAAACAAATAAAATGGCGTTTAATTTTTTCCGCTGAAAACTATTTTACGTACTTTTTTCAAACAATCAAAAGTCAGAAAAATCGAATAAAAACTTTAAAGGTTCCTTAGTATTTTTCAAATTTTATTCGAAGCTGTGACCGCACATAAGAGCAAGTACGTGCGATCCAGTCGTGCAATTTATTAAATACCAATAAGCTTGCATTCTTATTCTTGTCTTGTTTTCTGATTATCAATGACCTTACTACCATTGATACATTTAAAAAGTCTCATTTACCAGGGGACAAAGTACGAAGTAGTTTCCTATGAATTTCACTAGTAAATACTTAATACCGTATGTATAAAACATCATTTCTGGTTAAATGGCTTCGTCAGTAAACAAAATTGCCGTATATATGGAAAATTTAAATTGAATCTTGGGTGCGGTTTACACGCTGGCGTCATCATCGGTCTTTGTTTCTTTGAAATGAGCTCCTGTTTCGGTGATAGCGAGGGCTATCAATTTATTACAAAATCAATTTGGTGACAACTTTATTTCCAGAAGTGGTTGTGTTAACTGCAACTTAACGCCTCTCGATTACTTGCTTGAATGTTAATGCATACCAAATCTAGTAAATACTTAAAATATGAGCTTGTACTAGTATTACTTCCTTAGACCTTTTACTATTTACTAGTAAATACTTAATTTTTATGCATACGGTTCATTAGCGCATCTGACTTACATATATCAATATCTTTACTAATTTTCTTTCTTTAGGGGGATCAACATTTCAACAGCTTCGCAATTATTCGTGACTCATTTCCTGATTAACAGCATATATTTTCACCCAAAACTAGTTCTTATTTTTATTTTGTAAGCATAAAAAATTACGAAAAAACATATTTTTTAACTCATTCCCTTTTGACGTCTTAAATGGCGCCCAACGTGGATCAAAGCAGTAATGGCTGTGTTGCTCCAACGAGGTTATTATTCACTTTCTCCTTATGGCTTGCTTGTTAACCTATTTTCTCTGTATATATGTGTGTCTATAGTAAAATTGCATAAGCATAAGCTTACCTTCATTTGTGGACATCCCACCGAGTTTTACTAAGACTACGAGAAAATTTAGAAGCTTACCGTTTCGTATTTGCCTTTAAAATGTTTTTCTTATTTACAAATAGTACTCATCATTTTAAAGCTTATTTTATTTTTTGTCATCTTAAATGGCGCCCAACGTGAAAGCATCGCAAGTACTTTTTGCATTTCTGTTGTTATCACAACACTGTTATCCAATATTTTCTAAAAATTGCTTCGTTTTCTTTAATTGATATCCTAGGCAGCTTACCTTTTATATAAAACAGATAAAGACGTCTATTTTATAAGAATTATCAAAACGTTTTTTCGGACTCCAAAAATATGAACCAGCTTACCATTTGTACCTTTTTTACTATCTAATTTTCAAAAGAAATACGCAACAATTTTCTATTTATATAAAAACCATCATTTTATTCAACCTACTTGTTGTTTTTGTTTTTCATTAAATTTAAAAATATGTCTACTCAATAATAATAATACAATTTTCTTATACAATACTAATAAAACTACTTTTACAAAAAGTAGCATATAATTCTAAAAATTTAATTCAAAGAAAATAATAATTTTACTAAATTAAAATTTGTGGACATTTATTTATATAAAAAAAAATATTTACGATTTATTTTTTAATTTCTAAATACAAAATTAATCATAGGTTTTTTATGATTTGTACAAAATTGTTTATTTTTTTTATAATTCTCTGTACACTTTCGATCGCTTATAACAACTATTTTTTTTTATTTTTAATGGAAGAACTATTTTTAGTTTTAATTACGTTTATTTTTTTTATTATTGGCAAGTCTTTCTTTAAATATGTTAAATGCAAACAAAAATAATGAATTAATATTTTTATGGCGATTAATGTTAATGTTTTTAAGATTTACTATTTTTTTTACAACTAAGAGTCTTTATTGGCTTTTTAGTCTTGGATACGGTATGTACAATTAACGACTTTTTTTCCATTTTAAGGGTGTGTGGTGAGTATTAATATTAAGATTTAAAAATATATATTTGTATATAAGAAAATGTACTTTATGACAAAAAAAATGAGGTTCGTAATCTTACCGCTAGGTTGCTAATATTTAATGGCAAATTAATTAAAAATTAAAACTGTACAGCGATTATGACGTATGTTGCTTATATACTCGTTTGTGTTGTGTTAAATAATTTTAAAGTTTGTTTTTACCACAGCCGAGAGAGGGGCAGCTTGTGTTACCTCACTCTTAACTATACTAAGTTTATATGGGATAGTGGTGGTGGGACAAGGGTTTATGTTCTTCCAAATTACGATTTTACATTCTCACTCGCATCTCACTGTCGATATTTTTACGTTGCTGTGGTTGGGGTTGATGCCTTGGCAGGGAGACCATATGATGGCCAGTTGGCACTCCACCAACAACATGCGGTGATATCGATGGTGAGCGTGTCGCTAAGGGTGATAGTGAAGGTGAAAAGCTGGGTGACATCGCTGAAGATGTACTGAAACCACCGCCTGGTGCATCATGACTAATTGGTGATCGTGGCAGGAGGTATTGATTGGCGGGCACCGAGGAATGGTGGCTGCCACTCCCCCGGCTGGATAATACTGGAACGTTGATGGATCGGGGAGCGACATTTGTCAGGAGCGGTGGTGGTATGTGTTTGGCTGAGTGCGCCAGTGATTGCTTGCTCTTTGCACTGGATGACGCTCCGCTGTTGCCACTATGCACCGACATGGTGTCGTCTTTCAGTCTTGCGATCTCTGAGAATACATGCGCCAGCGGCTGATATTGTGGACCCCAGTCGAGTAGGTAATCCCAGTTGTAGCTGCCGGTGAGTTCCTCTTCGCTGTGCACTATGGAACTTAGCGAACCGTTCATCGAAGGACCGACATTTCCACTGCCCACTACAGGAACGTCCCCAAAACCCATTACGTGATCAACCGCAGCACCAATGCTGCCAGCTGTGGTTGCTGCTTCGTCCGTGCTGCTTGCACGATCGCTGCCACCATTGACGTCATTGAGTTTGGCGTAGATAAGGTTTGTGATGTCTGACTCACCGCCGGGTTCCTCGTCGAACATGTGCAAGGAGTCAATCGGCAGTGGATGGTGGATATGTGAATCTTTATTGCTGCCACCGATACTCTCGGAACATCGCCGTGATGACGTTGAAGCTGCTCCAGTTGTATTGGGATTGTCAACGATTCCTAGTCGCGCCAGATACTCTTGAGTGTTTTGCACCGATATGTCAGATAATCGTCCATCATCACTGCCTCGATGATGATCCCTGTGAAGTGGTCCTTCATTGATCATGCGAATTTCTTCGTCCTCACCATCATCTTCCGCTGAGCCCCGCCCACTTGATCCAGACTGTTCAGACCCTGATAGTTCTGAAGTGGTCGCTGCTCCAGAATTCGAACTCGCTGCATGGGGACCATATGGAGGAATCTCATCGTATTTAGGTGGAGCGAATTGACCGCCACTTCCCGTCGCTCCAGATCCTCCTCGAATGGGGATTGTATCGAAAGCTGATGGATCAACATAGCTGTTGGTATTGCCAACATTCTCGGTACTAAGACTCGGTTTAGAGACTTGTCTATGCCGGCGATTTCGCATGTGCAGGAACAAGAAGATTCCAGCAAACGCACAAATCACCAGCAAAAATGCGATGAGGAGTCCTAATGCCCAGTCGGCAAAGCCTCCACCAGAATTTGGCCCTCCAGTACTGCCTGCATAGTTAGTATTAAGATGCGCCAAAGGATCTAGAGAAATCTCCACCACAGTCATGTTGGTAAGTGATCCTTGTCGCCCTGAACTGGCTGTTATCACCAAGCTAATATCACGCCCATCATCAAAGTTGTCATCGAGTTTCTTTTTAATCACCACAGCTCCGGTTGTTCGATTAACCTTAAAGTAGGCATGTTGCGATGTGAGTTGATAGACGACACGTCCATCGGCACCCTTGTCACGATCACTCGCCGTGACCTGACCCACAGTATAGCCCAGTTGCATGTTTTCTCCCGCAGACGATGACATGACGAACCGATACGTCCTCTCCGTAAACTGTGGACTGTATTCATCCTTCGAGTCGATCATGATGCGCACTTTGACCGTTGCATACTTGCCGCCCGTATCAGTGGCTCGTAGGACAAGGTCATAGCGGTTCCTTTGTTCGTAATCAAATATGGCATTCGAAGTGACAACTCCACTCGCCGGATCAACGCGAAACAGTTTGTATACGAGTTCATCGCCGGACATGCCATGCGGATCCGTTTGATCGATGGAATAGTTCAAATGGCCGTAGATGCCACGATCAAGATCAGTTGCTCGAGCCGTAAAAATACTGGTCCCAACAGCTTCATTTTCACCAATGAACTCGATGTACTCAGCAATTGGAAATCGTGGAGCGTTATCGTTCTCATCGACCAGCGAAATACGGAACGGCTGGAGACTGCATCGAGGAAGAACGGCACTGTCACATGCTCGCACGATCAGTTCGTAGTTCATGGCTCCACGGTCATAGTCTAGTTGATTGTTCACAAACAGCACTCCAGAGACCAGGTCGATGGTAAACATGCCCTCATCATTGCCTGACGTAATATCGTACACCACATCCGAATTAGGAGTGTTCTCGAGATCAGCATCAACAGCAAGCAATTGTGCTATCGAGTACCGCAGTGGAGCCGATTCACTTATGTCCGCTTCATACCGCCCAGTTGATTCAAACACAGGCGAGTTGTCATTGGCATCTTCGACCGTGACAAACACATTGATCGCCGACGAATTGTTGTCCGCCCGCAACGGAGCACCCTTCTCACTCATTATTAAACGCAGCTTGTACAAATCAACACGCTCACGATCCAGCGACTGCACCAAAATAATCGCACTCGATTGGTATACTTCAAACGTGCCGTCCTCGTTGCCCGTCACTATGGTGAAGACCAAATGCTGAGTTAGTTCTGTATCGAGAACATCCTGCGACAATCGCAACACCACCGTTCCTAAGGGTGCATCCTCATTAATGCTTGTCCGATACTGGGTCTGCAAGAATTGAGCTCGCCCTTGGCTATTTACATTCGTTTGCACCTTGACGACAGTTGATGATTTCTGCGCAGGAGTGCCAGAATCAGTTGCGACAATTGTCAGATAGATGTCATCACGACCCACCGCGTTAATTCGACTAGTGTTAACATAGACCGTCCCGGATGACTCGTGAATTGAGAATCCAGCTTGCGGGGGCTGAATGCTATAGCGGATCAGTGCATTGCGTTCGGAGTCCATGTCGGTTGCATTCACCGTAAGCAGTTCGATATCCCCATTGGACGACATCTGATCCGGAAGCATGGTGTAATAGGCTGGCTGCTGAAATACGGGCGCGTTATCGTTTTCATCAGTGACACGGACGGTGAGAGTAGTGCGTGCCTCATGTGTTGTATCCGAGGCAATTATCTGCAATTGGTATTCTTGTTGCATTTCGAAGTCGAGCCGTTTGCGAAGGATCACTTTGCCGCTATACCGATCGATTGCAAAGATGGAAGTCTTCTCGTCGTCGAAGTTGTGTGTTGTTGTTGTTGTTGTGGCGATGGAGGATGTATGGCTGGTGGTGGCGGTGGTGTCGTCTTCAATGGCGAAACGATATGTCAACGCTGGATAGGTGTCGACATCGTTTGCGGATATTGTTGTTATCACGCTGCCAAGTTCGGTACCTGGAAATTAAGGAAGACAACAAAAAAAAATTGTAAGATATTGAAATGGATTTGGTAGGGCAATAATGTAAATTTTTAGGTGCTAAAATGATTGGTCCTGGCTCTAAAAAACCTTCATAATCTTTTCCCATCCTAAAAAACATATCATTTGTATGCACAAGAGTGGAATTTCGCACATCAATACTTCTCTCTCTCTCTCTCCCTATCCTTATTATTCTATATTTTGTATGCATCTCTCATTATAATTTTGGAAATTGGAAGCCAAACGCAACGGACGCATTTCTCATTTCCGATTTATTTTATTGAAACTAAGTTTATCGTTTGCCTAAAGTATAATATTATCTATTAAGAAAGCTTTTGAGAAAAAGCTTTTCTCTTGTGAAGATATTGTTCTCTTTCAAAAACATCGAACATCAAAGCCATACAGTTCTCTTGGCGTTAGTCAGGTTCATGAGACAAGAAGAAGAGTAATAAGTAAAAGGTATTTCAAAATTCATTCCTAACCCTTTTTGGAATCCCTCGTCGCTGTTGGGAGCCATAATAACCATGAATTATGATTTAATTTTCTTCAGGAAGTTTATCGACCTCAATTTTATAGAAGATCAAGGGCGATGACGAGATGAAGAGTTTGTTTCTAAAGCGTCTTCCCTGTATAAAAAAAACAATTCTTTCAACATTCAACTAAAATTGACATCTGGAAGTTAACGACTATCGCTTAGGGCAAATAAATGTCTTCATTGCAACTGCAACGCAACCCACTTGCAACACGATGTGGAACTCTTTTACCATCTGTCATAGACGATCAGAATACAACTTCGTTTGACAGCTTCCTCATTAACGAAGAATTGAATTCTCAAGGCCAGAACTGTCAATATATCTAAATGCTTTTTAAGGCTTCAACAAATCGAACTGCACATGCACATGCAACATGCTTTTATTTCCATTAAACAATCCTAATCGTCATGCAAAACACTTCTCTTCCAGCTACCTAACGTGTCACCTAAATAATGTAACGACATTGTCAACCTATCAAATCACCAAGATAAACCATCTTTCTATCTAACTCGTTGTTTTGCATATAATTATCCACAGATACAGGGGCAGACCTTCACTGCAAGCAAGCAGTTGTTGCAAGCAGTCTATGATGAAAAAATAAAAAGCTTTTAAAAAAACTTACCTTCGCTAACGCTAATCACACTGTGCGGCGGAAAAGTCGGCTGATTATCATTTACATCGATAATGTGCACCTGAATGGTAGCCGTGCCCGTCATCTGTGGCACCCCTTCATCGGTGGCAATCACCTTCAGCTTATAGATGTCGCGTATCTCACGATCAAGCACAATATTCGTCTTAACAATGCCACTGAATGCTGGCTCAATGACAAACGCATTGTCATGATTGCCATCGACGATGTGATACAGCACCCGCGCATTGGAGCCGGCGTCCGCGTCCAGTGCCTGCACCTGCACCACCAGTGTTCCCTTGCTGTTGCCCTCCCACACGGTGGCCGAGTACTGTTGCTGTGTGAAATGTGGTCCATTGTCGTTCTCGTCCTCCAGGATAATGTGCAATTCCGCATAGCCATACAACAATGGCGTACCTTCGGTATGTGCCACCAAAATTAATCGCATCTCATTGGGCGCTGGACTCGAGTGGTCCGCCACCGCCATTGCTGCCGTATCGTCATCATGATTGCTGTATGTGATGCCACGACGCGTCCGTCTGACAGTTTTTGTTTTTGTTGTTGTTGTTGGTGTTCTATTCGATGCAATAGCCACAAAACTGCTTCTGTTGTTTGCCATTGCCACACCGGCAATATCATCATTGTGGAACAAGCTGCGTCCATTTGACGAAGCCATGGACGACGATGACGACTGATCCAAGCTCGGCCATGAGTATCTCTCGTAATCTAGATGTTCGGAGTTGCGCACTTTGATCTCGCCGGTGATCGCGTCTATCGAGAATGCACCGTCCTCGTTGCCAGCACCAAATGAATAAATAATCTTCTGGCGTCGTCCGTCACTGCGTACAGCATTCACCTGAATGACAGACTGACCAATTGCAGTGTTCTCGCGCAGGCGTACATGATAGGTATCGTTGTGGAAGCGAAGCAATGGACTGCCCGGCTGTGCTTCCCCCACTCGGATCTCAATTAAGCTGATCGAACTTTGCGGCGGATTACCCTTATCGCGTGCCATCACCTCCAAGTGTAGGAGTCGGCCGTTCTCGCTGGCCAGACTCTGCGTGGCACTCACCACCCCGGTGTTGGGATTGATGCGGAATTTGTTTGCTGTCGCATCGTTGATCAGGCTATAGAGGATCTCGCCGTTGATGCCTTGATCCGCATCGGTGGCACTGACCTGCAACAGTGTCTGGCCGGGCTGGATCAGGGTCGGCACCTGCGTCCGGAACGGGTATCTTTCGAATGTCGGCTTGTTGTCGTTGACGTCATCCACTATGATCTGCACGGGTACACGTTGCGAACGCGAATCATACAATCCACCATCTGTGGCCACAACCTCAAAGTTGTAGATATGTTGACGTTCCCGATCCAGAGGTCTGCAAAGAGAAAAGCAAAATACATATAGAAATTGATGCGGACTAGAATCACGGATATAAAAGGAGAGAAATCATAAGGAATCATTCATTTTGTGTTGTGACAAATGGGACGCGTTTAAATCATTTCCAATATGCATAAGTCTTGGGCTGTGGTATGGGCGTTTTTTGGACTTGCCCCATCGTCCATGGTGGCATTGGGCTAGAGGAGGTTGAGAGTTATGGCAATATTGGACGATGCGACCGACGACGACGACGACGACGTGTAAGGGATTGAGTTTTTTTTTCGCTACACTTGGTTCTTGGTCCTAAAACGAAAAATATCGGATCAGTAGAATCTAGAGCGTCAGTGGAGTGCGTTTTTTACCGGAGGAGGTTGGTAGAGGAGGCGAGTCAACTGATATTTTTCTAGTTTATTGTGAAGGGAATCGATGGTTTGGATTTTGCTTTGTGTCTTGGGAAATGTATAATTTATTTTTCGACGCAAATAACTATATGCCCGGTAATTGTGTTATTAATCGACTGCCATAGAAGGATGATGTTGGAAGTTTATTTTTGTCCAGAATAAGGGCATGTCCATAATTCTTATTGGAACGGAAACTGAAGTTTGGAGGATTTGTTTTTTTTTTTTTTTTTTTACTTGGTAAGTTATTTCATAGATTTAATCCCAATGAGGTCAGTCGTTTGTTTAACACCAGGCACGAACCATATTTTTTTCATGGAACTGGTATGAATGCAAAAACAAAAATTTAAGAACTTTGTTGTCAAAAAGTAAGACTTAATTAAGTCGATGTGAAACACTATTAAAATCCGACCATGAAATATATATATTTAACGATCGAAGTTTTCCAAAAGCTATGGCAGATAACCATTGTCTGGAGGTTACATCACTGAAGAAAAGCAAATAACAGGCGGCGTACCCCAAGGAAGTATCTTGGGTCCTGTGCTCTTTGTTATACTATTGACTATCACCTCTTTAGTGGGGATACTTTCCGGGCCAGCGGCTTTGTGTACATTAGGTTTTTTTAAGACTCTTGCGACTGAATGAGTGCGAAAGAAGATTGGTCCTATTTATTAATTCACTTACGCTCTCGAGAACCTTAGGAGTAATAACTCCCAGCGGCAGGATTGAGTTTACCGCAAATTGGGCGGAAAGCAGATCTGCTTTTTCTTGAGAACTGCCAAATGGTTTTCGTAGAGATTTTTTCCTTAAATGTAACGGGAAATTTGCGGAAATGACCAGATGTGGCTAAAGGCGATAAAACACAAAGAGTGTATTTATCAGGATCAGAGGTAAGATATATCGTCTAGAGTGTTGGCGGTTTCGATTGTAATGTTGAATCTGACAAAGCATAACATTCATTGGAAGTTGACATTTTGTCCAAATTAGGGCTTTAATAAATGAAATAAGTAAGAATAATGGGTTTTTTAACCATAATTTTTACCAGACTAAGGTAAAATCTGTGTTTGAACACATACTGCATTGTGTTGTATTGAAGTTGGTATGCAACGTCATTCCAAATGTAAAGGAAGAGAGCGTGAGAGGTAAAGAATAATGGCTCCAAGTTACAGCCATACAGATTAAATACTTTGTTTTAGGACCTATCCTCAAAATTACGGCCTCTTGGAAACAAATCCTATCATCCTGTATCGATTCTGCCTTTTAGTTCGAAGGTTTTTGAGAAATGTATGAGCAAGCAGGTGCATTTATACCTCAATTAGATTATTCTTTTATTACCAAGGCAATTTAGTTTTAGACGAAAGAATATTTTTTAATACGGCGCTATTGAACTTGGTACATTCAAATAAATTTAATCAGGTACATGATCCTCGATTTCTCAAAAGCCTTCGATACAGTTCCTCACTAAATTCTTATTCTTCGAACTTCTTCTACTTCAATTTTGACTTACACAGCAGCATTAAAACTAATGAAGTCACCTGGAAGATCACTTACAAGCTAATTACTGCAACCAAAAAATGTGTTTCCTTGAAACTGAAGCTGGTTTCCTACAAGGGGCGATTTTAGGTCCGCTCATTTTTACCTTATTCAATAATCGTCGATTCGACCTTATTTCCTTCTCGGTAATTAATTTCACCGCACCGATGGGCTGATATATTTTAGCTATCCGATTGAGGACTAGTTGAAGATGCAACTGAACGAATAAATGAAAACCTTGGCTTTCGAGAAATAATAAACTTACTTTGTTGAATTCCAATAAAAGTTAAGCCTAATTAAGTACTCGTTTAAGCATTGATAGTTAAAGCTTACCACAGCTTTACTTAGCAGGATTATAGAAACAGTTTCCAAGATCTACGGATTCTTTCAAGCTTTGAATCAAATTGGAATCTATATCTATCTTTTTTTTAAGGGCTAATAGGCAATGTTCGTTAAGTCATTATTTTGCTTATTATTTGCTAACAATAGCTTGTGACCTACATTGAAATATTCGCCTTACGTTTGAAGAATCTGAAGATTATAAGATCTGAGGAGAGGCTTTTTTACTTTTTTTCGAGAAAACGTTATTAACCCCCATTGGCAATGTTAAGTTCAAGAAAATTCTTTGCACCAAGTGACAAATGAATTAATGTCACTTTGAAATAGGAAGGAATCACGACTAGATGAGATCACATTGAAACTTCTTGCGTCATCAGCATAAAGAGAGAATGAAGATAATTATATTATCTTCTCAGGATTATTAAAGAAAAAATGGGCACGACTGGGTCGCACGTACTTGCTCTTATATGCCCAGTTACATCTTTGACAGAAACAATTCACATTTATGTTGAAAATAACACAGTTTGAACTTATAAAAAGTATCAAAACCACAATACTTCACGGTTTTAGTAAAAATGAAGTACGCCATCACACGTCTTAAATAACAAAGAATTTAAGAAAAAAGTTTTGACAAAATCCTGTTTTTTATTTTTAGTTTTTTGAATTTTAATTTTTTTTTATTTATATTTTTTTTTATTTTGGTATGCAGTTTCTTAGAGTTTATTAATATACGTGATTATAAAATTTTAAATAATTTGTTTTGTTACTTTAAAAAAATGATTTAAAAAAAAAAATCAAAAATTAATTTTAATTATAAAAAAAAGTTATTAAAAATGTTGATATACAGAATAAATCCGATATTTTTAAAATAAATTAAATGTTGCTTAACAACTTTTATAAAAATAATCTACATTTAAAAACAGAACTAAAAAAAATCCACCTATCCGTTTTTAAAATATAGATTTTTCCAAAATAAAAGAAAAGAAAATAAATTGCACGACTGGACGGCACCGTACTTGCTCATATGTGCGTTCACATCGTCGAATAAGGGTCGCATGAGCTAGTTCTTATGCTAGATAATTGCTTAGTGGCTGCATATGTATGTATATAAAGGGTGTTTTTTTTTTAGAGGTGTGGTTTTCAAGAAGAAATAAAACGCATATAGTTTAATGTTATGACCAAGAATCTAGCTTTATTATAAAGATAAGGGTTTGCATTATGTTCTAAAAATGATTTCTGGGTAGTGGTCGCCGTGGCTGGCTCGAATAAACTCCAGCCGAGGCCCAATTTTCCAAATTTTGTGAAAATCGGGATCGGTGGCCATTTCGTTTTGGGCCCATTCACCGAACGTGTGACGCCCTTGATGGGCGCGATGGCGGTTGGCCTCATTTGGGTGTTCTTCGATACTCTGCTCCACCGAAACGAACCATTATTTTGGTAATAAATTTGCACAATTTGCAAACTTTGTTCAGGAGTAAGTCTATTCATTATGAAATCGCAAACCAAACTGAGCATAAATCAAGAGACAGCTGTCAAAACGACCAACTCCGAAAAAAGTATTGCCAGATTGAGAACCACACGTCTATTAAAATAAAAAAATATTTTTTTTTTAGAAAATTCTTTATTTTTTTAATAAGTTTCAGAGTTTTCTTGGAAAAACTAAGTATGCAATAAAATTTGAAAACTTAATGTCTATCGAAGAAAAAAAAAATTTGAAAATCGTTCAACCAGTTTTTTGAAAAACTTTTCGAAAAAATATTTTTAATTTTTTTCTAGTATGTCATTATAAGGCAATGTGTAATTTTCATCTGGGAAAATTATTTAAAAAAATCAATCCACCCATTTTCAAAATATTTCGGAAACCAATTTTTTTTTTAAATTTAAAAAATCGAAAAAAAAGTTTTTGAAAATTTTGAAATGTGATATTAATAGAACTATAAATGACTTCCTGTGTGCAAAATTTTATTGAAATCGGGATAATAGTTTACGATAAAACCGCATTTGAAAAATATGAGAGGTACCGTTATAGAAAAAAATTCGAAAAATTTATTCTAACTGAAAGATGTATTATTGTAAAAAATTAGCACCCCCTGAAAGTTTTATCAAAATCGTCAGAGCCGTTTTCGAGATAATCAAACTTTTTGTTAAAAATTTTATGGCAGTTACCGTTATTTTTTGACCTAGAGCAAAAATGAAAAACTACTACCACCGAGATACTGCCTAATAAATTCTAACTACCAAGTTTGAAGCAAATCGGCCCATCCGTTTAGGCTGTAGAGGCGCGAACAGACAGACAGACAGACGGACGGATTTTCCGGACCCACTTTTTTCAACTTCTCTATTATCGTAATGTCATGTCTGATTGCTAGATTTTTTTTTTTGCACGAATCCATAACTTGCATTTCAGTACCTAAATCGCAAGTAAAAATATTAAAAATATTTTATTGAGAAATTACTTTGGCTACCTACATCTTCCTGAATATCAATTTTGATTGTAATCGGTTAACCAGTTGTCCAGAGAGATTTTTTATCTGCACGAATTCATAACCTGCATTATAGTATAGTATAATCGCAAGTAAAAAAATAGAAAATGAGAGGGGGGTTAAGAATTGGTCAACTACAGGTAAAGGGGAGGTGCTTTCTGAGACAGATGAGTTAATCGTTTCCGACTTGCAAATAAAATCGCGTTGACGGGCTATGTAATTCTGAGTTTCATTCACTTGGAGAGACCGGAATTACTTAGAATCTCAACAAAACCAAATTCTTTGGAGGAAACAGAATTAGGAGTGAAGGATAGTAGATCTTATGCAATGTTCCAATGAAGGCAGGAAAGATTTTTTTTTTTTTTTTTTTTTTTTATAATTAACGCGCGCACAAGGGATTATGTGTTTCCCTTTTAATGTAGAACACACTGCGCGGGCATTACGAAGATAGGGAGGGGAGAGATAGGAGGTGCCGATTAACATTGGTTTTGAATGTTTGCAGATCAAAATGGCAAGGGAAAATCCCGCCGGGTTCGGCTAAAAAAAGAATCCCTATATTTCACGGTACGTCCGAAATTAGGCTCAAGGGTGAACTGATGAGCATTCCTTGCGAGACGAGTATTACAGGAGAAACTTTTAAGGGGAGGAATGCAACTGGCTACTTCGAGTGAACATTTTTTGTAAAAGAAACGATAAAATAAGGAAAGACATGAAATAAAGTTTTCGAAAATTATAATTTCATCTTGGGCTTCAGAAACATCTAGCATCTATAGCATCTACAGCAAGCTTGCATGATTCGATGGGTTGTTCAGAAAGGATGTAGAAACAAACGAGATAGAGGGACTGATTAAGGAAAGTATGTTTAATGGATATATATTCATCCTCTGTTTGAAGAGGAGGAAGAAAGCAGCAAAGCAGCAACGAGTCTAATTTTCAATTGTTTTGTTTTTTATTCATACAAAATATTTTTAAACTGAATTCCAATTTTCCTATAAAAAGGCAAACATGTTTAAAAAAGGAACTCTGCATTTCCCTCTTTAGCTAGTTATACAAAATGCCTTATTTTATCCTCCCTAAATAAAACACTCAATAAAAATGGCATTAACTCCCGATAAACGATTAATGACTTATTTCTTCGTTACGATCATCAATTATTTATTTTACATTATCCATCCCGAATGCACAATTCATTAATTTCAACCACGCTCAATATAAATAGTTCCACTCATCCTCAATGATGACTAATAGACTCATTTAATTTGTACAATTAAAACCGTGCTGCTGTTGTGCTCTTCTTACATACAAATCATATAAATTTTCTTAACAAAAAAAAAAATATTAAAATAACTCCCAACATATCGATTACAACCGATTGATTTATGACATTCAACGAACACAGACCGTAGTTGCACCACAAAAAAAAAAAAAAACAAAGTTCAACTTAACTACGATTGCCTCCGATCCGATATCCATTAAACATTGTCCACAACGTAGACTCCCTTCTTCTCCCAATAAACATAACCATAGTCCGAAAATAGGCCACGATTCTGGCTCCTTCGACTGTTACCATTTCAACAGCACTGGCACAGGCACTTTGGTCTGGTACCCACCTGGATCCACCATGCCCCTTTCAGGCGTTGGAAAAAACGAATTCTTTTGAATTATTGCGTTAACTTTAGGAGTAATAAAAATAGCCAACATTGTAACATCATTTATGAGCGATGTTGCGTTTTCGCTGGAATCTCTTGGCTGTCCATATGCTTGCTGATGGACAAAATTACATAGAAAGTTGAAACAAGATCGCACACCACAGCAGATCCAAGGGGGGGAATAACTAAAAGAAATCAGCAATTTCAACTACGCCCAATCAAAATAATCAATACTCTATACTCGCGAACGCGCCCAACTAGCTCCGCGTGCTGCAGCATTCGAGACGCACCAACAACTCAGCAACTCGTGTGCGCAGAGACCCCCCCGTGGAGAAATTTATTCTTATGGCAATGGACGACAACGTTTATAGATTTAACCGAACAAAATAAATAATTTAAACCAACAAAAAATAAAAACCGCAAACCGCAAAAATCCAAGTCACAATCCAATATGATGTTAAAGAAGTCTCCATATCTTAGGGCGAGTCAATCATAGAGTCGAACGCAACGCGCACCAAAAAACAAGATATCACACGAACCCCCCGCCCCACTCCTAGCTGCGTGAGGCCGCATCAGAACGACAGCCGTCCCTGTGTGAAAGAAAATGCGGATGAGGAAAATAGGATATCACAATAAAAAAAAAAAAAAATGGCCGACCAACACGCAATATCACTTTTGTTTTTTGTGGGCCTTTTGTGTGCAACAATCCTATGTTTGGCATAGCTGTCCCGAAACAACAAGTGCGCACAATGGACACTGTGAAGTCTCAAGGCCGCTCGGCTGGTCGGTTCTGTGAAGCCGATGATCACGGACACCAAACATGACATACCGGCCGTGTGCGGTATGTGTGCTGTATTGTGTGCTCATTAGACATTATGGAATTTTTATCAGATGGCTTTGCTATATCCAATCCATTGGAACACAAGACCAGCGACCACGACGACGACAATTCGACAATGAGGCAGAGAAGAGTCAATCTGTTCGATTGCATGATTGTTTGCTTGCGTTTCTGGGGAGAGAAAATAGACCCGGTGAAATGGACGAGTGTGTCTGGTAAGATTTCAATCAAGCAAACCAAAGCAACCTAACAACATGGCAGCAGATCAGTTGTCGATGGTTTTTCCTTGAGAAGGTTAAGAACAATGCTTTGAGATAACATAAATACAGCCATGGCAAGAGGAAGACAACCAACTAGGATGGACAGTGACGACCTACTCAATTTCTTTAATTTTTATTGATTGTACACCACGGACACGTATCTATGGCAAGCTTAACTACTCGGATTGAGTGTGCGTGCCCACATTCCACTAGATCGGGAAAAATGCACCTTTTTTGTTATTCCTATCCTATCTGCACCAGGACAAGAAGACTAAGACGAAGCAGTCTCTAGAGAAAGATCATCATCCAAGTCATCATCATACATTGAAATTTTAATGGCAAAAGGTTTGCTCTAAACACAGACCAGGCATCTCTGACCATCAACATCGTTGCTGCGTCGCGTCGTCGTCCTCGTTGTCTGCGTCACTCCTCTTAGAGTTGTACATAGTTGCGGTGCAATTGCTTGTTCTGTCAGCCTGAGCCGGGCCTTGAGATGGCCAAGAAGAACTCGTGATGTTGTCTTTAATTCATAATTGCACATAGAGTGCAATTTTCAGCCTGAGTGATTGCATTTCAAAATTAGCTCCAAAGGGGTGGGTTTTGGGTTGGAGGAAGGGAAGAACACAAGAGCGCAGAAAATCAAAACTGTAAGATAAATAAATAAACGTTGCGCGGATAAAATGTAGGGCGGGGTTGGCATGTTGGACAAAATTGTCGGATGGAATACAATGGATCTGGTTGGGAATGTGCCGGATTAGGGATGATATGTTTTTTTTTTTTTTAAAGCGTTTGTGGGTGGAGTAGGATACACAGAGAAACAAAACAGGGTTTGTGCATCAACTCTTTTGTTTATTTAAAAAGAAATTGTTTTATTTTTAAGGATGTTTGGTTAAAATATTTTTTCGTTGGAAGTTGTTTAGCTCAAATTTTTTAAATTCTGGAAAATCTATTCGTTTATTTGACTTATTTTATGTAACATTGTTATTATATTGTTTAAATTAAATAACTTGTGGTAGGTTTTTCACATACAAATAGGTGTTTAGCTTCAGTTAGTAGACCCAAGTCTTTTTTATTGAATTTTGTTCGAGAACTGGTTTGGTATGTAAATCATTCCTAGAAGATTCTATAAAGCTTCGATATATTTAAGCTTTGATATGCAATGTGTAGCTAACTATTTTTAATAAACACTACGAAAAAAATGGATTTAATTCACCAACGCTTCCAAAATTAGAAGTAACAATCATAAACAATCATAAAAAAATACAGCCAATTACGGTGCCTTGAGTAATAAAGAAAGGTCGTTTATATTAAGTTAACTTATATGAGAATTATGTACATAAAAAGCCACATTTTCATTTTAATAACACATAATGTTAATTTTATTTGATCTGCAGGCAAACAAATGTCTTTATCTATGTTTTTAAAATTAAACATTTTGTTTACCAACATCTGAGCAAGGAACAATTTTAAACCAATAATTTGAATGTCCTATAGAGCGAGGACAAAAAAACGATAGGCAGGGGAACGGCATTTCTTCTCAGATTGGAACCTCAGGTGCGAGCAATATGAATATATGTAAGAAAATAGTGACAGTTGACACAAAATTGACTAAGTCTGAAACGAGGACTCCATCTCAATTTGAATTTCTTTCTATTAACGTCCACCTTCATCAAAATTCTCTTTGAACTACAGAACTACAAATATGCTGCGCTCGATAGTATTACCGAAGTGCAAATCAGGGTTAGACTTAACCAAAGGACATTCTGCGAACAACCAGAACAAGAGCTCAGCATCAGTTATGAGAAGGTGAACTGGAGAATATTCCGTGCTAAAACTGAAAGATATCTCCTGAAAGTCCGAACAAAAAATGGGCTAAGTGCTTAGGTTTTCTGTATCGGTGTAAGAAGTATTTTTCTCCATCTGATCTGGCTACAATTTATAAAGCGTTTATACGCCCTAAACTCGAGTATAACTGCCACCTCTGGGCAGGTGCTTCGCAAACATCGCTTCACTTGCTTAATAGAATACAAAATCGAGCGTTAAGATTGATAGGAAATAGAACTGCCGCTGAAACAATTGCCCCTCTCGAACACCGATGCAATGTTTCATGTCTTTCCTTATTTTATCATTTCTTTTATAAAAAATGTTCACTTGAGGTAGCCAGCTGCATTCCTCCCCTTAAAAGTTTCGCCCGTACTACTCGTCTTGCTAGGAATGCCCATCACTTCACCCTTGAGCCCAATTTCGGACGTAACGTGAAATATAGAGATTCTTTTTTTAGCCGTACAACACGACTTTGGAATGGTTTACCCGGCGAGATTTTAATTTTTAATTTAATCGACACCTCCTATCTCTCCCCTCCCTATCTAATGCCCGCGCAGTGTGTTACATTAAAAGGGAAACAAATAGTCCCTTGTGCGCGCGTTAATTATAAAAAAAAAAAAAAAAAAAGCTAAAAATTCTCGCCAACCTCTGGATGATCATACCATCATCTTGAATAACTGCCAGAACAAAAGTTACTTCTCCAAAAAATGATGGGCCAAAATGATGCCCATTATGGGAAAACCAACAGGACGGCGCGCGTCGAGATATATCCGTCAATTTCGCTGCTCTCCTGGCTTTTAGTGAGCAAGCTTCAGTATTTCTTCAGGGAAAGGGAAATCGTACCTTAATAGCAGTACGGTTACAGAGCACGACATCCCACCATCCAGCTACTCTTGGACTGCGCTCCGATGTTACGCATGCAATCAACAAGAATGAGACAACAGTCGCTTGTTTACCGGACATTAAAAAGTTTTTCTAGGCAGTTAATATAAAAGGATTAGAATCCTAACTGTCAAATCTAGGACTACCTTCCTTAGTCCTTGGTAAAACTAATCACTAATTTTGTAACCCATAGATTTCTTTAGGTACAGGTTATCAAGGCATATTTGTCAATAAAAGAGGATCAGCGCTGCAGTTCCACAAGGTTCCAAGATAGGACCTATACTTTTCAACATACGTACTGTTAAGTACAATGATTCCTTCTTTAGTCGCACTACACGAATGTGGAATGCTTTGCCAGGCTCAGTTTTTCCCTCCCATTTTGGTACTTTTAAAACCAATGTGCATCGGTATCTCCTCTTTTATCCCTCCTCATTTACCTAATACTCGTGCGGTGTTTTAACATTTTAAGGGTACACACAAACCCTTTTCGCGAGTGTAAATTATAAAATAAAAAAAAAAGATAGACAGACGGACATTTTTTCTCGATCACTTTTTTAGCCTTCTCTATGATCGTAATGTCATGTTTGATTATTAGATTTTTTTTGCGAATGCATAACTTGCTTTATAGTCCCTATGATCGCAAATAAAAAATAGAGAAGTTACTATAAGGAATTTTGTACAAGAATATCAGTAAACATAGACTGGACCACGCAATAAGAAAAATACATGCAGAAGGCGCTGAAATCGGTCAATTTTTGTGTAAGAATATCAGTCAGACAGAAAAGTGTTTGCTTACAATTTTAAATTTCTGCCTTTATCCAATTAGAGTAAATAGAAGAACTTCGTGTGTAATATTTCAAATCTATAGATCAACTGTTGCAAGTCAAAGTAAAAATACTTGCAAAAGGGACTAACATAGGCTGACACAGCTAATAGTTTCAGAAAAGTTTTCTGAAACAAAACTAATAAAAAATTATATAAATTTAAAATAGAAGTTGCAAGCTGATTTTCGTTGTCATCGCTCAGCAACTCATTCTATAAAACCATTCTATGACTTCGTTGTAAGCAGGTAACTTCAGATTTCTTGCCAACCACTGAGGAACTTTATTGCAACACGTGTTCAGTTTCTTCATAAGTCTCAAAAACATACTTTTGCTACAGAAAACTTTAATTGAACCCTTAAGAAACTCATTCTGTTTCTGAGAAGTGACAACTCACACTTTTTGCGTTACAAAGGAGTTTTAGGAAACTGTACTGAAACAAATATGATAAAGAAATCATATTTCCTTTCATAAGTGAAGTCACAAACAGGTCATTCAGATTGACTCTTTGTGACTCTTTTGTAACAAAAAGGCCACGTGAGATAGGTAGATATTGTGTGAGCCTTTCTTGGTCATTCATTCAGCAAATCAAAAAATGTAAACCCTTTTGTGACTGCTTCGTAACCAAATTATAACCTTAATATTTGTGCCAACCATTGTGAAACTTATTTGCGACACAATATTATTACTGTGCAGTTACATACAAGTTTTCCAAAACATGTCTGCATTAGGTTATATTTGAGTCACTCAGAAGTTGCAACTGATGTATGTTACTGAACTGTATCAATTTCAGTTATAATACAAAACCAGTTTTTAGTTGGGTTGTAGTTAAAGTCATATGTAACTGCTGAGTAACTTATAAACTTATAGTCAAACGCATCACTTTTCAGAAGCAAGTTTTGTGCATTTAGAATCTTATGCAACTCATATGAATTTAGTTTTTTTTTTCGTAAAATTAGAAAATTTGTTTGGAAACAACTATGCAACTAAGGTGTTTCGGAAAAAACTTAAAAGTAACGCGCATGTAACAAGTTTAGTCTTTCTTTGGTTACGAAATTAAAATTTTTGCCACTCCGAAAGTGTTACCAGCTTGTGTTGTGAATATTTTATTTTTATTTGTATACGGAGGGTTTTTCAAATATTTTGTAATTATTTTCCTTTTTTTTCAATTTTGTCACTGAGGCATTTTTCAAAATGGCTAACTAATTCACTGTTAATTTACAATTTCCTTTTAATTCAAAATGTCACAAAAAATATTTTTATTTTATATAAAGTAAAAAAAAGAAGAACAATTTTATGTCAAGATGGTATTATATTGACAGCAAAAAGTAGAAGGTTGTATGACACAATAATAACAACAAATCGAGGAATTTATATCAATAAAGAAAAACTGTTATGCAATATTCGACAAACTTTCTATCAAAATTTTATCCCCAATAGTTTGTCACAACCAAAATATGAAAACAAAAAAATTGTACTAAAATAACAAATGCAAAGTACTTACCCAACAACAGTTATCAATCCAGTACGATTTTCAATAGCAAACAACCACTGAGTCTCGTTGGCCAGCGAGTACAAGATCTTCGAGTTTCGGCCCAAATCAGCATCGTTCGCCTTCACTTTCAACACCGACGAACCAATTGCAATATCCTCGGGTACATTTGCAATATATTTGGTTTGTTCGAAACGTGGATCATTGTCGTTCTGATCCTCAACCGACACCGATATATTACAAAGGCCCTGATATGTGATGGGTGTACCACGATCTTGGGCTTGAATTTCCAATAAATACCGTGAATGCTGTTCACGATCCAATGAGCGTGCTGTTAGCTCTCCCGTATGCATATCGATGCTGAATTTATTCCCCAAGTTGCCGCCTGCAAATTAAAAGGGAGAGAAAAAATAATATTTTTGTTTGAACATTTACTCCAAAGACATGAATTTAAAAAAAAAAAAAAAAAAATTAAAAACAATAGAAGGAAGTGTTTTTGATTCCATTTTGGCCATGTTTGATCCATGATTTTCACACGAAATAAAAATGCTAATGAACTCACCAATTATGCTGTAGACAATTTCACCATTGGCACCCTCGTCCAGGTCGGTGGCTACCACAGTATGAATGACCGCCAAATCACTGTTTTCTGGCACTGACATCCGATAGACGGAGCCCGAGTGAAATTCAGGTGCATGATCATTAATGTCAGTTATTTTAATGACAATTGTTGCAATGTCAAATTGTCCGCCATGCTGATGTTGCGACAACTCGGAGGATGTGACATGAGTTGGTTGTGCTGATGTTGCTGTTGTTTTTGTTCGTTGTATGGCAACACTTGGGGCACGATTCGTTTCGAATACATAGATTGGTATCGTGTATTCATCTTTGGTCTCACGATCAAATTGTCCCTGCGATGTGACAATACCACGATAAGCATCCACAATGAAGTGATTATCAGCAACACCTAATGGGATTTGATATGTGAGATTTGCTGTGAAAGAAACAAAGAAATGCCCAGAGATGGCATAGAGATTAGTTTTTTGGATGAATTTGGAAACAAAAAAAATATTTAAATAGGTATTCTTGCATAACGAGCTTACAAGGTTGATAATGGGGGGTTGGACATTGTTTAAAATGGAAAAGCGTGCAGGCAATCAATTTTTAATCAGCTTTTCCGGAAAAAAACATACAATTTTCCAATAACTTCTTGGAATGGATGGAATTTTTTGGTAAATTCAGAAATCAGCCATCGAACCACCGAAAACCATTTCCACCTGAATCGCATTCATGAAAACGCGCTATAAGTAACCTGTCGCTTTAGCTTGAGGTGATGATAAAATATTGGTCCATTGTCTTACCATTGTCGTCCACCGAAGTTAAAGATACAGATAGTTTCTTTTTTTTCTTAACTTCTGCCAACCCACAGAGATGTATTGGATAACGTATGCAGAAAAGATAAATTCTTAATGTCTGTTGGCAAGGAATAATGTCAAGACTTTTTCACACTCTATGCAGGTGTTGTGCTACTGGGTGCTGTGTAGGTCGATTTGTGGGCTAAATAGGAGTGCTTTGTCAACATCAGGTCATGACACTCGAAAAAGAAGTCACTGTCAGTTATTGAACAGATGACAGGAATATATATCTATTTCTTTTTATTCAAGTGCAGTTGAATGCCTACTGATTTTGATATCGTTGATTAATTTTCTTGAGAGAATGTAGCTCTAAGGATTCCCAGGATTCCCTTTGTTGTGTTCTTTGATATCGTTAAGCTTCCGATAAAAATGGAACACTGGAGTTCAGAGATTCTTTATCATCTGTGATTGAATAATTTTTATTTTTTTGATTTTAGATCAGGATCATCGCGTGAAAGCAATTATTGAGGAAAACTCCGTAACTTCAGCGGTTTTTGCAAATAACCTTACAGCAATTACATCTCTTTCTTTTAATTCGTTCGTCTTGAAAACTTAAGAAAGGTTAATTGACCCACATATAAGAGGATGTTGTAAAGAAATCTTCTTTTAAAATTATAGCACGCTTTCCCTAAGGAAGGACCACTGCTGATACGGTTCTTCACGAGGTAATCCTTGATGCTATTGCAAAAAAATCCAAGACAAAGACTATATCCTAGCAATCTTCCTTGCCGTGGAAAGGGTTTTTTAAAAATGGTCTTGCTAATTTGATTCAGGAATCTCTTGTCCAGAGTGGAGTTGATTATTATATTACTAAATAGATTAAATCAAGAATAATTCAACGATGGGTAGCACCAACAAATTCAAATTCGCCGATAGTGGAATTTTTTTCTTTTTTTTTTTTTTTATAATTAACGCGCGCACAAGGGATTATGTGTTTCCCTTTTAATGTATAACACACTGCGCGGGCATTACGAAGATAGGGAGGGGAGAGATAGGAGGTGCCGATTAACATTGGTTTTGAATGTTGATCAAAATGGCAAGGGAAAATCCCGCCGGGTAAACTATTCCAAATTCGTGTCGTTCGGCTAAAAAAAGAATCCCTATATTTCACGGTACGTCCGAAATTAGGCTCAAGGGTGAACTGATAAGCATTCCTTGCGAGACGAGTATTACGGGAGAAACTTTTAAGGGGAGGAATGCAACTGGCAACTTCGAGTGAACATTTTTTGTAAAAGAAACGATAAAATAAGGAAAGACATGAAACATTGCGTCGGTGTTCGAGTGGGGCAATTGTATCAGCGGCAGTTCAATTTCCTATCAATCTTAACGCTCTATTTTGTATTCTATCAAGGAGGTGAAGCGATGTTTGCGAAGCACCTGCCCAGAGGTGGGAGTTATACTCAAGTTAGCGTATAAACGCTTTATAAATTGTAGCCAGATCAGATGGGGAAACACCGATACAGAAAACATAAGCACTTTGCAGCATTCTTAGCGATCTCAAATATATGGTCGTTCCAACGGAGGTCGTCGTTGACACACATACCGAGTTCTGAGAGCTTTTCGGTTTCTTCGATGTAAGTGCCATTCATGGACAATGGCATTGGGGGTATGTTAAGCTTTAACGACAGAAGACAGCATTGAGTTTTCGAAGCATTAAACTCCACACGATTCCTATTACCCCATTTGACAATGCTGTATAAATCGGAGTTTAATGAGCTTGACATATGGTACCGTTGCAATTGTACGTCCGAAGGCGAAGGACGTGAATTATCGAACGAATATGAAAAGCTGAGGGTAGAGTCGTCAGCAAAACAGTTAAGTGGATTAGAAGTAACAGACAGAAGATCATTTATAAATATGAGGAAAGAAGGGATGTCAGTGCTAGAGTCGGTAGGAGGAGGGGGAGGATGGGTCACCTTTCTTAGGGACAGGCTGGACAAATGCTGTTTTCCATCTTCTAGGAAAGATTCCAGAAGAGTAAGAGCGATGGAAAAGCTTACGCAGTGGCTTTGCCAGTGTGGAAGAACACCTCTTCAGAACAATCGGGGGTATACCATCCGGGCCAGCGGATTTGTGTATATCGAGATCTTTGAGAACTCTTGCTACTGTACGAGTGCGGAAAAAAAATCTGTCCCATGGAAAAATTTACATTCTCAAGTACAGGAGGGGCAACGTTGCTTTGAGGCAGTGGTTTGTTATTGTCGATGAGCGTTGGAACCGAAGATGTCGAGGAGTTTTTTATATTTTTTACAAATGACCAACAATTTTTACTGCCTTTGGGACACTGTGGAATTTTTTGCCGTAATTTTTGGTCATGCAAAAATTTGGTTCTTTCAATTACATAGTTGCATGAGTTCCTTGCTTGCTTGTGCTTTTTCCGATTTTCCTCTGTAGGGTTGGCTTTGTAAGATCAACTTACTTCTTTGAGCCTGATAACTTCTTTACACTCAGAATTAAACCAAGACTTTTCTTTAGGTTTGATGCTTTTTACTCTGTTAGGAATAAAAGCACGCATCCCTAGAAGAATCACATTTGTGATCATTTCAGCACTGGCATCAATGTCACTATCGAGGAAGCATAGTGACCAGTTAAAGTTTCGGAAAAAGATATTCAGGCCGCCCCAGTTGGCTTTTTCGTATTGCCAAACGGTCCTGGTGGGAAGTTTTTCTTTTACTGGATGGGTGGGGGATGAGAAATTAGCTGAAATGATACAATGGTCTGAAGTGCCAAATGGAAAAGTTACACTAATGGTATATTTATCAGGGTGAGAAGTGAGAAACAAGTCAAGAGTATGGGCGGCTTGCCCAGCAACATCCGGTATACGCGTTGGCACATCGATCAGTTGGGTAAGGTAATGTAACCCGGCAAAGAGCTCGACATACCTTCCTTCGGGTGTTGTCTGAACAGAATAGCGGAGCCAGTTGGAATTGTGTACATTGAAATCGCCTGCAATAACGATTTCAGTGCGAGGACAAAGGGAAACAATTTTCGAGATGGAATCAGACAGCGCATCAAACTCGTTACAAGTCGAATTACTGTCAAGATTTGGACTCCTGTAAATAAAACAATAATGAATGACATGCTTGCGGACAGTGAATTTGAGCTATAAGAAGTTAAAGTCCGTTAAAGTTCCCCATATTGGGGAAGGCTCTGGCAAGCAATATCATTCCTAAAATAGACCACGAGACCAGATAAACCAAAATGTTCTAAAAATTCGACAACTTTAAGCAGATTACTTACAAGTTTCATAATAGGTTTCATTTCTAGATACTGCCTCAAAATATTTTTTTAAAGAAGAATGCAGGAACCATTCCGCAATTCCTTTGCTCATGTTTCGCTCCCTCCCAAAGACTTAAATCAAACTTAGAAGATTTCTTCTTCGCTAATCTTGTTCGGTGATCTAACAAACATAGATATCATTTCCACCGCTTTATCAAAATCAAAAGTCCCAACTGTTATAACTAATGTGAGACTTCTGTCAATCGTATGTAATATTACAATGGGCTTAATTTCGCTTAATAAATAAGCCGTTTTCCTGACAGTCACTTTATAACCCAAACTAACCAAACCTACGGCAGTTTGAAAGGAGAGCAAGTTAGCACTCTCCTTGACAAGGATGGACAACATTGGCATCATTGGCCGATTTCAGAAAGCTGTCATTTAATGGCTTACTCACATTGGATCAGAAGGGGGAAGGGGTTGGTTCTAGCAGTCAGCAATACGAAAAGCATTAAACTGTCAACAAAAAAGGACGCAAGATATAGATAATTGGAAACAAAAATATTACCAAACGAGAAGTTTAACATCAACGGCAATTGGGTTGGATAGCAATATTTTTTCTTAAATATCAAGCTCTATCGAGCGGCACTTGGACATCTATGGGGCCGATCCAGATATGATAACATTACTGTAATCTGTGGAACCTACGATTCCATCACAGAAGGATGACACGGGCACCGACGCAGTAAAGAAAAACATGGCCTAATGTCGAGCCCACAATTAGAAGTTAATTCAAAGTTCGGAAAGGATCGGAGTAGTTGGATAAGTTTATTGATTGATCCTAAGGTTGCTTACGAACAATAAATAATAATTATTTTCAAAAATAATGTACATCGGTACAAAAAAAATTCTAACAATCAAACATGACATTACGATGATAGAGAAATCGAAAAAAGAGGCTCCGGAAATTCCGTCCGACTCTCTGTCTGTCTGTCTGTTCGCACCTCGACAGCCTAAACGATTTGCTTCAAACTTGGTATTTCTATTTTATTTGGTAGTATCCCTTGGAGTGTTTTTCATTTTTACTCTAGGTCGAAAAATAACGGTACCTGCCATACAATCTTTAATAAAAAAATTAATTTTCTCGAAAACGGCTCTAACGATTTTGATAAAACTTTCAGGGTGCTACTTTTTACAACAATACATCTTTCAGTTAGAATGATTATTTCGAAATTTGTTTTATAACGGTAATTCTAATATGCTTTTCTATCATCGTAATGTTATGTTTGATTCTCATCTCTCATCTCATCTTTTTAATCTGCACGAATGCATAACTTGCATTCTAGTACCTATAATCCCAAGTAAAACTTATACAAACATGATGGCGCGTAAATTGCGTAATTTATCCAATGGAGAAAACGCACAAAAATAGCAACAAACGTGCAAACTAACAACTCTAACTATTACCAAATCCTGAATCCATTTGCATG
This sequence comes from Platycheirus rosarum, assembly GCA_963971375.1. Taxonomy (NCBI): domain Eukaryota; kingdom Metazoa; phylum Arthropoda; class Insecta; order Diptera; family Syrphidae; genus Platycheirus; species Platycheirus rosarum. The sequence continues at coordinate 15,716,125 of OZ020507.1, forward strand.
AAAATATTGTGCACGATTCGCAGTCGGGAACATACAACTCGCCAAAGGCCAAACAACATCAATTAACACACAATGGTGGTTCAACAGGAAGAAATAAAAGTGTTTGAGAATGAATGATCAAAAGATTCAGGGACCCTTTCTGATTATTTCATTTGTGCTCTGGACGATAGGGAGAGCATCTATAAGCTCAAAGAAATAATGTTCCTTCTGCGAACCAGGACCAGCTGGGACTCAGTTAAAAGCTCAGGAATGAGATGTTATAGGTGCCAACGGTTTGGCTATGTGGCCGTGTATTGCTCGTTTGTTGCGCTTTGTGTTCAGTGTCTTTAAAACCATGAAGAAGTAAAAGCCAAATAAAATCAAAAAGTGAAACCTCTGTTGCAGCTTGTGTAAATTGTGGTTCCCAAGGGCACCCCGCTTCAGGGGTTGTCCAAAAAAGTATAATTTCTTTAAAAAAATCTTATTAACTTTAACGTTCCATCACACCAAATTGGTGCTTCATTTGCTGAGGTACTTTAAGCTAACCAAACTATGCAACCAATACAACAACAGTCTCCATTTATGGCAGAAATATAATGGACTTTTTAAAAGAGCCGCAAGAACTATTCGTGTTGCCTATTATCCAACTTATTTCTAAAATCAAGTTCTTCTGGCCAAACTACCAAAAAATTAGTACTCATGAGAAGTCTGGTCCTTATTTAGGCTTTCTAGCCTCCTTAGCCCCATAAGTTATGAATCTTAAAATCTAACGTTAATTCAATTGTTTTAATATCCAACTTATTTCGGCCACGATTTCTATATATCCACTAAAAAATCACTAAAACACCTAATCACTTTCATTTCTTTACGAATTCGAATTCCTTATTATCGGAAGTGATTTTAACTCCAGACATCCTCTATGGGAAGATAAAAAAATCAATGTTAACGGAACGCATTTATTCCAATGGTACTTAGATAATATATTTTTAGATTTTGACCGAGTCGCGGCTTATGGACCTACGAAGCCAAGTTCAGGGTCACATATTGACTTCTTTTCAACCTCGGCTAACCTCTGCTACATCTACCCCATCAACCTTAAAAATGCCTGTTCTTTACTTTTTTTTTAAAATAAACGCGCGCACAAGGGACTATTTATTTCCCTTTTAATGTAGAACACACTGCGCGGGCATTAGGAAGATAGTGAGGGGAGAGATGGGAGGTGTCAATTAACATTGGTTTAAAATGCTTGCAAATCGAAATGGCAAGGGAAAATCTCGCCGGGTAAACCATTCCAAAGTCGTGTTGTACGGCTACATCGGTTTCTTCGATGTAAGTGCCATTCATGGACGACAGAAGACAGCATTGAGTTTTCGTTGAATTCCTCCCCTTAAAAGTTTCTCCCGTAATACTCGTCTCGCAAGGAATGCTCATCAGTTCACCCTTGAGCCTAATTTCGGACGTACCGTGAAATATAGGGATTCTTTTTTTAGCCGAACGACACGAATTTGGAATAGTTTACCCGGCGGGATTTTCCCTTGCCATTTCAATTTGCAGGCATTCAAAACCAATGTTAATCGGCACCTCCTATCCCTCCCCTCCCTAGCTTCGTAATGCCCACGCAGTGGGCATTAAAAGGGAAAACACATAATCCCTTGTGCGCGCGTTAATATAAAAAAAAAAAAAAAAAAAAAATTAAACTCCACACGATTTCTATTACCCCATTTGACAATTCTGTATAAATCGGAGTTTAATGAGCTTGATATACGGTACCGTTGCGATTGTACGTCCGAAGGCGAAGGACGTGAATTATCGAACGAATATGAAAAGCTGAGGGTAGACTCGTCAGCAAAACAGTTAAGTGCATTAGAAGTAACAGATCATTTATAAAATTTTGAAAAAAGAGTCGGAGACAGAACAGAGCCCTCGGGCACACCAGCATTTATTTTGTGGGAATCAGACTTGAATCCGTCCAATACAACTTGTATTGAACGGTCCAGAAGATAGCTTCTAATCCAATGAACAAGAGATCTCATCTCAGATCTCTGTTCTGTTTAATTAAACTACAATCAGCCTCAACCTTCCCAATAACTCCTCGGACTTATAAATGTTTCAAAAATACTAACTGGACAAACTTTTATAGTTCTCTTAATTCTATGTTAAACAGCCAATTACCTCCGACAAACATAAAACGGGATTCTTTAACAAATACATTTACCAATTCTTTAACAGCATCAACAAATATAGTCAGGACAAATCGCTTCACTTTAAGCATCATAAAATATCCTCCTCTACATTTGAATTATTTATGTAATTTGCCATTTATTAATGGCCAAATTATCCATTGATTCGATGAGGTAGGTGTTCCTACGGCCGCCTCCCGGATTACTATACAAAAACAACAGTTCAAATAAATACTGCAAATTTCCGTCCAATTTCCTGAAAAATTTTAGAAAAAATAATTTTATAAAAATCAAAATCACTGCAACGAGGAACTCATTCTGGCTTGAAACATGCCTTACTGACTCTTCAGAACCACATATTGAATAAACTTTGAGCCAAAAAGTGCACAGTCGCATGCGCTTCGGATCTTAAACAAAGCATTTGATTGGAATGCTGGACTCAAATACAAACTAAGCTTACTGAACCTTCCACCTAAATTCATCAAAATAATTTCCAACTTTTTTACTAACAATAGCGGACACTATTTGCCAAGTTCATATGACACATTTATAGTCTGGTTGTTCGTTATCAATATATTTCCTAAAGATGTGCCCAGAACAAAGAAACATTTGCATAAAAAACATTTCTGAAAAAAAATTTAGAAACATTTCAGAAACATTTCTGAAATATTTATTTGTTTCCCATTTCATGCATCCAGTCTTATACTTTAAGATGGGATCTAAGGAATTACGAATCATAATTGAGTCGTGTTTTATCATCATGCAAAAAGAAAAAAAAACAAAAAAAAACAAAGGACTACATTGGACTAAAATGCTTGAACAATGAAGAAAGATGGGAAACAGAGAAACATTTCAGAAACAAAGGAGCATTTCTGAAATGTTTTTTAAATGTTTCAGAAATGTTTACGAAACACCTTAAGATATTTAAAATTCCACCTCAAGCTTTTCTAATCAAATTGAAAATGTACACCACTGATTATTATTAGTCAATCAGTAATAACTAATATTATTGTATTTCTCTGTTGCATACTCCTCTTTTAACAAACAAAAACCGAACTACTAAGAAGTGTCCAACATGTCCGGCGGGTCTTAAAGCGTATATTCTTAAACTACGTCCCGAAATTGAAGACAAAATAAGTTTAAAAAAAAAAAAAAATCGAACAAAAAATCAAACTGCATATGAAACACAAAACGAAATTATTGTAAAAATCCAAAGGACTTCATGTTATCGCAAAATGGGTCTCATTCTCCAAACGCGCGGTTGCACCACAACCGTCTCCCCAGTTCCAGCGCAACAACCAAAAGGTTTTGTTGTCCGTATAGAGTTGATGCAAGAACTTGTAACTTTATGGGCTCTTCGGAGGAAATGGAATTCGTTGCGAAATCTTTAATTAGCACCTTTTGGTGTTCGTCGTCGTCGTTGTAGTTGTTGTTGATATCGTTGGTGTTCTTTATTTCGTCCTTCAGTTTGAATGGATTTCAAAACTTACAACTGGCCATTCTTCGATATATTGGCCGACCTGGTTGTACTCCTCTGCCTATATACTTATGCATCCAATCCATGGTTTGGTGTTCTTTTATTTTTGGCATTTAATTTGCTTGTCGATTAATTCTTCGTCTCTCGGTTCTTTGTCCATTCTTCAAAAAAACAAAAATAATACAGTGGGGAGTAATGGGGGAAAAACAAGGACAAAAAAAAAAGAAATGATTGCACTACAATGTATTGAGGTGACATAAATCAAAAGTTGTTGCTGATGAAGTGTTTGGTGTTGCTATTTGTTTTGGGTATTTTTTTTTGTTTTACCCCACTTCACCCTATAACTGTCATGGATCTAATTAAGCTCCATTCCACTGTATATATATGCTTCTTTAAATCAACAAGTAGTTGTTTACAACAAGTGCTAATTAAAAGACTCAAAGAGCCAATAATTAGACATCGTCGTGGTAAAAATGTTGAAATGTTTTATTGGTTTACAATTTTTGATCTTCATAGGGTTTTTTAGAAGTGAAGAGTAAAACAAAAAAGTAAAAGGTGGGCTTGTGGAGATGACGAAGCATGGTGTGCAACATGACTGAGTCAAATGGTGACAAAAATAGTAATTAATCGAGATAGTCTTGTATGTGGATGGCCTTTGAAGGAGAGGTGGACGCGTTTAACTTCTGTCAGAAGCGGACACGTGGGTAGATCAGAAGACTCGAGTCAAGGCATTGATCAATGGTTAGTGTCTCCGTTTTATGTGAAGTGGTGTTTAGGTTTTTTTTTTTTATTTAAGAACAGGACTCAGTTAGAAAGACAAGATTATTTACTGCACTTAAATGAGTGTGGACATTGGTTTTAGCTATTATTAGCTCTGAATAGATTATGGCTTCTAGAATAATTCTTCAATGTTTTCGTATTTCTCGACGAAGGGAATGCTTTTTATAAAAACACTAGAGTTAATCCTTCTCAGGAACATGTGTTTTAGATTGAGAACATTTGGGTTGATCGTAATAAACGCTTGTCGAATATTGTTGTTTGTTTAGTGACGGAGAAAACTTGGCTGTTTTGTAATAGATGAATATGAGTTAAGCCTCAAGAAAAATTAGTGAAATGTCATCCGATCTAGAGAAGTTATTATTAAAAAAATGGGCACGACTGTGTTGCACGTACTTGCTTTTATGTGCCTAATTGCATTCGAAGGCAAGATCTTTGACAAAAACAATTATTAAACTGCTTCGCCGATGACAGTACACTCAGCTTTTCATATTCATTTTTGGAGTCACAACCGCGATGTGGATCTTAAACGGCAACGTTTGATAAGCTCATAAATTCTGATCTTCACAGCATCATCAAATGGGGAATACGAAATCGTGTAGAAATTAATGCGTCCAAAACACAATGATATCTTCTATCTCTAAAGCGTAATACACCCCCCTTGCAATTATCCATGAGTGGTACTAACATTATGGAAGCTGATCATCTTGAAATTCTCGGTAGCATCACCAGTCACCTCTTGTGGAATGATCATATTTATGATGTTGCCAAAAATGCCGCAAGATGTTTGGGCTTCCTCCGAAGATGTAAGAAATTCTTTTACCTTCTTGATCTGGCTGCTATCTAAAAATCATACATTCGTCCAAGACTAGAATATAACTCCAATATCTGGGCGGGTGCTCCATCAACTCACTTGAGTCTTTTGGATGGTATTCAAAGAAAAGCTTTCAAGTTGATTGGAGATGATATCATCATTAGAACATTCACGTCACTTGAACATCAACGGAATGTTTCATGTCTCTCTCTTTTTACCGTTATTTCTACGGTCAATGTTCTAGAGAAATAGCCAGTTGCATTCCTCCCTTTAAACAGTTTCACCGTAATACTAGTGCTTCCAGGAATGCTCACCAATTTACCCTTGAGCCCAATTTCGGTCGTACAGTCAAGTATAGAGATTCGTTCTTCAGCCGAACAACTCGAATGTGGAATCTTTTGCCTAACTCTGTTTTCCCCTCCCATTATGATGTTCAGAAGTTTGAAACAAATGTGCATCGGCACCTCCTATTAAACCCTCTCCTCTTTTCCCAAGCTCGCGTTGTGTCCACCGACATCAAAAGGGTAACCCAAATCCCTTTAGCGTGTGCAAATTATATATAAAAAATAATAAATGGGCACGACTTGGTTGCACGTACTTGCTCTTAGGTGCCTAATTACATTGGAAGGCAAGATCTTTGACAAAAACAAATTACAAAAACATTTACGTTGAAAGTAACACAGTTTTAACTTATAAAAACTATCAAAACCACAATACTAAACGGTTTTTAGTAAAAATGTAATACGCCACTACCAAAATAAATAAATAACAAAAAATTTATGAAAAAAGTATTTCGAAAATTGTAGGACTGATTTTGATAAAATCCTATTTTTATTTTTAGTTTTTTGAAAAAAAATTGTTTTTTCAATTTTGGTATTCAGTTTTTTAGAGTTTATTATAATATACACGTGATTATAAAATTTAAAATAATTTTTTTTGATTAGTTTTGTTTTTCCAAAAAAATTTCAAAAATTTATTTAAATTTGAAAAAAAAAGTTATTCAAAATTTTGATATGCAGAAGTAATTTGGCTTTTTAGATATTTTCAAATATAAAATTTGACAGAAATGCATAGAACCGTTACCGAGAAAGCCAAAAACTAAAAACCGTTATATGAAAGGTCCCGTTAATAGACTTTCCCCGTATACTGGTTCTGATCAATTAAAAGCCAATACCAACAAAAAAAATTTTAAAATGTTTATCAAAATCGTTGTTGCCGTTTTTGAGAAAAATAAGCTTTTCCTAAACGTTCGTATGGTAGTACCGTTATTTTTATCCCTAAAAATAAAATTTCAATTGCCCCTCTGAGGAATGCTAAGAGATAAATACATACCAAATTTGAAGGCCATTTTCAACATGAATAGACTGACAACATTCGCCGCGTTATTGCTAACATACGGCCCTATTGATGTAATAAGTGGTAGAAAATTGGGCCTGTCGCTGGAATTTCTTCGAACCAGCCGCGTTGGCGACTTGCCTGAAATCATTTTTAAAACATAATGGCAAACCCTTGTCTTTATAACAAAGCTAAGTTCTTGGCCATACCTTTAAATAATATGCGTTTTATTTCTTTTTGAAAACCAAACGTCTAAGAAAAACACCCCTTAGTTGATAAATGAAGTAAAATCAAAAACGAAATAGTGTTGTATATAAATTATTTTAACAAGAACAACATAATTTAATTAAATGTAACGCAATGTGAGGTGACGTAATGTAACGTAATACTAATAATTTACTTTAACGTAACACAATATAATGTGACATTATTTAAAACAATACAACGTAATGCGATGCAACGTGACGTAATGTGATGTTAAGTAGCGTAACATAATGTGACGTAACGCAATGTATTTTAATGTAAGATTATTAAAATTAGAGATTAAAAAAAAAACGTTTGAAATAAGGGTTCCTAATAGAGATAAGAGGCAAGTCAAGTATATGCTGTCAGCTTAGACGTCTTAAAAAATAAAGTATCTGTTTTTAATATCAAAATAACATCTTTTTTGCTAGATGTACATATACAGTACTTATAACAAAACACATTTTTTTAAAATTTTTGTCTTTCTGTTTGTTTGTTCCGGGTCATCTCGGGAACGGCTGCATCGATTTTGGTGGGACTTTAAATGGCAGATTGCTGATGTTCTACGGAGTAACTTTTAAATTGACCACTAGGTGGTGCTGGGGTATTTTTTTTTTTTTGGAAAATTCTCATTTGTAGATCGATTTTGATGGGATTTTCAGAGGCAGAAAGCCTGTTGTATTGTGCTGAGTCATATGGATGTTGTCAAAAGCGGAAGAGGACGTTTGTGTTTTAGTCCAGCAAGCATCAACGGCGAGTGGAAGAGAAAATACATCGAAGAACTGTACAGCGACATAGATCTACCCAAAATGGTGACTGTCAAATCTAATGGTTAGAGTAAAATCACTGATGCCAGAGTACCATAGTTAGTAAAACACCTGAACCGCACCCCCTTTCGACAGAACACAGGCACGAGGATTGACTGCAAAAGTGTGCGGTAAGACCATATGCTTTTGATTCGTCACGGTGTACAAAGAACTCAGTTTTTGACAGACTCAACTTGTTGGGTTTTCCGTCAGGACTCGGGTCGGCAACAATACCGTTGACTCAGGAGCTGAGGGATTTTCTCTCTACCTCTTCGTGGTTTCATCTGATGACGAAGAAAACCAACGGATGATGTTGGAAGATGGTTATCGACCATCTTCCAACATCCATGTTTCGGGTCTTTGGCTAAAAGGGAAAACCGAATGGACCATTGTGGGTAGTTCTACGTTGGTAAAAGATTTATATATTGAAATGTTGAAAGCATTCCACAGATGATAGAGGTGACTGATGTCGAAGGGCTCTGTTATGTAGGCACCTGCTGAAAACCATATCCTAGTGGGAGCTGGTGTCGGAGTATCAGGATGGTGTAAATAAAATGTTTGCAGTTAGTAGCAAATAATAAGAAATTCGAGTGAAAATGTTGCACAGTTGGTTGGAATTGTAGGGTCCTTGGCGCTGGGGACTGGTGAAGAGGGCTTTTCTGATGACACCTGATAAAAACGAGTTTCGGAGCGCTGATACCAAGGCAAACTGGTGTCAGCGTATTTGGAATATGTTAGTTTAATGGTTGCACAAAAGTGGCAAATAGTTGTAGGATTTAGATTGCAGACTTAGGTCTGTAATGGGGGCTCAATTAAAATAGTAGATGGAATCGTTGCATGTGGTGACGGCCCGTTATAAGTTGGGTTAATCTCATAAACATCATCAACAAGGACACACAGCACTGTGACTCTTCGGGGGTGTTACTAGAATCTCTGAAACTATTGTTTATTAAATGATAGGTGGGCCATCGATTTTCTAAAAGAGCCGATCCACCCATTTTATTCTGTTTTCCAGAAATGAGCAAGGCCGAGCGACAAGAGTTGGTCCAACCATCAGGGTAGTGAAGCATGAATATAACCACGTTCAAAAGGAAAGTCTACGGATAATTGTTTGCCCACTGTGCGATACAGTCATGAGTTAGTTGTATTAAATCTACCTCGCGGGAGATGTTGTGGACAAAATAAAGCTCGGAACACTGCGGTTTGCTCGGCACCTAGAGCGAAAGTTACAAACTCGGAAAGTCTTTCTCAGTTTTTTATATGGTAGAAGACATACGTGGTATACGTTGCTTCCATTGGAAGGATGGCGTACACCAGAATACCCGAAGCCTTCGGGTGCGCAACTGAATGGCCGTGGTTAGCAATCGGGATGTATTGAAAAATTAATTGAAAAAGACCCGCACCGAATCCAATTGATGCACAGATGATGTTGAAGATGGGTGCGCCTGAAGAGACGTCTAAAGCACTAAGCACGGAGAGCCTGCTATTCGCAGTTCTTTGAGAATGCTGTTATATTACCATACTACTGGATTTTCTGTTGTTGTTCTTTTATTATGGCTTGTAGCCTTGTAGGCCATTAACTTTATTAGGGTTATTCACAGGTTTGCAACTTTCTTCCAATCAGGAATCAGGGTAATCATGATAGCTCCGGGTATAAAAACGAGCTTACTCGTTAGAAGCTGCCTGCTTAGATTGAGTTGGCACCCTTGTAAGAGCTAAGTGGTAACTATGAGTACTGAAAATCGCTGGAACATAATATGACATCGAGGTTCATGGTATGTTGATTTGACTTCGTCTCGAGGTTTAGTTTAATCGCCTTAATAAAACTTTGATGCAAGAGGTGTTAAGTAACCGTAGCTGCTCAAAAAGAAGTAATGTACATGATGCCAACCCATAATATCGTAAGCTGATCGAGGGCACTGGTCATACATTAAGACTTCTATGTCGGGTAAGCTCGTCGTAGAATTCAGTCATTATAAAAAGTTTGCACGATAAACCTATTTGATCCTTGATTTAGGGTCTGAAATTGTGTACCAACAAACACCACGTTTTGCCTCTCGGGTTTCGTAGCGCTTGGAAAAGGACCTCGCTAATAACGTAAGACATTTGGCAAAGATTTTGAGACATCAGCGTCATTGATCCAAATATCTTATACCAACAAAAAGTATTGGTTGTGAGTCATCAGAGTCAGTCGAGTACGTTAGATCAATGGTTAGAAGTTTATTTTGAATTGAAGCACGATGCCGTTACGGTCACATAGCGAACACCACAATAAACATTCTGCATTAACAATTTGAGGGTAGAATTATCTCCTGCGGAAATGACATGAATTGACCACCTCGATCAAGCGGTTTGAACCATTTATGGCATTTCCTTGTTGGTTTTTCTAAAGTCGCAGGCCTATGACAAAAAAAATTTGAAAGGTGCAAGAGCATTTCATATTAAAAAAAAATTAAAATAGTACTAGTTGAACAGCTTAAATAATTCAAAAGCGACAGCACTGATCTCGCACTGCAACATTCCGATCCATTTTCTTAACCAGCTACTTCTGATGCAATCTCTTGCCACCATTTCAACCTTATATGCTCCTATAAGACCAAAAAAAAAAAACAACAAAACATCTTGTACTCACCGTTGTCGCCGCCATTAAAGGACTTAGCGCCTACGCTCAACACAAAACTTCCTGATTGCAGATTCTCAGAGATGTTTACATGATAGACAGATTGCAGGAAGCGCGGAGGATTGCTAGTTGTACCTTGCACAAGAATCTGTAAATTCAAATGCGACTGCTTCGGCTGCGGACTACCATGGTCACTGGCACTGATCACCAAATTAAATTTATTGTTCGCCTTGCGACCGCCACCAGAACCAGTGCCACTGCTGCTGCTCCTTCTGTTGTCTTCATGTCCCAACCGATTGCCATAAAAGTCATTAGCATCATCGTTGACAATCATCGTCATTATTTGTTGCGGCAGATTCTTGGCCAACTCAATAAAACCAGTATTCGAATTGATGCGAAAGCGTCCATCTTCATTACCGCTAAGTATTGCATAGGTGATGTGTCCATTATCGCCGGCATCCTTATCAGTGGCCACAACGTGTGCCACTAATTGACCGACTTGTGTTGCGTCACTCAGTTCTATGGTGGTGTCGCTTCCACCAGCTGGCGACACAAAAACTGGACCGTTATCGTTGGCGTCCTCGACGACGATGCGAGCAGTTACCGTACTATGCAGACGTTCGCTGACGTTCGACGATTGGTCCAGTGCTTGTACAATTAGAATGTATTCGCTGATTGTTTCGTAATCTAGTGCAGCTTGTAGGGTCAGAGCACCGGTAAGTGGGTCTACGGAAAATAGTGATTGTTTTTGCTGCTGTTCCTGCTGCTGATGGTTGGCAGTTGGATCGCCATCGGGACTCTGACGAAGCAACTTGTATTGGAGTTCACCGTTGGTGCCGGTGTCTGCGTCGGTGGCGGTAAAATTGTAGATTATCACTCCAATAGCGGTGCTCTCGCTGACGTAGATCATTATTGGATCTTCGGCCCACTTGGGTGGATTGTCATTCACATCGGCGATTTCGACTTTAACTGTGATTGCACTGCTCTGGGGATTGTTGGAGGCGGTGGTGTCCAAAGCGCGTATTTCCAATCGATATTCAGATTGTTGTTCGCGATCTAGTCGACGGGCTACAACAAGGTATCCGGTTTGGCGGTCCATGTCGAAGGCGCCTTCGATGGTGTCTTTGGTCAGTGACGTCAGAGTGTAAGTTATGTGAAGTCCTGGTTCGGCAATCATGTTTTGGCTGTCACTGCGTTCGGATGGTCCAACAGAGCCAACGACATGACCCACTGGCACATCCTCGCGGACCTAGAAAGAGAGACAAGATAAAAATGAGGATTAGAGATGTGGTGAGTCATGTGCAAAAAAAAAATAAGGGGACGCATTCAAAAATATTTTTTCTGACCACGTACGGAACTTATTTGAAGTTGGAAGTTCTTTAACGAGCTACCATTCTTCTGTATGGTTATGATAATTTTAATGGTGATTTTATCTTTTGGTAACAGCAGTCAACAGGAGCACAGTGTGGGGGTTTGGTTGGGATTCTTTTTTTTTTTTTTTTGGAACGCCTTTCAGAATTAATCTCTTATTCGTTGTCGTCGACGAGAGAAACGCTTACATTGTCGGCGGCACCGTCCGTTCACATACCAGAAAGACATGCGGATGAGGTTTTGCATATTAAGTACAGAAACGGATTTGATGTCCACTTTGGAAAGGAGGGACATAATTTTTTGTTCTGTCTGAAAGGACGAGTATTCATATGGAATAAAGACCAAGACTGTAATGACAATTCTTTCTTTTTTGGTTTCGGAGGCGGCGGCACACTTTATTGTGCTGCAAAAGATTGTTCCACTATGGAGCATCGAGGCGGCGTATATATGGATGCTTCTGTGTGCAGTTTATGATTTAAAGCTGTCGCCCAATTGGACTTTTATTTTTTTGGAAAGATTTAGTCATTTTGAATGACAGTGGGTTTTGTTTCTTTTTTTTTAAATAAGTTATTTATTATTTGATGTGCAAGATTTAATGGTATGCGCTTTATGGTTGATGAATAATTTCTTGAAGGATTGCTAAATGGAAATCGTTTGCCAAGGTTGATGTTTTAAATAAAACTTTTTTGTTTGGCAGAGATTTATGAAATGTGAAAATTATTTATGTTTCCGTCTAAGAAAAGGTCGCTAGAAATTTAAACTGAAGGTTTTTTAAAAGGACATGTAATTTCTGTTGTGATTTTAAAAGAAAAACACTTATCAAAGTAAAATAAAGCACTGAAATGGAACACAAACAAATATTTGCATATAAATAGAAGAATGAGCTTACGCCAGGCCAAAGTATGCTCAGGATTGAGATAAATTGTTTGAATAAAATCGTTTAGCGAATGATGCCCCAGAACTTCTAAAAGAATTTGAGGACAGGAAGTGACACCGAAGAATTCGGGACCACGAAGTAGTCTAATTGCGCGGTACTTTAAGCTTTTTCATAGCTTTTTCCAGTTTCACAGATGGTAAAGTTTTGACTTTAAAATCTTTAGAAACACCGATAGAAGCTCGATTTTTCAAAGGAAGAATGTTGATTTGTTGATTAATCTAGTTTTTGATACCACAAAGGTTATCAAAAGTGAAGGGTTTGATGCTATAACGTGGGGAGAGAATGAAAGATGCTGTAAAAGCATTGAGACATCTTGCAACAGTTGCAGATTCATAAGGCCTGCATCTGTTTCATTATATTCATCAGAGTACAGTATGTAGAACTGTAAATGCAACTACTAATGCCTGTTCAGCTTGTGATAAGTGTTTTAAAATATAGGCAATCTGTTTCCTTATGCCACAAGTTCGTTCTACTACGTTTCTGCTCCTAATTTGCCAATCATTATAAAACTTCATCAGATAAATTGCATTGTTTCAAATATAAGTTAGATACCTACATATATAATATAGTTATTGTTTTATCTTATTGACTATCCTTTATAAATTGAAGATATTGTATGCCCTATAAATGAAAAAATATAGGACACTGCTTCTTTTTTGAGTTAGAAATTTACCACTTACATTTACCAATAATTCCACAAAATAGGCGGAGTTTCGTTAAAATAGAAAGTAGACGTAGATATTGAAATGTGTGTGTGGACTTAACGAGAGGGTTTGTGGGTGTGAGTTAACGGGTTGTATGGTGGTGTTGTTGCCATCAATGATTTCTTATGACGTTATCACGTAAAATTATCGTCCGTAAACCGACTTTACAGACAACCAACTTCTTTTTTAACAGGTAGTTGATCTGGCTAGTAAAATTGTCATTACTTTAACCACTAGTTAGACCAAAACCTAAACGGAAACTTTAGTCAGATTACTTAAAAAGTCTATTTTTTTCAATCAAATAATAACTCAATTTGCGAAGCGCGTATTATGAACCTAAATGCAAAAAAACTTGAAATCATTCGAAAGGGTTACTACTAAGTGACGTGCCCTGGTTTAATTGCTGACATCGAAACACTAAAAACAGATTTTTATTCAATAAAAAAATCAGTTTTCGACACGAAAAAAAATATAAGAACAAACGAAATTGAGCTGTGAAATACTTTATGTCAACAATTTGCAAGCTTAAGCAAGTGGTTCCAGATTCGGATGGTTAAGTCGAATTGTGCTCTTTAATGAACATTTTAGCAGGGCATAGATTTGGCCTCAAAATCTGTCATCTGAATTCACAAAGTCTGAGATGCAAGATTGACGAATTTCTTGATCTACATATCGGTTTTTCCAATAGCGACTTGACAACTTTGAATTTAATTTGTGAACGCACCCTTTCACTAATCATCGAACTGTCATTGTCAATTTATTCAGTAAACCCAACATTTTCATCATTGTAAAGTACACGAGCGAGCAACATTTGTGCAAATTATAAAAAATTTCTACCGAAATTCAGAGTCGGTGACTGCAACTTTAAGAGCGTTGAATTGTTGAATTTCATCGCAAAAACATCTTCAGTGACGAAGCTCTTTTTGACTCCATGTGTCCGTCAATTAGCAAAATATGTGTTATTGGTCGGGTGAAAATCCACATTTGCTTCATGAATCACCACTTCATCCACAAAAAATATCCGGCGGTTGCCTTATTTGACTATATTTTTTCGTCGACGATAACGATCGTCACGTTACCGTGAATGGCCAGCGTTATCGCGACATGATTACCGAATATTTTTGGCCCGAATCGGAAGATATGGACTTGGACGACAAGTGGTTTCAACAGGATGGTGCCGCAAGCCACACAGACACAGCACACCTTATAATTGATTTATTGAAGAGTTAGTTTGATGAATGTGTTATCTCAAGAAATGGACCAGTCGATTGGCCGCCTCGTTCGTGCGATTTAACGCCTCTAGACTATTTTCTTTGGGCTAAGTCATTGGTCAGAGCCAACATTGTACGCGAAATAGCGGCCATTTCGGCCGAAATGTGTTGCCAAGTCATCGATTGGGTCCAACAAATCGACCGCTGGCCATATGAACGAAGTCGACTTCCATTCATAAATGTTTTGATTGTACTTCAAGCCGATACTAAAATTTTCGAAATATCTCAAATTGTTTGCGTTTTCATTAAAAAACAAGTTGTCAAGTCCTTATTTATTCTTTTTTTCTATCTTTTTGTGGAAGGCCTTCTTAGAAATAATGAAGGGGCAGATAAATTCTTTTTTGAGTGTTTCTGGCATCCTTACTCTTTTTGCATTTGGCTTTCGAGATAAGCATAGTTGCTTTACTCTTTAGATAGTTTGATGAAATAAAAAAAACAATTCATAAAGATAAAATTACCTTCACTCTTAGTCTTAGGTCAGGCACAAGCGATCTATGCTAACAATCTGTTTTATAACTTTATACCTTTAGCTTCGGGAGCAACGCAAGGTTCTATTTTGAAGTCTTTGCTATTTTCTCTGAATATTAATGAACTACCATCTGCTATTGCTAGCTGCTCTATTTAACTATTTGCTTCTGATGCTCAGTTTCATACAAGTTTCCCTCCCTGATTTCTTGAATATTGTTTAAGCCGAATTAATGCTGATCTAGAAAACAGCGCAAACTGATGGTCAAAGAAGAATCTCCTTTTAATTTAAAACTTAAGAAAAAAATATTTACACCGTTAAGAATTAGGGAATGACTTTCAATAAAACTTTAAACTGGAGTAGCTACATCATTTTAGCGGTAGTCAAAGTTTAAAGCTTTCTACAAGCTTATGGCCGTCTCAGTGTTATGCTTCAATAAAAATTCGAACTGTCTATGTTAAATCACTCATTGTCGTGTTACGTGTCTTACGTTTGCAAAATATAATAGAAATGCGATATCTTACAAATAACAACACGACTAAATATGTATTTATAAGGGCTTCTTATGTATGACAGAGCATCAGAAGTTTCAAGAAAAATATGCACTCCTCTGCTTATTTTATTTTCTTTAATTGATCGAGTTAAATGGTCTAACCGACGAAAATAATCAACACTAAGAACCAAATGTTATAAGAACTAAGCATCCTATAAAACTATGAAGAACTCAAGCTTTAACATCCATTTTTTATTCAAACACCCCCTGCTACGTTTATCAACAAAACAAATTAAAACTAAAACAAAAGACCTGATCAACGAACTCGATTCTTAACCAATCATACACAATTCCTTATCAAATGTGTCCTATCAACATTTTATAACTT
Source organism: Platycheirus rosarum (assembly GCA_963971375.1). Lineage (NCBI taxonomy): Eukaryota > Metazoa > Arthropoda > Insecta > Diptera > Syrphidae > Platycheirus > Platycheirus rosarum. Next base: position 15,731,986 of record OZ020507.1, read on the forward strand.
CTTGTATCGAATTTAACAGCAATAAATAACACTCGTTGACAGGACAAACCACTTTGCATTCCACACCTGTCCATCATTGCCAGGAAGGATGACGAAGAGGACAAGCCAAGAAAATATCGGCTTTTTTCGGTATTATAAAAATGCTAAAAAAGAAAAAAAAAAACACAATTACACGTCAAAAGACATGTTAATTTGGCAAATTTACTGACAGTATCACGCGTCTTAAGAAAAAAGACATAACGTTTAAAAAAAACCCCAAACCTTTTACGACACATACTGCCGAAGAAGAATTAAAATAATCAAGGCATATACTCGTATAAACAAATTTGAATTGATGTAGTAATTCGGAGAATTTTAAGTGCCATCTTCATTAGGTATTCAGTCTTTTTTCGATGACAGGTTTGTGGACAGTTTTGTGGTGATATGCTCTTCTTTCTTCCCCCTCTCTCCTTAAACAGAAAACACTGTTAAGTTGACTCAAATGACGAATTTACTTTTAAGATTTATGTTCCGTTTGTAAGAGACCCCAACAGTTCTTTGCGTTAACTACGCATTTTAAAATTCTCTGCAAACCTCATTATTTCTTGGCAACAGAACAGGTAGCTCTATAAAACGAATCTAAGAACCCATCCCACGCAGCTTCAAAGCTCTGGAAACAATGAACTCTCATATTTGCCGCAAGAGTTATGAAAAAAAAAAAACAGACCAAGGAATCGTGTCTTTGCCGTTTGTCACGTGACGATACAAATCATCTCGACACTCTTCCACTGCATACTCACAGCACAGAGCCGTGGACAGGAAAAAAAGAAGAAATTCCATAAGACAAAATCACGAATTCAAATAAGCCCCAACCAACCAACATCTCACAAAGGTCAATTCCCGGAAAGAACAAGGTCAAAATGTACATGCATTAAGTACCATAGCGGCCAACCAATAAAAAACAACAACAACACGCCCGAGTGCAGCATAGTTAACACATTTCAGCAGACCAACAGTCATATACAACCATGTTCAAAAAAAAAAAAAAAAAAATAAGAAAAATGAAGAAGAAAACAGAACATTTCCCAGTACTCACCCTGAAAACCAAACTGGAACTGGTAAACGTCGGCCGATTGTCATTCAAATCCAACACCTCGACACGCAACAAACGTATAGTCTGCTTCGGCGGAGCACCACCATCGGTAGCGGCCACCGCCAGCCGATAGATGCTGCGCTCCTCGTGGTCCAGTACGACACGAGTGCGAATTTGGCCCGAACTGGCATCGATCGAGAACAGCCCGTAGCCGTCTGAGTCACGACCCTTTAGTATCGAATAGGTGATCGATGCATTTTGGCCATTATCACGATCGACGGCACGAATTCGTACCACTTCGGTGCCGGGCGGCTGTTCCTCGCGTACACTGACCACATCCTCTTGCGGATCAACGATGTCCGGAGCATTGTCATTCACATCAGTCACCATGACTTTCACTGAGACGCGAGCACTGCGGTATGGGGTGCCCTGATCGCGAGCCTCAGCGACCAAATCGTAAAGGGAGCGCGTTTCACGGTCCAACGGCTCGCGGGTGATGATTTCGCCTGAAAATACAAAACAAAAAATAAGAGATTGTTTCCAGCTATTTGGAACAGAGTGTCGTTATAGTAGCAACAGCAGCTTGATGGCTAAGGCATCTATGTGATTGATTGATGCGGCGCGCAAACGGCCGCATTAGCATTTGGAACTAGGTTATTTCGTGCCTTCATTCTACTCCGCATGATCCGCAAAACCACTCCCTGTCGCCAGGTTTCACGGCCTAGCCAGTCAGCTAGTGGAATTGAATGCAAATCAATGACCATCACCGGTCCAAATCGATTTATTTCTTCCCGATGTTTTACGGTCGTGTTTTGATCGCCGTGCTTCCTGTTGCTGTTTACCTCTTGTCAGACGTCAGTTTGCTAACAACAGCAAGCCCGTTCAACCACTATTGTGCTTTTTTTTGCTTTTAATTCAATTAAAGCTCCCAAGCTAATAAGCCTCCCAACATAGAAATAGACAATTGTTGCTACTGCTGGTCAATCAATTTAATCCTGGCCAACAGCGCCGCGCCAATACATCACTTTGCCCGCACCCGATTTGCATAAAATCTAAATATTCATCAAAACCCCTTCTATGCCACACACTTGATTGAGAGAAGAGACAGAACTGACATTGCAACTCACCTGTAACTGGGTTAACCTGGAAGCTGGTGTTACTAGGTATGAGGCTGTAGCGGATCGCAGCGTTTGCATCTAGATCCAAGTCAGTGGCAGCAACGGTGCCAACTATTGCACCGCGACGCATATTCTCCTCGATGGCGAACTCATAGGTGTTGCGCAGAAATCGAGGATCATTATCGTTGGCATCGAGTATATTGACAGTGACACGTGTTTTCGCATGAGCAGACGGAGTACCATTGTCGCTGGCCATTACGGTTAGTTCGTAGCGATCGCGAGTTTCACGGTCGAGGGTGCCACGCAGGTAGATCCAACCACTGTTCGGAAAAATGCCGAAGAGTTGGTTGGTGTCTGAACTTGCTGTTATTGGTGCATTTGTTGCACCTTTGATGGCCATCATGGCCAGGGTCTTAATACTACTACTCGGACCAAGCGAAAAAGTTAGATTTGCTTTGGGGAGGAACTTTTGATTGCTGCCCGCATCGATGAGTCGGTAGGTAAGACGGGCATTATTGCCTGTGTCGAGGTCGATTGCTGTGACTTGAAGGATCTGAAAGAAAAAGGAAACAAAAAGGAAATGTTATTTTTAATTATTTAAATTTTCAAAAATCATTTTGTTTTAGTATTACATTTTTTCGGTTTTCTTAATTAAAGAAAACGTAAAATATTTAAATATATTAAGCTGACAGAACGGTATGGAGATTGGGATTCTATAGAAGCAATAAAGACAAAAAATATCGATCCCACGAGAGAACCTTATGGGAGTTCTTGAATTAAAATAACATTATATTAAGAAAGCATTGGTTACTTGCAAGAGGACAAACTGTTTGCAATAACTTTCCGCCGTTTTTTTTATTATTATTTATATTGATTTATTTTTATGTGGATCAGATATGTCACCTTTGTTGTGGATTGGGAATACTATCATAGGCTCAAGTAAGTTTCTTGAGAAGGTCTACAGTTCTATATATTTTAAGAAGTCAACCGTGATTCTATCTGCTCTTGTCGCTTTTCTACCTATCAATTTACTGGCTATGCCTTTGTTAGCTTTTCTTCTTTTTTTCGGCTAGTACGTCAAGAAAACTTCAAGCTTCTGAGAACATCTATTTGCGATGCATCGTTTTGATTCGAATAGGAATATATCGAGTCGATGAAATATATGTAGGCGTAAAACTGACAATGGATCACATTTAGTTAACCAAGCGACAGCATTGTAAACAGTCCTCGAATGGAATAGCAATTTAGAATTAAAACGTCTTACAGCATACTCCTGAAGAAAGATATCACTACCGTTGGAATATCTAGTTATATAAAGGGTGTTCTGTTTAGAGGTATAGAACTTTAAGTTAGCAGCTATATTTTAACTGGCGGCCATTTTGGCGGCTGTCAAATGATTTATTTTTAGTTTGGTTTGGCATTTCAACATGAATAGATTGAGGCCTGAACAACGCTTCCCAATTGTGCAAATTTATTTTGAAAATCATGGTTTTGTTCGAAATCCGTATCGCGCACTACGTCCATTTTAAGGTCAACATGATTGTCCATGAGAGGAATTAATTCGATTAACTATAGAACGTTTTCGCACCACGTTTAGTCTAACTGATAATACGCATCCACAGAGACGTCGTACAGTGCGTACGGAAGAAATCATTGCTGCTGTAGAGCGTGGCGTAGAGGAAGACCCGAATCAGTCTATCCGCCATCGTGCACAGGAATTGGATATGTGTCCATCCACTTTATGGAAGATTTTGCAGAAAGATCTTGGTTTACGTGCTTACAAAATCCAACTCCTTTAAGAATTGAAGCCACAGGATCACCTAGCAAGGCGTAGATTCGGTGAATGGACCCAAAACAAAATTGCTGCTGAACCCAATTTTCATAAGCGAATTTTGTTTAGCGATGAAGAGCTCAGTTTTGGTTGAATGAATACGTCAATAAAGAAAACTGCCCTATTTGGAGTGATGATAATTCTCAAGTTTATGTTGGGACACCGTTAAATCCACTGTTTGGTGTGCTTTTTGGGTTGGTGGACTAATTGGTCCGTACTTCCTTAAAAAACGATGCTTACCAGACCGTTACAGTCAATGGTGACCGCTATAGAGCCATGATTACTGACTTTTTTGTTCATCAATTGAACAACCATGATGTGCAGGAGCTGTGGTTTCAACAAGACGGCGAAACACATCACACAGCTCGAGCAACTATTGATTTATTGAAGGAAACGTTTGGTAACGGACCCGTGAATTGGCCTCCAAGATCGTGCGATTTAACGCCGCTTGACTATTTTCTGTGGTGATATGTGAAGTCAATTAACTACTTGGTGGACAACATTCGCCACGTTATTGCTGATATACGGCCACAAATGTTGGAAAAAGTAATCGAAAGTTGGATGAGCCAGCCATGGCGGTCATATGCCAGAAATCATATTTGTAAGAAGTTTAAACTTTAATTATGTAAATATTAAAAACGAAACACCCTGTATCTCTAAATGTGACAATTTATGTACTCGCACTTTTATATTTAATGTAGTGTTATTCATTATTTTGTTAAACATGTATTAAGTTATCGTTCGATGTTACAGTTTATGTCTTACAGTTCTTTATGTATGTATGTATCATAGGTATCAAAAACACATCATGTGAACCATAATGTCAGAACATTTTATCTAATTCTGGTCAGTTGCAATAAAGCTGTTAACATTAAAGTACCTATCTGGTCATTTGTTTTATTTTGTCGCCTTCTACTCCGTGCCCCTTACATCCTCAGAAGTGGGATAGAAGTACAGTCACTTAATTTTTGTATACTAAGTCTTTTTTTAAGTTTAATACGCTTTATGAATTTTGAGAAGTTACATTAAGAATCATTGTTACGAAACTTATGCAAAATAGTATTACCAGATTTTTGATTAAGAATACAAATTAAGTACTACAAAATGACCACACGGGCTTCACGTTTTATTGAAATTGCAACTGTGCAGCAACTCAAAGACAAGCTAGCCGAAATTGGGCTGGCAACAACTGGACTTAAATCAGCGTTGAAAATTCGCCTAGAACAAGGGCTCGAGCATCTTGATATAACTCAAATCGAAGAACTTTTTCCACCCGGTGAAGTCGATGACAACGAGGAATCTGAAGAATCTTGCCAGCTTGAAGAGGAAAACAGATTGGTGTTGCAGCAACTGGACAGTTTAAGGCAGATAGTTTCAAGAAAAGAGGAGATTCGTTTGCTTCAACAGAAACTAGCTGAGTTGAACCAACCTGGTGAGATTAATCACTCATTTTTTTCGTTTAGAGATTTTGAGGAGTCCCTCCAAACATTTTCTGGAGATGATAATTTTCCTGTCACGAGATGGATTAAATCTATTGAAGAATCCCAGCAGATCTACAAATTTGATGACTCCAAATGTTTTATATATGCTCAACGTTTGCTTAAGGGAACTGCTAAGCTCTTTTTAAGATCTATTTCATGCACCTCGTGGAGTGAACTTAAGAAAGCTCTTATCAACGAATTCCAACAACATGTAACAGCATCAGACGTCCACCACACCTTACGAAATCGTCGAAAACGCAAAGACGAGAACATTCAACAATATGTGCTTATCATGCAAGAGATAGCAAGCTCAGCTGACATCGAGGAGCAAGATATAATGAACTACATAATTAAAGGTATACCAGATACGATGTCTAACAAACAGGTTTTACTTACAGCGAACAATATTGCGGACCTAAAAAGAATCTTGAGAAAATATGAAAAAATCAACACGTCAGAACCGCCACCATCATCATCTGGATTTAAAACTATGACGAATTTATCCAAACCAGTGCCTAATGTAAGTTCAAGAAGCAGCATAAAATGCTTTAATTGCAATGACGTCGGACATGTTATCAGTAAGTGTCCAAAGCCTCGCAGAGAGAAAGGTTCGTGTTTTCGATGTGGTCAAATGGGGCATGTCATAAAAAATTGCCCACAATCAGCCGTGTGTGTATTGGAAGATTATGACACTGTCAATCATCAACCTCCGACTCATTTTTTGGACGATTTTCATGGAATCTTTGAATACACATTACTCAGCGACGAGTCGGAATGCATAAACACTAAATTAGAAGCCAAGACAATGATTGACACGGGGAGCCCAATCAGCTTTGTCCAACATAAATATATACCACCATATTTGATGACACCGATCGACTCTCTATCCAAAAGCTACGTGGGAATTAACAACAGCAGATTAGTTATTTATGGTAAGGTTATTTGCAATGTTAAGATTAATGATTTAAGTTTTAATAATTTATGCTTGCATGTCGTCAAAAACGACACAATGAAAAACTCAATTATTTTAGGAAGAGATTTTTTACAAAAAAGTAATTTAAAACTTATGTTGAAAGATAAACCTTTAATTTTATGTGAAAATGATAGTTCTAAAGAGTGCGATTTTAATGAGGACATATTGAATATTGATACGTTTGATGAAAGTGAAGATAAAATTACTTTAAACATTAATGAACAATTAAGCCTAGATGAAAAAAATAAGATTAGAAATTTAGTTTTTGGAAAAGCTTCTGTTACTTATACTTCAGATGAAATTGATGAAAATGAGATTAAAATGCAAATCAAATTAAATGATTCAAACTGTGTTTTTAACTGTGCGCCTAGAAGATTACCACACATTCATAAATTAGAGCTTCAAAAAATTTTAGATGAGCTTTTGGAAAAGAAAATTATTCGCGAAAGTAACTCGCCGTATGCTTCGCCAATAGTTTTGGCTAAAAAGAAAACGGGTGAGATACGTTTATGTATTGATTTCAGACAGCTAAACAAAGCTACTTTAAAAAACAATTTTCCAATTCCTTTAATTGAGGATATGTTAGATGGTTTGAGAGGAAAACAGTTTTTTTCCTTGCTGGACTTGAAAAGTGGTTTTCAGCATGTTAAAATGTCTGACGAATCTATAAAGTATACTTCCTTTGTGACTCCTCTGGGTCAATATGAATATCTTGTTGTTCCATGTGGACTTAAAAACGGACCTGCTGTTTTCCAGAAATTTATTGAACAGAAATTCAAAAGTCTTATACGTTCTGGAAAATTGCGAATATATTTTGACGATTTATTGATTGCGACGGAGTCTAAGGAGGAACATTTTCAGATTTTGCATGATGTCTTTTCAATAGCAAGTCGGAACAATTTAGAATTTCGTTTCGATAAATGTATGTTTATGCACGAATCAATAACTTATTTAGGCTATGAGGTTTCAATTCACGGTATAAGGCCGAATGCGGAAGGCAAGCGTGCTGTAATGGAATATCCAGCACCTACAAGCAGTAAGAACTTACATTCGTTTTTAGGGCTTTGCTCTTATTTCAGAAAATTTATACAAGATTTTTCCATTCTTGCCAAACCCTTATATGACATTTTGAAAAAAGACGCGAAATTTACGTTTGGAACAGAAGAACGTCTTAGTTTTGAAACTTTAAAAGAAACAGAAATTCACTGTGATGCGAGCAGCCTTGGTTTCGGCGCTGTATTGCTTCAACGCCAAGAAGACAAACTCTATCATCCCATATTATTTTTTTCTAAGCGTGCCACTGTTCAAGAGTCTAAATACCACTCATATGAGTTGGAAACCTTAGCAATAATTTATGCTTTAAGACGTTTTAATATATATCTGATTGGCATAAAATTCAAAATTGTCACAGATTGTAGGTCACTTACCTTAACACTTAATAAAAAACTTTTGAACCCTAGAATCTCGCGTTGGGCTTTGGAGCTTCAAGAATACGATTATATAATCGAGCACAGGGATGGTAAGAAGATGTGTCATGTTGATGCTCTCAGTAGGGCCCATAACGTTTTGATGATCAATGAAGCAGAATCTTTTGAGCATGCATTAGCTGCATCGCAGCAAAAGGATAAAACCATTAGGCGACTGGTTAAAATGCTTGAAGAAAGGGAAAGTTCATCTTATGAACTAATTAATGGACTCGTTTATCGAAAAATTAATCAGAAAGTCTTTTTCTATGTTCCAACGCAAATGGAGAGAAACGTAATTCAAACCCATCATGATGCCTTATGCCATGTAGGAGTTGAAAAATGCTACGATTTCTTGAAAAAGACTTATTGGTTTCCTTTTATGAAATCTAAAATTAAGAATTATATAAGTGGTTGCCTCAAGTGCATCCATTTCTCTCCACCAGTAGGCAAAAAGGAAGGTGTTTTACACAGCATTCCAAAAGGTGACAAGCCTTTTGACACAATCCATATCGACCATTATGGTCCATTACCTTCTTCTGCACGCAACTCAAAAAAACATGTATTTTTAATTGTAGATGGATTTTCAAAATTTTCAAAATTATATGCAGTTAAAACAACTAGCACTAGAGAGGTAATAAAATGTTTAGAATCCTATTTCTTTCACTATAGTAAGCCATTGCGCATTGTGTCAGACCGTGGAAGCTGTTTTACTTCTGAAGAATTTTCAGATTTTTGTAAAAATAATTGCGTGCAACACATTAAGATAGCTACTAGTTCTCCACAGTCCAACGGTCAGGCAGAACGTATTAACAGGAGTTTAACTCCAATGTTATCTAAAGAAAGCGAATTGGATCCAGGTGGTTGGACAAGCCATTTAAGCAAAGTAGAATTCGCTCTTAACAATTTTGAGAACAAAAGTACAGGTTTTACTCCAAGTACTTTGCTTTTTGGAATCCGACAGAGGGGTAATATAAACGACAAGATTCGTGAATATCTTGAAAAATATGTATGTTCAGAAGAAAGTAGAAACTTAGATTCAGTCAGACAACAAGCTGTTGAAAGAAATATTCGTAGCCAGGAAGCAAATAAAGTTTATTTTGACAAACACCACAAAAAGCCATATCAATATAAAGTAGGAGATTTCGTCATGATAAAAAACGTTATTAATACACCTGGCGTGAAAAAAATCTATTGGCTAAGTATAAAGGGCCATTTAAAATAATAAAAGCTCTTCCAAATGACAGATACCTAATTAAGGACTTAGACAATTTACAGATTTCAAGAACACAGTATGAGGGAGTTGCATCTCCTGAAAATATGAAGCCATACACAATAATCCAATGAATGCATTTTACGTATCAATGTGCAGTATGTTTTTATTTTTATTTTTTATTCGTAAAAGTTGTGTATTGAAATGAACAAAAGTTATAATGTATGTACCTTTATATGTAATTATAAAATCGTTGTTTAATGCAAAGTATAAGTTATACTATTCGAATTTATGTATATATCACTTAACAACAAAAAATGATTTAAAATTCCTAAATGTAAGATATTTTCTAATTGTATCTATGATTTGAATGAACTCAAAAGTATATTATTTTACCAATCGAAGGTAATTTGTTTTTTTAAGATGGGAGTTGGAGATGGAGTTGTAAGAAGTTTAAACTTTAATTATGTAAATATTAAAAACGAAACACCCTGTATCTCTAAATGTGACAATTTATGTACTCGCACTTTTATATTTAATGTAGTGTTATTCATTATTTTGTTAAACATGTATTAAGTTATCGTTCGATGTAACAGTTTATGTCTTACAGTTCTTTATGTATGTATGTATCATAGGTATCAAAAACACATCATGTGAACCATAATGTCAGAACATTTTATCTAATTCTGGTCAGTTGCAATAAAGCTGTTAACATTAAAGTACCTATCTGGTCATTTGTTTTATTTTGTCGCCTTCTACTCCGTGCCCCTTACATATTTAAATTAAGTGCCAGAAAATTATCTTTGGAATAAAATAAAATTGTCAGTATAGTGAATATAGGAAGTTCATCTCTCACTCTGAATGAATGTAGTGGAATATCATTAAAAAAGGATTTCAGTAGTGCGCAATAAAGATGATTGGTCTTAAAAAGCTTTAGAAAAGCACCAATTGTGAATGCTCCTTAACAAAATCCAAAGAATAATCCACCATGATTTGCATCAACATTGAAGTAGGAGCTCTAGAATGATGTGCTCAGCAATTCGTGTGTACGTAAGTGGTTGAATTTTATTTTCAGTAGATATTTCAAGTTGTAAGACCATCAACAAAAATTAAGCTCTATCTGATATTTGTAAAAAACCGTGCGGAATTCTTCGTCGTCATCAGTTCTTACGTTTTTCTTAAACGATACTCTTGCTTCCAGCTCTCAAGAAAATGCTGATTTACTTGCAGCCCAATTTGTGGCAAACTCAACGCTGCCAACAGGTGTTATAACTCCTCCTGATCTTGAAAGCGTAAACGATTTTTTTTCGCACTCGTTCAGTCGCAAGAGTATTGAAAGATATGAACATTCACAAATCCGCTGGCTTGGACAGTATCTCCGCTATTCTTCTTCGTTGGATTAGTAATTACCTTTCGAACCGTTTCGACCAAAGCTCGAGTATAAGGTGCTTCCGTAACCCGAACAATAATAGAAACATATACATCTCTTGAACACAGACGTAATGTTTCATGCCTATAGTTATTTTATAGCTATTTCAATAAATAATGCCTTAGCAAAATAGCCATCTGTATTCCTCCCCTGAAATGATTCAGCCGTAATATTTGCACTGCAAGAAATACTTATCAATTTACTTATGAGCCCATCTTCGGACGTACTGAATACAGGGATTCTTTCTTTAGCCGTACCACTCGAATGTGGAATGCATTCCCGGACTCTGCAGGACTTTAAACCAAATCTGCATCGGTACCTGCTTCAACATCCTTCCCCATTTTCCTAACGCCCTCTCTGTGTTAAATTAACATTATAAGGCTAAGAGTAAAAACCCCGAGCATCATTAAAAATTATATAGGATGTTCCGCACTAAGGCAAAAATAAGTACACATATACGCATTGTGTGTAAGCCCATATGGTTGGCAAGGCTACCATAAGATCTTTATACAGGGTGATTCACGAGACATATGACAAAAACGGGGTAAAGTTTGGGTCGAGACAAGAAAAAAATCGTTCGGGAGGGGGTCTAATTTAGTTGATAGTTTTAACTAGTTTTAAGATTTTTGTGTAGCTTTTAAGTAGTTGTAAGTTAAAATTAAATAAAAATCATTTTAAAGTAAAGCGTAAAAGTAAAAAAAAAAGATCAGTAGTTATAGCTCTATGATTCACAATTTGTTCGCCCAGAAAAGACATTTTCATTGAAAATTGAATTTGTAAAAATTTCTTTCGATGTTAAATCTACAATATTAATAGCTCTGACGATTTCTTAGATTCTTGACAAAGACTTTTTAAAAGGCTAATAAAAAATATAATCTCAAAAAACTATTCACTTCTAGAAGTTCTCCTCCTTCTCCCACTTATTCAAATAAAATTCCAGTTTGCCCGCACAGCTTCACGAAAGCAATCAAATTTTAATTCCGACTCCTTTTCCAATTTGGCTAATCGCATGACCTCGACTTCTACTTTTCATAAGTTCTCTCAACCATAAATGGTAAATCAGTTAACGATTTCCAACTTCGTACTTACAGATACACATAGGCCCCACACAATTATGTATTTATTCTGGACTCCATGTTAATATATCTATTTCAAAACAGCATATAAAAAAACCTGCATTTTGATCAAAGTCAGAACAAGAAACCACCTCTTCTGGGATGAGGGTCAATGAGGGATCACCATCAGAAACCAAGTCATGAGCGCTTTTTGAATGCGATCACATCCGTTGGATGCAAAACGGTTCCCGTTGCACATGAGTATGTTACCAAACCGCGCGCAGAGAAATTCTACATTTCATTACTTTTATGACAGTAAATGTATATCCAGCTAGCCAGTTACAGTACCCAGTACGTTTGGCTAGTATGGAATGGAATCAAAAAAGAACCATCTACAAGACGACATAACATCAAAAAAAAAATTAAATTCAACATATACAGTGAGAGAGAAAGAGAGAGATGAAAAGAGAAAGAAATACCGATTACTGGCTGACTGGGCATTTCTGCATAAATTCGTTTACAGGTTACTAGAAAATGTGTGTTTTGAACGGCGGCATTAGTATCAACATCCGTCGCGCTGCTCCCGCTGAATCCGTTACACATCCAAGACAGAAACCGAAACGACAACGATATAACTATACAACCAACCGACTCCAACGTCGTCGACATCGAATGCCCAATGTTAGTTAGTTTGGCCTTTTTTGCTTAAGACGGAACATGGTCTTTGGAATATTTTCGTTCTCTTATTTCAATCAAGCCAGACCGCAAGCTTATGTATGCTTATGCGCGCTTCCTAGATTCACATGATTGTTGTTTTGTTTTTGTCCCGCGCTGGCTGGATTGGCTTGTTTACCACACTGCTGTGGCATAAAACTACATAGCAGCTCATCTCTCTTTCTGATGCTGCGCGGTTGGTTGCTGCTGCTGCACAAACTATACAAATCGTGGTTACAACTCCATCAAAGGCTCGTAACTCATTTACATATACCGCCGCTGAGTCGCAAGCTGTGTATACTGTCCTCCTGATGACAGAAGAAATGGGACGAAAGATGGCCATGAGGAGTTTGGGAGCCTCGATGAAAGCAGCAGCAGCAGCAACAATAACAGCACCAAGAACACGAGAGTAACAAAAAAAAAAAAAAAAAAAAAATTGAAAGACAAAAAATTAACCAAGTTAACCGAGACCCAAAACAAGCATGTGGTATGCACATTTGGCCAACAAAAAACCAGTCAAGCGGTCATACGCTCTAAGCGGAATTCCGACTTCTACTGCCTGGAAGCTATATACCTTCGTCCAATTCGTTGTTGTTTGGGTATACGGGAAAGCTTGAATGATCTGATGGACAATTGAGGGTGGCGGGAGGTGCAAGCTGCTGGTATCGGTAAGCTCCGTTTGGCATAAAAGATGCACATTCTCTCCCTTTGATTACGCCATCATGTCAGTCTTCATATCTGGTCTGTGTCTTTCTGTGAGCCTTAGGGTTTTTTCCCGTCTCAAGTTTTAGCCTTTTGTCAGGATAAATTGAGGTTGTTTGATGTTTTGAATTACTTAAAGTGATTAGAGCAGGGCAGTCAGTAATATGGGGGAGGTGGGGGGTTATTTAAAAATGTCAAAGAAAGGCTCATCGACTGGGTCGCACGTACTTGCTCTTATGTGTTCAATCACATTGTCAGGCAAGATCTTTGACAAAATCTAGTAACATTTACGTAGGTCTGAACTTATAAAAAGCGTCAAAATCAAAACACTTAACGGTTTTTAGTAAAAATGAAGTACGCCGTCACATCTCTTATAAAATAACAAATTTATGAAAAAAAGGATTTCGAAAATTGTAGGACCAATTTTTATAAAACCCGGTTTTTTATTTTAAGTTTTTTGAAGAAAATGTTTTTTTCTTTTTGAGATTATCGCAAACAATTTCTTAGAGTTAATTAAAATACATCTGATCGTAAAATAAAATGTATTACAAAATAAGATTTGAATGTATTAAATTTTCCAAAAAAAAAAAAAAAAAAAAACATTCAAAAATTAATTATAATTATAAAACAATGTTACTCAAATTCTTCATGCAGAATTAATTTGGCTGTCTAGATCTTTTTAAATATAAAATTTTAAAGAAATCCAATCAGCGGTTATCAGACTATTATATGAAATGTACCGTTAATGGACTTTTCCGGTAAATTTGGTTCTTACAAAATTATAGCCAATATTTGTCCAAATACTCAGATAAATTTTAATAAAAATCGTGGGAGCTATTCTCGAAAAAAATTACTTTTTCTATAACGGTTATATGACAGTATGGCAGGTACCGTTTTTTTAGGCCCTACAAATAAAATTTCAAAAACACTGGGGAATCCCAAAATAACCACACATGCCAAATTTTGAAAGGGATTAGCCGTTTAGGCTACAGATCGTTATATATGGAGACAAACTGACAGATAGACATGCATTTTTACCATTTTTTTATATGGCTACACGAATCTTAAGCTCGCCTTATAGGATCTATAATCGCAAGTAAAAATGGCGTTTTTTAAGTCAGGGGTATATCTAATGAAGTTGTTCAGAATTGATTACTGCCTAATGATCAAAAATTTAATTCCCACAATATCACATTTTCAGGCCATAAGTGTGGGATTGAGGATCCTGCAACAATACACCCTAAAGACAGAAAATCAACGAGCGAACAACAGTGACAGTACATAAGGACATACGTTATAAGACAAATGAACTACAAAAGGTATAGAATGAGTTACACTGAATCTATACCTACATAGAAGTACTCATACGAACAAATGAAGCCAGAAAAGGAGAAAAAAACGGTATCAACGCTAATTCATGCCTACCATAGAGTTCAGTTGTAAAGTAGTCGTCAAACCAGCAACTCACTTAAATGTAATTCAGTAAAAAAAAACTCAATTTGAAGAGAAAATAAATTCATCACAGAAAGAAACACGACGAGTTTTATTTGTTTTTCGCATAACTAAATTATTCAAAATTCACACAAGTGTTCCATATCTATATAGATTACTTGCCAGTAGTAGTCAAGTTCGGAATTAAATGCATAGGTTAAACAAGACAACAAAACGGTTTTACAGCCGTCTCCAAAACTAAGTTAGAAAGAAAATAGAGCGCTAGAATATCGATGGCAATCTTGACCGATAATTCACCTGCTCCCTTTTTCCTAAACACCATTGAAGTAAATGACGTATCAATGAAATGAAGGACGAAAATCTTCAGAACTTGATAGTATTCCTTAGAGTTCCTAAATTATGGACCGGAAAGGCTAACTTTATAATGAACTGTGGCTTTAAATATAATTTGGCATACTGGGATTCTAACTGAACAGATCAAAAATTATCTTATTTTTCCCATACAAGAGAAGGACAAAATTGATGACCCATCATATTATCCCGGGAATAACTTTCGATCAACTAGCTGGTTAAATGATATTCAATAGAATATAAAAAAACAACATTTTTTATTTTTGTCGGCAGTAAAACAGCCTATGATACAGTTTATCGCAGAGCTTGAAAAAAAGCTTTACAGTTTTGGGATGTCAGAAAAATTGGATAGGTTCTTGAAAATATCTGTGGTAAAAATCTGGCAGCTCTATGGAAGGGTTCAGAAAAGTCAGTGTTGTTTGAATCAAAAATGGGATTCAAACAAGGATGCATTACAGAAGATCAAATTGAGTTTCTACCTAGAGGAATTCAAATTAAGAGGACGCACGTCATAGCCTTTCTATTGCGAATGAAAAAAATGACGTCATAATGTTTGATAATTCACCTGCAACCCTGCAATTGATTATTAACTGACTAGAAGTGTACTGCCGGTTACGGAATCTCAGGTTCATTTCGACCAAATCAAAAGTGATGGAATTCCGCAATGGTTCTTTTAAAACGGCCAGGAATAAAAACGGTATTTTGACATAGAGCTTATCGAGATTGTGAAAGCATATAAATATCTATGATCACCAGCAACCTTAATATAGAGAAGTATCAAAGATTGCAATATCTTCAGTCGAAAGGTTACGGTTTCGTGGATTTATTGGTCCCCAAGAATAGTTCTATTTATTAACATGTCCGTTTTAGTGAAAATGAGCCTTGTTTCCCCAAAAAAAATTAATTCACAGTTTGAAATCATTGCAACATCGTTTGACAAAAACATGTATAAAACAAAGTCATTTCTTTTCAGTCCTTGAAGGATTTGAGTTTTAAAAGCACGACTAGATCTTTTAATCCTTTTAAAAAATTTATGGGTGTAATCGCTCTTGGAAGTTGCAATAAAGCTGCCATTTCCGTATTGAAAGTCGTACATTTTCAAGTAACCTCTGTGCCACTAATTCATATTTTTGAGAGTCCTTGCAGTTCGACTAGACGTAAGACTTTGTAGGATCTATGATTATAGCCGAAGCAGTTGCAGGGAACCTCTGTACCTCCGTCCTCCACTTAACCGTCAAATATTGGAGTGTAAATAAAATTGTCAACGAGCGATAATGTAAGAATCATTGTTTTTTGAAAAGTGCACAATGGCAAGCGCACGATTTTCACCAGAAGACTGCGACATTTGACTGAGTCTTACGAGCAATTCTTCTTGCTGCGTTCGGACCTTACTGTGAAAACAGTAGATCTTTTTATCATATTTTAAATCTACTGCACCACTGCGCTTTTCATTAAATCCACTGCAATTTTTCTGATTAATTTTAAAAAAGCGGTACTGTTATAAAAATGAATTTTATTGCGAAAATGATCGTTTTACTGCGATTTTTTCCGATCTACTGCGAAACCCGATTTCTCAAGATCGAACCCTGCTTAAAAGAACGAAAGTTGAGAGAAGTAAGTCAACTCTCTGTGAATTACTCTCGCAAGTCACGACCGTATAAACTTAGTGTGCTTTTACACGTTGACCGCCCATTCATGACATTTTTTTGAAGTTCTCTTTGTTATTTTCTTTCCGTGAGTATAAAGATTATTAAAAAAAAATATTTTCTGTCTACGGCCCTGGATCATGATGTAACACACACAAACACCCCATTTCAAAAGAGATAATCTGATCCAAAGCCTATATGACTGTGTGCAGTTAGGCCCCTTGGGAATTTTTCGAGGGCAAAGAGTCAAATGGCTGACGAAGAGCATATAATATACGCCGAAACGATCCGTGACTACCGCGCGGCAGTCCCTCACCACATAACCATTACCCCACACTATTATGGAATTTAATGGTCACATGCAATGATGGATTTTGTATACATTTTTTCGGCGCAGGAAACGTTTTACTATGAACGTAGCATCCCGTCCAGAGCGCAGCTCATTCATTAGTCATTCGCGGGACGATGCTGGAAGTTGAATGCCGCTGCTACAGCTCCTGCTGATGATGATGATGATGACGGTGATGGAGCTTGGGCATTGTTGAAAAGAGGTGACGTGCCGGGGGAGGAACAGCACTTCAAAAAAACAGCCCGTAAATAGTAAAAATGGTTTTATACGTCGTTTACGGTCAACCAATTGCTGCCGTAAGGAGATCAACATACTTACATAGCTCCTACTTCTGGTTCTGCGCTGTTGCTGGATGCTGGACAGTGCCGCTGTTTGGTGGCTCCTGATGGAGTGTTGTGTGCAGATATTTCTTTATGTTTTTTTTTTTTTTTATTGAGTGATGCTATTCAATGACATTCATAAGTGAGCGAGGATACGCCAGTGGATAGTGGAGTGTTAGGGAAGGAGCAACGGTATACTGGTTTTAGTGGAGAATTTCCTTTGTTATAGATTTGTGAAATGTGAAAATATGAATATATGTTTAATTCAGTTTTATGACAGTTTGTGTGGCGGAACGGGACTATGACGGAATAGAAAAGCTTTCAAATGAAAATGATCTATTGTGGGAATGTGTAAGGCGATCGGGTACAGAGTTAAATGGAAATCGTTTAGAATTAGATGACGAGGAAGAATGGACCTTGGACTAGGTTGGGCTGGGCCAAGATGAGGCAATGTGATAGAGATTATAGAATTTTCTTTATTAGATAAGCAAAAAGAACTGTCATTCGAGTAAATGGCAAGCAAGAGAAAAGGTTTTTTACTTAGTTCACATGTCAGGAAGGATGCCAGTTCTATCTACAAGAGTTAAGCTTTTTTAAAGAATTTGTTTAAAATAATCCAGGTTAATGTTCACTAGCATGATTATGTCGAAATTGTCACCCCAGGTGCTGCTTCTTACGAAGAAAAATGGCAGATCTTCGAAGGGTAATGTTTGACTAGAAAATGTGCACCTAATTATGCAGTTTGGATTACTGCACCTTTAGATAAATCCACAGAATTGAAATAGGAAGTGGTCCTAAACATCTATGGATCTGTTGATTCCTCAATTTCTTTATTAATGTTGGGGTAAATCCAGAATTTCGTTTTTCAAAAAGCTGCTGCCAGAGAAACGTATCGTATAGCCATTTGAAATATATGCTCAGGTCTATATTGCCGTATAAAATGGAAACATGAAAATGTTCGTGTGCTGAGTACAAATCCATGAAGCAACCCAAACAAAATCATCATTTTATTAACTATTGACTCCTGCCACCGATTGCTGCCGTTACTTCTGGGGTAATTAGTTCCAGGGCGATGAAGCTAGACGTTATATGGACTATTATTATTTTATCGAAAAACTGTTTTGGCCCGATCAGGGTTCGAACAAGCGATTCCGCGATTGCGAAAGCCGACGTCCTACACCTCGCAGCCACATGATCATAGAAAAAAGAAACAAGAACTACAACTCAGAGGATAATTCTCTCTTCACCAACAAACTCAAAAATGTCCCGTCAGCGACATGTGTGTACTGGTCCCTGTACATTCCTTATGGGACTACTAATACGTTTGCATTTTTGGGGGCACGAAACGTATGGCTGATTGGCTGCTTTTCACACGAATCTCACACGTATTCACTCACATACAAACCATAAAATTTCAGGGTTTAAGACAACAATTCGATTGGATTCATAGGAGGGATGGGGAACACTATATGTTTCTGGTATAGTACTTTAATTAATTTATATTTCAACTTTAAAGGCTTCTCCAGCTTAGCGATGACACTAAATTCCGACTGACTCTCATTAGAAACTCTCATCAACTAACTCAACTCTTGGTGTACAAAAATGATTGATTACAAGAGGAAAAAAAAGAAGAGAGACGCACATTTTTCTTCCCAGTCTGACCTGTTTGTCAGCGTTGCCTGTGCGTTGTGTATAATAATTATAATGCAGTACACATATGTAAATGGAAGAAGTGTGTGAATACGTACGTATTAGCAGTACCGGGTGACCATATCAAAAAATAGTTTTTTGGAATCTTTGATTTTCCACCTGTCGGGGGAAATGAAGTGCGAACAATTGAAGTCAAGCCAACATTGGGTTGTATGTATGGTGCAACTGATGCCTATGACTAGTATGTCTAAGACAGAGAGAACATAAAACTTTTTCGGGTTTATTTCTAGCCTTCGTTATCGCTGAATATGGCTGCCAATTTTCTTCATATGTAGTAGAACTACTTCATTTATTTATTGTTATGCATCTGCTACAACTTATTTCTACTTCGTTTAACTTGTTTAAAAAAAAAAACGATAAAAGTTCATTTAAAATATGTTGTTTGATTTATTTTTCCAAATCGAAAAATTAATTTTTTTTTGTCTGTAAATGTTTGTTCCAGCTAATCTCGGAAATGTCTAGACCTATTTAGCAGATAGCTGACATTGCAAGGAGTAACTTAGGTTAATGTAATTACCCCTTAGGTGGCGCTGGAATCTTTTACAAAACTTCTTATTTTTAGAACGATTAAGCAAAACATTGACCCGAAAGCTGGCACTATGGTGGAGACGTATGTACGAAAGTGTCGTCTTCCCTGTATACCTTTATAATTTTCATTTTGATTTATTAAGAATGTGTGATATTAACATGTTTAGCTTGGTAGATAGTACACTTGTGCAACGCCGGGTGGGTCGGCTAGTATTAAATTAGATGAAAATAAATTACTTTTTTGTTATAATTTTTGTTTTCATTATCTGCTACATATTTTGCAAATCTACTTCGTTTTTTTGAGCGATCTGCTTCATTTTCTGGACTCAACATTCCCATCCCTGTTTATGAGGTGACAGAAGAAATAGTTTGTGATGAAGAAACGCAGAATTCTTAGCAAGGAGGTGAAACCTGGCTTTCTAAGGAGCTGTGATTCGGACCGTTCGATTGTTATGAAGTATATGAAATATTTGAAAAAGTTTGCCATCATAAGATGACGCCATCGCAAGGTGATTTTTGCAAAAGAGAACTTTGAATTTTATGTCATTATGTCGGATTTCAGATATCGACTTTGGTGAAGCCTTAGTGTAACTATGTGTTGGTTTTTAAATAAAACCTAACCGTAAGACTCCAGGATAAAACTGAAAGTCCTTGCTTAATGATTTCAATATAAGTGGAATGAGAATTTGAACTGATGGATGTGATTCTTGACATAAAGAATTGACGGAATCGTCAGTTTTTAGTGGAAGTGCCCTAATTTAATTAAGGGTTAGAATAATTTGAAAATTGGGTGCGACTGATGTCTCTGTCCTTTCTGGGATTCGATGTGAGTGAGTTCACCTCAAGACTAAAACTTTATCGGCTAGGTGCCGACTAGTGAAACTGCTATCAGGAATCTTCCACCTGTCATGAAGAAAAAGTACTATAACGTTAGCTTGCCTCAGTCACAGCTCACAAAAACCATGCTAAACCCCATGATAAAGCTGATCATCGCTGAGCTTTGCGTTTGATATTGAACTTAAAATAAAAGGTCCCACAAGGCTACATTCTTAGGCCGATGATCGTTTTGTGTGCATTCAGTAATCATTCAGCATCGGGTTGAATTTGAACGGTGGCATAGGTTGTGGTAGCTTTAAGGGCCGCTGTAGCTTGTGGCTTATTCGCATGGACCTGTGTCATCTGGATATCACACAGCAAAAAGTTTGACGGGTTCAAGTGGCCAGTTCACACTACCTCAACGTGGGATGACCATGTCCTCGAATCGCTTGTACAGAATATCCTATGCGGCGCGAGCCCTATTGCACGTAGCGTCGTCCTGTTAAAACCGTATGCCGTTGGTGTCCTTATCATTCAACTCAGGACTTTTAACTTACATAAAGTTTAAGTGGGAATGTCTATTTTCTTACACAATTATGACTGCATAATTATATGCCACAGAGTTGAAGGCTTGAATTCGAATATCAACACTTTGTCAAAAATGTCTAAGTTTATAAATTATTCATCCAGGCAACATACCCTAGCTTCCAGAATATTTGACCTATCACCCTGTGGCACCTAAAAGAAATGGCGATCCCTAAACTTATTGTCCACTTATATCCACATGTTTGAAATTATTTTCGAAAAGTTAACTATTCACAGCATTTTCGCTCTTGCGGAAAGTTTAAAGAAATCCATTTTGTCCCTTGAATAACACGTGCGCCCTCTGTTGTAAAATGCAAATTAAAAACAAAGCTTTTGGTTGATTGATGCGGCTTAAAAGAAATTGTTTTAGAGAACTTGAATTTACATGGAATCCATTAGAACATTGTATTTCTTTCAACTGGGCCATTGGACCCAATCACCTCTCCCTAAAATATCCGCTCATGGCCTAGTTAGCACAGAGTTGCTGTCAGTTATTGCTATCTTCAAAAGTAACCATATATCACTAAAAACCCCAACAAGGAGAGCAAACTTTATTATGTATTTTGATTCTCCTTCTAAAAAAAAAATATTTTCTCAGGATCTTTGAAATAGGTATTCAGGTCATTGGGAGAAAGAAATTCTTCTCGTGAGGTTCATTAGTGAAAACTGACTTTTCTCCTTCTCACCGATGTCACTCATTTAGTTGGAAAAAATGAACACCTCCCCCGCGTGTACGTCATTAGTTTTTTGTTCACTCGACCATGTAGGAACTGTTTCGCCTATCTCATCGTTCAAATCACTAAACTCTGACGCGCAAAGGAAGAGCCTTATGGTTGTGGAAAAGCATTTCTTTTTCCAAAGAGGGAACTATATTGGCTTTTCCTTATGCAAGAGTTAAGATTTTAGTTTTTTTTTTATTTGACTTACCTGCGAGTTAATCGGCATCGATTCCAACACCTTAATTGAATATTCATTACGCTCAAAAACCGGCGGATTATCGTTAACATCTTGTACCTCGACGAGAATAGTTAAATTAGCCGATAATGGTGGTTCGCCAGAATCAGTTGCGGTGACAATTAACGAATGCCGTTGTGATGTCTCATAGTCTAAATGTCGTGACAATGTTAAATGTCCGGAACGTGAATCGATGGCAAACAGTTGAGCCTGGTTCATTGCAGATGGCTGCACTAGATGATGCTGCTGGTGCTGATGTTGCAATTCTAGTGCCAATGAGTTAGCCAGAAGATAACTACTGCTGCTACCGCCACCAGCACCCATTCCGTACAATTGGTGCTGAGATCCAGAACCAATTTGATTGTGATTACCATTTGGAATGGAATATAGCCTTCCATTGCCACCACCACCATGCAGAGATGATAAAAGTGACGATGAGGACGAGGATGTCAGCGATGATGATGATGAAGATCCAGATGACGCTCCTGGCGACATAAACATCGATGAGCCACCGTACATCGCAGTCGCATTCAGATGTGGCGATGGCATTGAACCAATCATTGTTAGACTGTATGTGACAATGCCACTTTTGCCGGAGTCCTTATCGCGGGCGTGAGCAGCATACAGTGGCGTACCGAGTTCGACGTTCTCCGGCACCGAGATACGGACCATACTTGTCTCGAATTCGGGCGGATTGTCGTTAACGTCCTCGATATCGATGTTGACCTACGGAAGAAAAAAATATAACAATTAAGAAAAAAGTCGATATCGTGAGTCGTTTTTCAAAAAAAAAAAAAAAACTAAACGGCCACAACAGTTCTTCGAAATCCAATGCAAGAAATTGCGCACACAATTGCTTAATTAACATACGTCCTAAGTATTTTAATTAGGATTGGTTTCGGTTTCGGATTTGAGTTCAGGATCGGGATCGAGTAACTGGGTGGACTGAGCTGGTGCTCTGTCTGAGTTTTGCATCTTCTCCCGAGATCTCATTTTGGTTTAAATCTTTCATTTTTTGTTTTTTTTTTTTTAGAAATTCATGGTCAGTGTTGTGGATCGGCCAAGAAGAGAACAGTTGAACAAAATTTTGTGTCACGTTTGTGTGATAATGATGGCAGAACGACGCGACGACGAATCTGCCGGCCGGCGAGGAGAGGCTACTATTTAACTCCTTATTTAGAGGAGCAGAAGTCATCCCACAATTCAGGGAATTTCATGGTGGGAAACCTTCAGTTAGTTTTCCCATTTAATGGACGAATTCTATTGTAAAGTGAAGGGTTTTAAATTTTCTTTTTTTTTTGCAAAAAAATAGATTCGAATTGATGGCTCGCGGAGATTGAAGAGATACTAAGTCTATGTTTTGGCTTAGGGTTCAAAGAACTTACCTGAGTGTGTCCATAGGCTGGAGGATCACCGCTCTTGGCTTGAATGTTTAGTAGAACTTGTGGTTTGGCTTCATGATCCAATGGCTTGGCAATTCGAATGTTTCCGGAGTTCTTGTCGATGCTGAAGTAGTCATCGGGATCACCGGTGTAGATGGAGTAGGTGACAACATTGCGACTTCCTGCAAAAAAATAAATAAATAGATAATGAAATATAAATGCTATCTAATATTTGAAAAAAAAAACAACAACATATTCGTACATTATTGCGAACTATTTTACCGAAGGACCTATTGAAGTCGTCGTGCAGATTCATCCTTAGTTTAAGTTCTGAACAAACATTCCACTTAATGTGTTAAACACATTATTTATTGTAACATTAATTTTTACCAGATTTTGCAGATTCATCCTTAGTTTTAGTTCTGAACAAACATTCCACTTTAGTGTTAAACACATTATTTATTGTAACATTAATTTTTACCAGGCCTAAGAAGAGGCTTTAAGACCTTCTTCTCACAATACATGGATTTCATATACACTCGATATCGGAGAAGTTTTCTTGACATTGAGGATGCTTTGGCAAACCGATTATAACACTTTAGCTGGGGCCATTAGTACAAGAGGTATTGAAGGCTCAACCAACAACTGGATCCATGGGCTATGTTAGAAAGTCGACTCATTACATCAACTTAAAAAGATATGATGGTTTCAATAAATCGAAGAATTTTGAACCTTCGAAGATGTTCGGACCCTCGAAAAACTACAAGCCCGTAACAACCCCAACAGCAGACCAAAAAGTCTAATTGATCCAAAATGGGAGATGAAGTAGGCTGAGGTGTCAATGGACTCAACATAAAAAATTCAATACCAATGGGATCTACTCGAAGGGTTGCTGAACTTCATGTCATTGCAAACATTGTGGATACAGATAACAGAAGAATCTACTTTGCCAGTCAAGCTGCTTCAAATGCACTCTTCTACAATACCATGGATCCGAAGATAGTGAAAGGCTATTACGATATGCTTTACAAAGTCTTGCTAACTAACCTAACCTATCTTGGATATCTAGCCAGAGCTGGATCTTCCACCGTTTCTATAGGCCCAGAACCATTCTGTGATATTAATTTATTGAAAAAATCAGATCCAGCGAGTTAAATGAGTGGGAGCAGATCTAAATATCTCATCGTTGGGAAAACTTCCCACGTCAAAGACAATCAAATAGAGTTATCTTACCATAAAGCAATAATGAAATTTAAGAATTAGCTATTGATTTGATTTGCATGGTGTTTGTATCGAACTGAAAGCTTGATGAGCTTTTTGTTGAATGTCGTTGTTATTTTCTTCCTCACTCTATTTTATATGGGAAGAAATTGTAATGAGTTTAGTACAGTTTGTGATTCGTGGAAAGAAAGACCTTTGCATAGGCACGGAAGGTATTATTAAATAAATAAAAGTAATAGTGGTTTATGCGATTGATTTTCTACTTACGTCGTCGGTTGTTTTATTTCATAATTATTATAAATTGTTTCATTTCGTCTGAGCAACGAAACAGTATTCTATAATAATTGTATTTAATTAAATTAAAACAGAAAAAAAACATAAAACACACGGAAATACCATATCTTTTGTTTTCTTTTTGAAACTGTGAAATTTGCGGCCAAATTAAATCTGATGGATTACGACTTAGGAGGATGATTTCGGAGAAGGAGTTTTAGACGGGGATGCTGAGTTTAAAGTCGAAACAGGTTTCATTCAATTAACCTTCTGCTGCACAAACGAGTAGCTTCATTGGAACCATAAGAGGTTCGGTAAGTAGGCATATATAAGGGAAGAAGGCGTTGTGCTAAAGAACATAGAGTTGTAAAGAGTTTAACACTCAACGGAACCTGAGAAGAGTCGATCAGTGAAGAGAATTTCTGCAATTTCTGTGCGTTTTTTTAGGGTATTTAGGCTTAAAAGTTGAAAGCGATTTTGATAAGGGCACAAGAAAAACGGATTAATTCACGACAGGCCGCGAAGGCAAATCTAAGAAAAACACGTCGAATACTCTAAATCTGCTGATATGGAGATCATAGATACTTGATAAGCTTTTCAAGTGGTGGGCGTACAAAAGGTTATGTGAAGGGATCGGGTGACGTATAGGGCTCGGAGGACAAACTTTCCACATGTGCCGAGTTAGCCTTAAAGATTATATCGATATATATGTGCCAAGAAGTTGCGCTCTGGGTCACATAATATGCCAAGGTCGTTGACCAGCGACACTAGCTATAGGTTGACTGTTATGGAGAAGTAGATACGGAAAGTAAAATTTGTATACGTTTACAGGAAAAAGTGATCGAAGTGATTGACAGCCAATTGCTTTTTATTACAATCCTTGACTGTCTGCTTGAAGGTAAAGTGACGGACCGAAGAGTGCATCAAATATTCTTTGCTGACGATGGAACCATCATAAGCGATGATCCTACATCCCTACAACAAGCACATGAGGCATGTGTGGACATTTTGGAAGGAAATGGATACCGTATTCGTTAAAAAAAGACATAATTCTGTGGTCCTGGTGTCCGTTTTCTGATCCACTGAGGCCTATTGCAGATATTTATCAGATATTTATTTGAATGGAACAGTGCTTCCCAAACGCGAAAAGTTCAAATATCTGGGATCTTTGATTAATATTGAAGCAACTTGTGATTACGACATCAATCATCATGTAAGCTTGACCGAATGAGAAGTAAAAAAATCCGAGGAAGCCTTCACGTCAATAATACCATCTTAGAAAGGCTAAGGAGTTGATTGACTTCTGACATGAAACAATTCAAAACCAGGAGACTTGAAGAAGTTTTCATAAGTCAAACCAGCGGACCCCAAAAGTAGAACTCTGGTTTGACGAAGTACAGTGGTAGAATTGTGATCCCAGTCGAGATCAGAAACTCATCGACAGAAAAAAGTGATTGACTGGCATTTGGCACCAGGCAAGAAAGGAAGGAAAGAAGAGTCTAATGTCGGAAGAATTGTCTTGAAAAAACTTAGTATCGTCGGCGTAGAGTGAGACCATATTAATATCTTTAAAAGTAAGAACAAATCGGATAGCACCTAAGTGGCTGCCTTGGGTAACCCCGGAGGTATTAAACAATGGATTGGAGAGGCAAGATCTGAAACGAACATTGAAGTGTTGCCCTTCTATATAAGAAGAAATCCATTTTACAAGGGTAAGTTGAAAGCCGAAGGAGAATAATTTGAAACGTCTAATGGGAAGTTATCATGTCTTGTTAAAGTCAGTAGAGATAACATCTATTTCTATGAGAGGGTATGGAATACGGTGGAAGATTGGTTGAAAAATATGGCAAGAAAATGGTGATATATTGTGGAGTATTCGAAATATCGGTATTGAAAGAGAGAGAGGTATAGCCACAGAGTAGGCCAAGTGCAAAGTTTCGAAAAAATAATACGAAAAACTATTGCAAGGAACAAGCAAAACCTTTTTTTTCAAGGATAATGAATATAAATGCAATTTTCACCAAAGTTGGGAACACATTATTACTCGGAAAACAAAACTTTCTCAAATATTTTTTACGCGGACGATGACCTCCGAGTCCCTTTATCTTCAGAATCAGATTCCAATCAGCAGCTTGGTATGTCCACTTTTTCAAGAGATATCCAAACTGATTGCTATCTGTTCACCATAACCATACAAGCAGCTCAACTAATTGCTCATTTGAATTCGCCAAGTCAATTGTTTTTACCAACAAAATCAACTTCAAGCTCTTCACTTTGTTCCTTTCTACTTCTGTCATCTTGACAGTTGACGCCAATTTTGAGAACATTTTTTTACCCGCATTTGCATTAAAAACTGTATAACTGTTCAGGCACTGCATAAACAAATCCCATTGCTAATTTAAATGTGAAAACCAACAGTTGGAACAAACAAAAACTAACTACATTCACCATACGTAACAAGAGACCCGAATAAAGGATTTTTTAATAATAATTGACAAAAAAATCCTTTTTTCTCATTTTTTTTTAACAAAAAAATTGAATTATTTTGCCATTCTTCGAGCACAAATTTCTCGCGCATCCGAAACAACAGAAGATATTTCATCGAACTCCATAGGTTGGGATACGCAAAAAAGGACATTTCTTCTGTGTTATGCCATTGATTGATCGTGATATGCTTCTCTGCAACCACCACTGCGCGCGCGTAAAAGAGGTTGCCGCCACCAATTTTGGTCGCATTTTTTCCCGGTCCAATTCTTTCCTGGTCGCTTATAGATTCTTTTTTATCTTTGTGTCTTATCCCTCATGGATACAGATGATAAAAAAAAATTCATCGAAAGACAACAAAATTCGTTTATTTTCCCCAATTTTCAATTTTGGTTTCGTCAAATAAATTGCTCTCAAGAAGTTCAACCTACGTTTGGTTGGGTTCGTTTTGGCGTCGTCACTTCCACACACAAATGAGATCAACAAATTCCAAAAGTATCTTTGTATCTTCTTTTTTTTGGGAGGATTTTCAGATTTTATTCAGCCGCTTTCTGCATCAAAAAGTTCAAGTGGACGTACTTCTCTCCGAAACGAGCCATCAGTTCAATGATTTGGAAACTGAAAATCTGCACTTTTGAGGGACAGGATGGAAATTTAAATATTGTGCATTGTTTGTCTGACATTTTGGTGAAGTTCCCGGTAAAATGAAAAGAACGGCCAAAATTTTGCTGAATAATGTTGATTTTCGGCCAATACGCGGGTCGGGTTGTCAAAAATCTCTACGCTGATGTATGCAAAAAAGGATCTCTCCGGGAAGTCTTCCTCTTGACAGTCTTGTGTGTGTGTGTGTGTGGTTGTGAAGACAAAAAGATGCAAACGGTACCACCGCAGCCGCCGCTCAGCAGTGAATCAATTTTAATGATCCAACAGAATGGCTCCCACATCACGTCGTCGTCATCGCCGTTTGTTTGTTTGTTTGTTTATTTGAATAAAATGAAAATTGTATTTTTTCGTGCATGAAGCCATTAGGGATCGGATGGTTGCATTTTTATTTCATTTCTGGACGGACTCATGATGAGAAGATGGCCCATTGCCCATCGCCCATCGCCCGTGTCTCCATGGACAAAGGGAACAAAATAATAATAATTGCTTCATTCGAAGTTGGTGCCGGGAAGAGATTTGTTGTTGAAGTGATGAATTCGGAGGAGCGACACATTTCCGAGAAAAATGCGAACAGGACACACATTTTTTTCAGGACTGATTGAATGGAGATAATGGGAAGAAGAGATTGTTGCAGGGGCCTTGTGATTTGGTTCACCTTTTTTTCTTTAATCCAGTATTTACTCAAATTAGACTTAAGTACTTTGGATATGAACTTAAATTGGAGATCATTTGTGATTTCTTTAGGAATTTAAGTTAACGCCTGAGATTTTGGTGAAGATGATTGGTCATTTTGTATGTTGGTTTGATTTTTGACACAAGTTATGAGGGCTTCGCAGGAAATTGCTCAAATTGAAGCCAGTTTCAAGAATTATTTGTGTTCCAAGGATATATTTGTTTTTTTTTTTTATTAAAAAAATGTTTTTTTTATCACACAAATAACAGTAAGTTTTGTTCAATTTCTTTTGTATGAAGCACAAGATTTGAGTAAGTTCCAACTCTCTTTTGCTCAACAAAATACACTTTATTCTAAAATCACATTCTTATGTTATTGGTCAGAATAATAAACGTTTTCGATATTGACCAATTAAAACAGTCGCTATCAGGCAGAATGAACTTTTCTATCTGGCTGAATTAGAAAAACAATTCCGCCCACTCGAATAGAACTATGATGTGGCGACCAAATGTGACCATTTTCGTGGATGCATTTGTTTTCCACCTTAAGACATACTTGAATCAATGAATCCACTTGTTTCTGTGAAAGATCTTGCTTTCCAATGTAATCAGGCACATAATAGCAAGTACGTGCGACCCAGTCGTGCCTATTTTTTTTTCTATCGAGCAGGTGTGCGCAGGTGCTTGTCTAAGTTCAAGACATAAGCCTTAAGATTATGACTGTCCATCATTGTTAAATTCAAAATCCCGGATCTATCAAAAAAAAAGTCGGTTTACGGACCATAATTTTACGTGATAACGTCATAAGAAATCATTGATGACACCAACACCAACATTGACTCACACCATATACAATTCCATTTATCATGTCAAGAAGATCTTGTACTAAATCTAGTACCGAATCTAGTACCACAAATACAATAGTACTAAATTCTAGTACTAAGTACTAAAAATCTAATACCAAAATACTATTGTACCAACAACCTAGTACCAATCGGCGCCACTTTTATATTTGCCTGTACCCGGCACGCGTTACTAAGCCCCATAAAAAGGATGTTTTAATGTGGAATGCGAAAATAATGCTAGCGGGAAAAAATTCCCTGGACAAAACTATATTCATATATATATATACATACATCTGATGTTCTTCCAGGCTCAGAATACTTTTTGCGATCGATTTTGCTAAGAAAAATACCCATAAACCCTCTCGTAAAATTCACACCACACATGCCATTATCTACCTCCACTCTACTTTCTACTTTAACAAAACTCCGCCTATTTTGTATTTCTTTTTCTCTTCTTTTCTTTTTGAATTTGGGTGGAATTATTTGGGGAATTTGCACCTGTTCTTCTTCATGTTTGCCTGGTGCTTGCGATTTTGGGTTGAAAGAACCACAGTATCGCAGCGTGCGTCACTTTTCTTATCAGCATTATCAGCATGAGTCTTATCAGCATAAGTCATGTTATTTCATACGTGTAGCCTGTCATCGATTTATCAAAAAGCTTTAAAAACCTTAAAACAATAAAGGAAGAATGTTTAAATCTCGATATAACGGAACACTATCCTCGTAAAGGGCAATTATCTTACAAAATGTTCGAACCCCAGATTGGTTATGACAGCAAGAAATTTTATAAGATTTCATATGAATAAGCAATAATAAAACAATATTTGTTTGTTATTTGCATAGAACAAAAAAGTGAAATTAAAAAAACTTCTATTCGAAAAAAGAAAAGCACGAAAGAAATGATAGCAAAACTATTTTGAAAAACACCTCTCCGGTAAACTCAAAAATTAAATCCGAGATTCAAAAAAGTTGGTATTTCTATATTTGCCCTTATCTTGAAGGTTTATCTGCAGAAAAAAGAACGAGTTACTCATTACTCCTTGTGGAAGGCTATTTAAGATGCAAAAATGTCCAATGTTACAATCAGGACCAATTCGATAAAACGATGAAGGATGGGTTTAAACAAATAAGGACAAGGCAGATCTGTTTGCAGAGCATATCTAAGAAATTTTCAAACACTTTGACTGATAAGAGATGTTGAATGACATCTGACAGCTTTGAAATGTCACATTTTTAAAATGTCCGTGTTATTGAGGTGAAGAATCGAAATCGGGTGCGTCGCTCAAAAATAACTGGTAATATTGCTGCTGTAACCCGTAGTTAAGGAAAAAAACAAGTTTGACGATTCCTTGTCGATCTACGTATTCCTCAAACGGCATTAAAGCGTATTTTGCATAATGACTTAGACTTAAGGCTTTTAAAGTTCAGTTAACACAAGAACACAAGTACCAACAACGTCGTATCTTCCCTGATTGGGTCCTTGAAATGATTTTCATCAAAAAATCATTGTAATGCCCTACCTCGCCTAAATATATCTAAGTGGAATTTTGTAAAGGGTTCCCCAAGTCGAAATAGAACGATGCCTAAGAAGCCGATCTGTTTCCAATTAATTCAAATAATAAGCTTGAGGCCGAATCGTCTGTTTGATGTCTAATAAAAAGTGATTTTATTTGATAATTCTAAGACTATTTATACAACTTTAAGTCTAACACACTATGAACTTAAATCTACACACATTCTACACAGATATGATTCTTAATGTCTATTAACAAAAATACTGCTTAAATAAATAAATTTATTGGCGCGACAGCTCCTTAAGGAGCCAAGGCCTAGTGACTTATACTCTCAACCATTCCTGTGTGTGTGTTGTTAATCTGCAAGAATGGAAGGGACCTACAGTTTACCGCCAAGTCCGAACGGCTACATGAGCTGCACTTTTTCGAGACAAATTTTACTCTTGGAGGTTTTGTCAGTTCCTCGTAAGAGGCAGTACCCCAGAAAAGAAGATGGCTATGAGCTGGATTCGAACCCAGGCTCATTCGCTTAGCAGTCCGACACACTAGCCACTAAGCCACGGGGCGGGTAAACAAGCAAAATTGTCGCATTTGGGGCACAGAAAACATTGAAAAGCCGATACACCCAAAACGAGTCACTGTTTGGTGCGGATTTTGGTCCAGAGGCATAATTGGGCCATTTTTCGAAAATGAGCAAGGAGTGGCCGTTACAGTCAATGGCGATCGTTATCGGGCCATGTTGAACGAATTTTTGTTCACAAAAATTAAAGAGGAGGATATTGGCAACGTTTGGTTTCAACAGGACGGCGCTACGTGCCACACAGCCGAAGCTACACTCGATGTTGATGAAGCATTTTCAAAAAAAAAAAAAAGTTATTTGGCGGACCCTTTATATATGCACTCCAACCTCAACGTGTCACTGTTTGGTGTGGTTTTTGGGGGTGAATGGACATATTCAAAAATGAGGCTGATGCAACTGTTACGATGAAAGGATTGCGCTACCGAGCTATTTTTATGGCCGGAATTGGAAGATATTGATGTGGACATTGTTTATTTTTAATAAGACG
Source organism: Platycheirus rosarum (assembly GCA_963971375.1). Taxonomy (NCBI): domain Eukaryota; kingdom Metazoa; phylum Arthropoda; class Insecta; order Diptera; family Syrphidae; genus Platycheirus; species Platycheirus rosarum. Next base: position 15,763,869 of record OZ020507.1, read on the forward strand.
GCGCTACGTGCCACACAAGCAACAAAACAATCACAATTTTGTAAGAAAAGGTTTCTGACCGTGTTATTTCTCCAAGGGGTCATCACAATCGGCCACCAAGATCTTGTGATTTAACACCATTAGACATTTTTCCTTTAGGGCCACGTGAAAGTAAAGGCCTATTTTATTGCTCCTTAATCCTCTACAGTACATATGAAAAAGCAATTTACACACAGACTTGAGTACTGAAACTGTCAACAAAGAAATACAAAAAAAATGTCTATCAAGTTTGAAATTTTGAAATTTACGTTTACGAGGCCATTGAGGCAATTGAAGCATTCAACATGATAATTAAAATTTTCTTCGGTGCTATTATTGAAGAACATTCGACGCCAAAGTTACGTCTCATTCCTTTGTTTTGTCTTAAAAGAAAAAATGATGAAGTGTCTCTTCAATGATCCACTCCAAGAGTCCAAATGGCATGGCTATAGACCAGAAGATTTTTCTAAATTAAAAAAGCCTTTTTGATAAAAAAAAAATCAGTAACATTATCCTGATATAAAAAAAGCAATTTTTTAAATCAATTATTCAAATATTTCAAACAAAGAGGTTGTTACAACAGTCACTTATGGAATTAAAAACCAACGCAAGTTTTCTGCTAACATTTTTGGTTTAGATGGGAGCGTTGACTAGATAATCAGTGCTTTGGAAAAATCTGTTGGTGATATTTTGAAATAATGGCCAGCAACATGAAGCTGTTAATAATATTGCTATATCTACTACACTCAAAGTTAGGATCAATTCTGAAAATGATGCTCAGCGAACATTGTTTCTACGGAACGAGTATAGAGCATCTCATAAGACAGTGCAGCGGTGTGTGAGACGTGATAAGAGGACAAGGGTGGACAAACTTGCGGAAAATGCGGAACAGGCTGCAGGAAGAGAGGACGCAAGAGAACTGTATAAAATCAGTAAGGACATTGTTGGCCAGCGTAGTAGCACTAACACTAACCATCCAGTGTTAGATTCGAATGGCAAACTTTTAGTGAAGATAGAAGATCAGCTACAAAGATGGAAGGAGCACTTTTGTGCACTGCTAAATAGTGACCAAAATGCAGAATTGAATCCACAATTGAACAACATGCGCAGATCTTCTAGGGGCATTGATACCAGTCCCCTAACGGGTACAGAGATTAAAAACGCGATCCATCTTCTAAAGAAAAACAAGGCAGCTGGACTTGACGGTATTCCTGCGGAGTTCCTGAAAACAGACCCTGAAGCAGCTTCCCATATTTTGCTAAATTTAGTGCAGGCTGTTTGGGAAAGCGAAACTTACCCACAGGACTGGAAGGATGGAGGTATTATGAAGTTACCAAAGAAAGGGAACCTCAAAAACTGTAATAACTGGCGCGGTATCACCATATTATCCGTTTTTCCGAAATTAATGGCAATCATTGTTCTCTAAAGGATAAAATCCAGGATCGAATCTACCCTCAAGAGGCACCAGGCGGGATTTCGTAGTGGTCGGTCTTGTGTCGACCATATCAACACCTTGCGAATCATACTCGAACAGTCGTCTGAGTACCAATCACCGCTGTACCTCATGTTTGTGGATTTTGAGAAGGCATTCGACAGGGTTAATCGTGAATGCATATGGAGATCGCTTATTGCGAGAGGTATCCCTGAGAAAATTGTCGCCATTATTAAAGAATCTTACAACAACGCAAGGTGTTTCGTTTTGCATAATGGACAGCTGTCCGATTCCTTTGATGTGCGTCAAGGAGTGAGACAAGGAGATGTCCTGTCACCAATTCTGTTTTTACTGGCAATTGACTATGTGATGACTGCCACGGTGGGTGAAACTGAGAGGCATGGTATCCAATGGAGTCTGTTTGACAAACTCAGCCACATAGACTATGCTGATGATATATGTCTCATGGCGAACAACACGGCTGGCCTAAATCAAATATGTCATTCGCTGCAGCTAAATGGGGAGGTGGCTGGCTTAAGGATCAACGCAAATAAGACCAAAATAATGACTACGGGCCAAAGCACACAACAAGTTACTCTAAGGCAGGGACCCATCGAGGAGGTCACGCAGTTTAACTACCTGGGCAGTTTCATAGCACTCGATGGCGGAACGGACCTGGATGTAAACAATAGAATAAACAAAGCCCGTAGTGCATTTGGAATCCTTTCTCCTGTGTGGAACTCCAGCAAAATATCGCTACGCACCAAGTTGAGACTTTTCGAATCCAACGTAAAATCTGTGCTGTTATATGCTTCAGAAACATGCAAATGCTCTGCTATCATCTCGAGCAGGCTGCAAGCCTTCGTTAACCGTTGTCTGCGGTACATTCTGAATATCCGGTGGCCGCAAACCATATCGAACGCTGAACTGTGGAATAGGACCGGACAGAGAAAATTGGACGCCGACATCCGACAACGGAAGTGGCGTTGGATAGGCCATACACTGAGGACACCTAATGACAACATAGCGAAGCAATCCTTCGAATGGAATCCTCAGGGTAATAGACGCGTTGGAAGACCGAAATCAACTTGGAGGTCATCTGTTTTGGGGGAAGCTCGATCTCAAGGTTTTCAATCGTGGCCACAGCTAAGGTCAGTCGCGGCGAATCGGGACAGATGGAAGGATCTTGCTGCTGCCCTATTCTCCAGGGGGTTGAAGCGCTGCATTGCAGCCGGATAACATATATCTACTACACTAGGTGCCCTGTAGACTGCGGTTAAACGTTTCTAACTTCTCCAAGCAAAAGTTATTTTCTTAAAGAAGTTTACGTTACCTCACATTTTTCACAATTTTTTGATTATTTTAATACTGCCTTCCTTAGGACATGCCTTACACTTTACTATGAACTTTTTGTTTACTTAGAAGAAATAAAAAAAAAAGCATAAAAATGCTGCGTTCGCAAGTATTAATAAATAAGCGCTTTTCAGTTAAATTTTTAATTTTTTGAGTGCCATTTTTTTAATTGCAATGGAAGGACTGTTTTATTTATGTTTGCTGGCCTATGCTTTAGTTGCTGGTAACACTATTCTTTCCAGAATTAAATACCAAGTTCTCTTTATTATTTTGGTCCCCATGGTTCATTATCTTCAAGTTTTAATACAAATCTTACTTATCCAAACTTCAATAAATTACATCTTTTATTCTTCTCTGCCTACCGCATTCAACAACTCCATTTCCCCATAAAACTTATTGATAATATTAATTTCTTCGTCTTTTAATTTGTTTCTCCTACCAATGCAAATTTCTCAAAAAAAAAAAAGATTCTTATCTTCTTCCAACCCATAAACTATCTTTTTTATTCCCAATCGATTTATGATAATATCCACTCACCTGAATCGCTGCTCGTTGCCATCACCGATCCAACGACTGTCCCGCGCGGAACATCCTCCTTGACGTAATAGTTATAGCGAGGCTTCTCGAAAATCGGCGGCCTCTGTGTCGAATCAATTATGCTAATGAAAATCACAGCATCTTGCGAAGTTCTCATGCCACCTCCGTCACTTGCAGATATATTTAGCATGTGAATCGGTTGACTGCGTATGGACAGCATATTTGGTCGATTAACGAAGATCTCACCGCTCATCCGATCTATGCGAAAGATTCCAGCTTCATTGCCTGCAACGATGCGATAGGTCACTTCGCCATTGCGACCCGAGTCAGGATCGGTAGCTACGACCGATACAACTGGTGTTTCGACGGACATCGAACCTGTGGATGATTCACGCAGTGAGACATTGTATTCCTTTGGATAGAATTCAGGACGATTGTCATTGACATCGATGAGTTGGATCTTGACCATGGCCGATGTGCTAAGACCACCTGCATGGTTAAATAGAAAAAGAAGAAGAAGAGAAATTTGTTAAGTACAGTTTGCTCAACACACACACACTCTCATGCATTGTGATGGATGAAATGGATGGACAGGTGGGATGTGTGTACATTTATACGAACCTCGGTCAGTTGCAATCACGGGAAACTCATAGGCGGAGCGCTTCTCATAGTCCAGGTCACTAGAAATGCATATCTCTCCGGATGCGGGGCGGACTTCGAACTCAGTCAGCTGCTTGATTCCCTCACCCAGGGTGTAATTAACCATTGCATTTACTCCGCAATCTGGGTCACTCGCAGACACCTGTTGGATAAAAGATACAAAAATGAATTGAGTTTGGCAATAAGGTTGGAAAAAAGGAACCACATTCTCGCGGTTGTGTGTCTAGTTATATTGGGTCAGGTCTTAGAGATCATAAATGCTAAAAAGTCCACCTCCTCCTCCTCCTCCTCCTACTATGTGGAGTGGAGCAATCAACCAACCCATATACCTGCGTCAGATCTCAGAAAAGTTGCAAATAATTTTGCGATCAATTAAAATTCCATCGGCGACCATTATACGACTTGGATCATGGATTGTGTAGCCGGGAGGCGTTAGTGGAGTGCGCTTGTTCTGAGCTGCGTTACCAAGGAATATATGCAAAACTACAGCTCTGGCAGTGTTAAATGGTCTTAACACTTCTTTTGCGATCGATTTGGATGGAATGGTTTTTTTCCATGCAACACAATTCTTTGCTGGACTTCTATGCAAAGACAAGGGGAACATTGATAGACTTGGGTAGGGTTTATGGATTGAAGTGTTGCCGTGTTTATTATTTGCACTCAAAAGTTTATGTTTGTTTTGCAAATGAGATTGCAACTGAGTGACAATGAATTATTTAAGTGAGCTGTCATTTCGGTCTGAATTGTTGTTGTGTTTTTGTGTTGAAGTTGCGAGGGCAGTTAATTTTCTTTGGTATTTAGCAATAAAAAAAGCGTCGTTTTTTTTAGAGAGACCAATATCGCTAGATGTATAACCTTTGACTTTGATTAGATTTTTCTAAATGAGCTGCTAGAGTTGTCGAATAGTGAAATTAATTGTTATTGATTTATTGAAAAAATATTCTTTGTGGTGGAATTTCAAGGTGAAAATGTGGCAAGTAGTATATCGTTGCTGAATTTAACTAATTGAGTGGTTTAAATGGAAAATTGTGTCAAAATAAGGAAACAAAAAATAAATAGAAACTTGATTTATGTTAAGATCCTTTAGAGATACAAGGGCCTACTACTATAGTTGAATGCTGCAACAGATACAATATTCGGTTTTTAGAAAATGTCAAAAAATTAAATAAAAGACACTGATAAGATCCGCATTGTTTTTATATTGCCGTCAGCTCTTGAATTGTGAACCATTTGACAGTTTTTGATGAAATTTCATGTGACGTTTCACGATACGGATATCATTTTTTCTGCGCTTAGCAAACAATTTTGCTGATCGACTTTTTGCAACATTCCTTCTATTTCTATCCTCGGAAATTCTGTTCAAGCTTCTTCAAAGAAGGTAAATGTTGTTATTTAACATAAGGATGACTTTAGAAGAACGTTGACTTAACCAACTTACTATCTTCCTCAGAGCTGAGAAGACATGACATTGTAGGAGGATGAATAATGGATTGGTTCCAAACTGATGAAAAGATTGGTGAAGAAATATATTCAGAGGATCAAAGGTTAAGTTCCTAACATTGAGTGCAAAAGTTTTGAAAACAGAAACTGTTCGGTACTGGCAAAAAAAAAAAACGAGGAATCTATGTTTGATACAGCTAGAAGCTGTAGCCACCAGCATTGAAGATTTCAAAAGGCAATAATAATAATGAGCACAAAGATTTATAGCCCCGAGAGCAGATAGCATACCTGACAAGTTGATCAAACACGGATGGCCAATATTGCATCCGCTGGCCGGTATGGTAGACTCCCGATTCTTTTGAAGAGGTTCTTGCACACTGGCAAAGCCACTGCGTAAGCTTTTCTATCGCTCCTACTCTTCTGGAATCTTTCCTAGAAGATGGAAAACAGCATTTGTTCAGCTTGTCCCTAAGAAACGTGACCCAACCTCCCCTCCTCCTAGCGATCCATAGCACTTACGTCCATTCTTTTTTCTTCATGGAAACGCTGATTAAGCGTCAGCTTAAAGAATATCAATATCTCGAAGACCGAAAGCTTCTCCATGATCGTCAGTATGGCTTTCACAGTAATCGTTCCACTGGTGATCTGATGGCATATCTCACCGAACAGTGGAACAAATCTTTACATCGCTTGGTGAAAGTAAGATTATTGCGCTTGATATTTCCAAATCATTTGACAGAGTTTGGCATGAAACTTTCTTATCGAAAATGCGTGCTTTTGGGATCGATGAAACTCTTGTTCGTTGGATTAGTAGCTATCTTCTGGACCGTTCAAACAAATTGTATTTGAAGGTTGCAAGTCTTATTCTCATAAAATAAATGCTGGTGTACCCCAGGGCTTCGTTCTGTCTCCGACCCTTTTTCTAATTTTTTATAAATGATCTGTTACTTCTAATCCACTTAACTGTTTTGCTGACGACTCTACCCTCAGCTTTTCATATTCCCGTACCGTATGTCAAGTTCATTAAACTCCAAATTATACAGCATTTGTCGAATGGAGTTATAGGAATCGTGTGGAGTTTAATGCTTCGAAAACTCAATGCTGTCTTCTGTCGTTAAAGCTTAACATACCCCCAATGCCATTGTCCATGAATGGCACTTACACCGAAGAAACCGAAAAGCTCTCAGTACTCGGTATGTGTGTTAACAACGACCTCCGTTGGAACGATCATATATTTGAGATCGCTAAGGATGCTGCTAAGTGCTTAGGTTTTCTGTATCGGTGTATTTTTCCCCATCCGGTCTGGCTACAATTTATAAAGCGTTTATACGCCCTGAATTCGAGTATAACTCCCACCTCTGGGCAGGTGCTTCGCAAGAGCATTAAGATTGATAGGAAATAGAACTACCGCTGAAACAATTGCCTCTCTCGAACACCGACGTAATGTTTCATGTCTTTCCTTATTTTATCGTTTCTTCTACAAAAAATGTGCACTCGAAGTAGCCAGTTGAATTCCTCCCCTTAAAAGTTTCTCCCGTAATACTCGTCTCGCAAGGAATGCTCATCCGTTCACCCTTGAGCCCAATTTCGGACGTACCGTGAAATATAGGGATTCATTTTTTTAGCCGAACAACACGAATTTGGAAAAGTTTACCCGGCGAGATTTTCCCTTGCCATTTTGATCAGAAAATATTCAAAACCAATGTTAATCGACAAGTCCTACCTCTCTATCCCTATCTTCCTAATGCCCACCCACTTCTACATTAAAAGGGAAACAAATAATCCGTTGTGGGCTCGTTCATTATTAAAAAAAAAAATTGCGTCAAAGAATTCATGATAAATTAGTTCCCGTATGGAATCATTAAGAACAAACCCTAAAACTGGCGTAAAGGCATCACATATCCCGAAGAAATACATCACAATGTGCTGCAATTATAAGAGTATAATATTGTTGAGGACATCCTTGAAACGTTCGTACGTTCCGAGGAGCAAACGTCGACTTAAATCTCTATCTTAAATACAAATAAATTTATTGGCGCGACATCTCTTTAAGGAGCCAAGCCCTAGTTACTTATACTCCTAAGCATTCCTGTGTGTGTGAATCTGCAAGAATGCAAGGGACCCACAATTTACCGCCGAGTCCGAATGGCCACATGAGAGGCATTTTTTCGAAACATATTTTTACTCTTGGAGGTTTTGCCAGTTCCTCGCAAGAGGCAGTACCCCGGAAAATAAATTGCACGACAAAGTCGCACGTACTTGAACTCATGTGAGGTCTTCGAATATAATTTGAAAAATACTAAGGGATCTTGAAAGTTTTTATTCGATTTTTGTGATTTTTGATTGGTCGAAAAAAGTACGTAAAATAGTTTTCATCGGCATAATTTAAACGCCATTTTATATCTTTCATATATTTGAAAAACAAAAGTGTGTTTTTTCAAAATCGATTTTTCAATAAAAATTTTCAAGAATGCAAATTTAAGCACAAAAATAACCTACATTTAAAAACAAAATCCAAAAAAAAATATAAAATATTGATTTTCAAAAAAAAAAAAAAAATTATTAAAATACAAAAATAAAAGTTATCGAAAATATTTTAATGTTAAATAACTTCGGCTAATATACATCTTCCTGAATATCAATTTCGATTTTAACCAGAAAACCAGTTTTCGAGAAAGTCGAAGAAAAAAAACCGGTCCTATGGTTCTATAACCCACACCTACAATGGTACATCAGTAATTTGTTTTCATGAAAAAATATACATCCGTACACGGACAGGCAAACAGACAGACAGAATATTGCCTGTTACTCAAATATGTTTCTCTATCATCATAATGTCATGTTTGATTGTTATCTCAATTTTTTTAATCTGCACGAATGCATTGCACTATAGTACATTATAATCGCAAAATACGGTGGTTTTGACGGGGAGTCCAACCGCCACTACCTATGCTATATGCTTGAGCTACAGAGAGATCCCTCGACTGACCATATCAACTCAACCATATAGGAGGCATATAGCTCGTGGCTCCGCAAAAGAACTGGCAAGGTAATCTAGATGTCCACCAAGAACTACATCTTCCCGACGAAAATAAGATCAAAGTATCCTTTGCCAGACTTGAAAGGAACAAAGCAGCTGATGCGGCTACAAGTGGAACTTTTAAGAAACGTTGCAGAGGTTGCTTTATTTATTATATTATTTATATATTTAATTAAGTTATTTTACTCATCTGTAAAATATGGTCGTGGGAAAGTACGCCCGAAGATTGGAATCTCAATTTAATCTGCCCGATCCAGAAAAAAAGAAATCGACTAACAATTAAAGAGGAATTAGCCTTTTTAACATCGCCTATAAGATCCTGTCCAGCGTCTTATATGAGCGTATTTAGCCGCTTACTGACGGAATAATAACTCTTTACCACGGTGGTCATAGAGCTTAGACCAAATCTTCACATTACGACCGATTCTGCAGAAAACCGAACCTGTTCGTCAATTTAAGGGCAGGGTATAACATAAACTGCTTTGGAATCCTTGCGAAACAAGTACGTCTTATCAATATGATGACGGAGAATTCTCGCTACTCGATCAAAATTGGCAGGGATACTACTGACATCCTCATTACCAACAAAAGGGTTACGACAAGGTGATGAACTATCGCCCAGCCCTTTCAACAGCGCTGAAACCAAACGTTGAAATCACTCTTATTACGATCTGTATAGTGACGAAAGCCTGGCCAAAAAAATGCTGGTTACTGGTCAAAAGCCGATGGAAATCCCATCTTGCATGTGGCATCACGATTTGCCACTTATTTAGAAAACAGGTATATGATACAAACATACTAGAGTATGCCCAGAATCAAAGAAGAATTTTGGGGTATGGGAACGTAGCTTAAAATTGAAATTTACAATACGCCATCTGTTGAAGAGTAGAAGCACGCAACTACACAATGTATGACGTGGATTTAAGAAAATAAATAAAACGAAGTTTCTATGTCCAATTTACCAAGTTTTAGTTAAAGCTTGTTTTGCAAAATTGTGTCCTATATGTTTTTCGGATTAATGTTCTATTAATTTAAATAAGATTTTTTCAAATTCGTTTTGTGGTTTTCGCGTGATGCGTGGACAAATTCTTGGACAGGAACTTAAAACGTCAACTATTTTTGTTTGTTAGAGAAGATCCAGCAAACTATTAGAGGATTTTTCATTTTCTAACGAAAGGCAGGATCCCTAGAACAAATCTTAAAAGCTTGTAATAACTCTCCATTTTTGCGCCTAGTAATCTGCAACATTTTACGGGTTGCAAAAGTCTTAACAACACATTGATCCAAACCAACAAAAAAATGAAACCCTTAACCCCAATTACTTTTGCATTATTTTGAATTATTATCCAAATTATCAAGACTACATCCTATTGTAGATGTGTAACGCATTAAGAGTGTAAAATGTGGCACGCTAATCGTTTCCAAAAAACACTGCGTTGCGCACCTCCAAACCAAACCAGAAATTAACACAAAACTTCGCTTGTCATTTGAGTTGTCTTTGAGCCAAATTGAGTTCTCAAAAAAGTAGTTTCCTTAACGATTCTTGACTTAATTTTTTGTCCTACCCTCTCCCTCCCAAAAAAAAACCTTCCGACACAAACACTTAACTGGAACAAAATCCCTGCCCTGTCAATTCATCTTTTCTCTGGTCATCGTCTTGGTCGTCGTCGTGGCCATCTTACCAATATGTGATGCGTGCATTTTTTATTGCCCTCTTATTCAGCCATAAACCCATCCTTAACGACCGCAAATTAATCCCCGAAAATTTGAATGATGGGGCACCCGTTGCACCAGCAAGTGTAATGCGAATACCCCTCTAGCCATAATGCGCGTTTGATGAGATGTACTGTGGCTGGCACTCCATAACCGAATAGCCTCTTAGCGCTCCAAACAGTAAATTACATTCCGGGCTATAAGCGGATAAAAATGAGCCCATATATGCTTTTGGGGATCTTTGACGTCTTTTGGCCAAAAATGTTCCCTTTTTTCCGAACAGGACAACAGAAGTGATTTATTTTAATTGGATTAAGGAGAGCGCGAGTGAAATTTCGAGGAGTTTAAGTACCTTCCTTATGGCCGAAATGCAGAGCTCTGGGAAATTGCAATTTTTTAAGGAAGATGCAATCAGAATTGGACAGATCCCAATACCGTTGGTTGGATGAAATCAATTCTTGTGTGGGTGGTCAATTGCATAATAAAAGTCAAGGATATTACTCAAACGCTTGCACCACAGATATCCAATGCAATCCCAGAGAAAGCACCCCACTGAGAGCAGTCGATATGGTCAGGTGTTAAGTTCGGTCAAAGATGCAAATTACCATCATCGGTGGTTGGTATTGGTACCATCATCATCGTCGGGCTAAAGGGGTAAGCATCGAAGCGGCATCCAAGGAATAAAGAATGAGAAATTATTCGCACATTAGGGCGACGGACGTGGATATTATGACGATGGCAAGTGTGGATTTGGCCCGATCCGAAAATTCACGGGGATGGAGTTCGGGAGCTGGTGCGGCGCGCTCGTGAACCCACTTTTCAGTTTTGTGTAAGGTCTTTCGACCAAATTATAATTTTGACAACTTCATTTTTTTGAAGTCCATAGCCAAGCCGAAGAGCGCATCATCCGTCCGTTGTCCATTGGGGCTGCGGTATTTGCACGGATCATTGTTGTGTTCAATTTGCTTGGTAGCACTGCCGCAATAATTGCTCCTCTGATTGCCTTTGAGTCTTTTGAGTTTTCATTTTTGAAGCTTGGCCGATGCTATTAAGCATTAAATGGTTGATTTTTACATGCCCTTATGGCATTTAGCCGAATTGGTTATGGCTTTAATGTTATAATGCACGCTTACGAATAAAGATAGTTTTTTTTTATATTTAATGTCATTGTTAAATTAGAGTGTGATTACTTTTTTCTTCTTCGTTGGATTTTTGGTATTTCGAAACGAATGATAAAGATACTTGAAGTTTTGTTAGATTCGCGGTATCTTTTGTGAGTCTTTGTTTCTTATACGGAGATTGTGTTTGAGATACAAATTGCTTCCTGCATTGTCGGGTTAACAAAGTGGATAAGAGTCTGAGGAGTGTGAGGAACCTTGACCTGAGGGTTTAATAAGTGCTAATGGTTCAATAAACGTTTGTCCATTAGTGGGGAATGGCTTTAAATTATTTCATCCATCAAATTTTGCTTAAAAACTAACTGTTAAGCTTAACTTGCAATAAAAATTAAACTAAAGAAAAATGACTTTAAAACAATTTATCATAAGTGATCTTATATGTCGAACACTTAAAGAAAAATCAAAAAAAAAAAAAACAAAATAAAGATCATTGAAAGTTTGGCAGCACCTCCTGAAGGAATCAAAAAACGGTTTTTCTAGTTTTAACTACGAAGTGCAAGTAACAGGAATTGTTTTTGGACACAATATATGCTTAGAGTATGGGTAGCATATTTGGCGAACTCCAAGCAGCTTTGTACCACACCAACAAAAAGAGATTTTCTAACATATAGATCGTTAAGTTGTTTTGATCAACGCTTAACCAACGTGATTTTGCCTCATTGACTTCATAGTCAATATGGTCATTGAAGGAAAGCTTTCGATCAAAGGGCACTCCGAAATTATTAAAATTTTCGCATCTTGAGTGTCCGTTTAGTTGATAATCAAACTGATGATGCAACAGCTTTCGAGAAAAGGTCCTGATCTTGCACATTAACATATTAAGTAATATTTTATTTATAGTCCATTGGAGAAGAGCATTAAAATCACTTTGTAACGGATCCGCCAAATAACTTTTTTTTTTTTTGAAAATGCTTCATCAACAGCGAGTGTAGCTTCGGCTGTGTGGCACGTGGCGCCGTCCTGTTGAAACCAAATGTTGCCAATATTCTCCTCTTCAATTTTTGTGAACAAAAATTCGTTCAACGTGGCCCGATAACGATCGCCATTGACTGAAACGGCCACTCCTTGCTCATTTTCGAAAAATGGCCCAATTATGCCTCTGGACCAAAATCCGCACCAAACAGTGACTCGTTTTGGGTGTATCGGCTTTTAAATATATGCGTGGGTTTTCTGTGTTCCAAATGCGACAATTTTGCTTGTTTACATACCCGCCAAGATCAAAATGAGCTTCATCTGAAAAGATGATTTTTTTTGGCAAAATCGGCATCTTCTCTAAGTCGCAATAGTAAAGGCAGTAATGTCGCAATATTTCCCAGCGTATACACAACTATATTCGATCAGCGGAAGGATAAAACTACTTACCTGTCAAATCAGACTTGAGCTAAGTGTTACCATTCACGAAATAAGCACTAGTTGAAGAAAAAAAAACGTTAGATGGCGGACCCTTTAGTACAGATTCTTCAGTATTTAAATAGTTCGAAAATATTTTGCAATCGTCGGCGTAGAGAAGAATCTTATAATGTTGAATTTAGTGTGGTAAGTCATCTATATATAATTAAATAAATAACACGACTGAATTGCACGAACTTGTTCTTATGCTATATAATTGCTTAGTGGCTGCATATGTGTGTATAAATTAAAATAAAATAAATAATTTTTTTTCTTTTTTTAATTAGTTTAAGAGTTTTCTCAGAAAAAAACTAAATATGCAATAAAATTTGAAAACTAAATATCTATCGGGGAAAAAGTATATTGAAAAATGTTTGACCAGTTTTTTTAAAAAGTCGTTTTTTTTTTTGAAAAACTTTTCGAAAAAATATTTAATATTTTTTTTGTCATTTTAGAAAATCTGTAGTTTTCATCTGGGAAAATTATTTAAAAAAATTCAATCAACCCGTTTTCAAAATATTTCGAAAACTAATTTTTTTTTTTTAGAAATCGAAAACACAAGTTTTTGAAATTTTTTTAAATGCAATGTTTATTGAATCTGCAAAATTTGATTGATATCGGGATAATGATTTACGATAAAACCGCATTTGAAAAAAACGGTTCTATGAGAGGTGCCGTTATAGGACACATTTCGAAAGATTCATTTTAACTTAAAGATGTATTGTTGTTAAAAAATAGCACCCTGAAAGTTTTTTCAAAATCGTTGAAGCCGTCTTCGAGAAAATCAAACTTTTTGTTTAAGATTGTATGTTACCGTTATTTTTCGACCTAGAGTAAAAATGAAAAATAACCCCTGAGATACTACCAAATAAATACTAAATAACAAGTATGAAGCAAATCCGCCCATCCGTTTAGACTGTAGAGTTGCGAACAGACAGACATACAGATGGACGGAATTTCCAGACACCCTTTTTTCGACCTCTCTATCATCGTAATGTCATGTTTTATTGTTAGAATTTTCTGTTTTGCACGAATCCATAACTTGCCTTATAGTACCTATAATCGCAAGTAAAAATGGTAACGACTGGGTCGTACGTACTTGCTCTTATGTGCCTAATCATGCTGGATAAAAATAGTGTTACATTTGCGTAGAAAAATCACAGGCTTTGAAACTATAAAAAGTTTCAAAACCACAATACTTAACGGTTTTTAGTTAAAATGAAGTACGCCATCAGACGTCTTAAATAACAACGAATTTATGAAAAAGTATTTTGAAAATTATATTACGGATTTTGATAAAATCTTGTTTTTTATTTTTAGTTTCCTAAAAAAATATTTTTAGTTGAGATTTTGGTATGCAGTTTCTTAGAGTTTATGAATATACTTCCGATCTTTAAATATAAAATAATTATTTTTAGATAGTTTCAAAAAATATTATCAAATTAATTTTAAACACAAAAATTAAATTATTCCAAATATTAGTAGGCAGGAGTTATTTGACTGCATAGAACCGTTACCGAAAACGCCGAAAATTAAAAAAACCGTTATATGATAGCGGAAATGTCATCTACATAATATGTATAACCATATAAATTCTATCCCCAAAATTGAGAGCTATTACACAAGAGCGAATTCAACCCGGACTTTCGTTGATGGGAGTCGGTCACTGGCGGATATACATAGGGATTATATATCCAAATGTATAGCCAAAAATGAGATCTATGGAAGAAGCTATGCTATATTTTATAAGCTATTTACCGAATCTTTCAATATCTCCTTTTTCACACCGAAGAAAGATTTGTGTGAAACTTGCGTTGCCTTCGAAAAGGCTTCTTCTGAAGAAAAAGAAGGTTTAAAAGAAAGCTACGATCTCCATCAGTCAGAGAAGAAACTTTCAAGGGAGGAAAAGAAAAAAGATAAAGAGACGACTAGCTTTAATCGTATAGTAGCATTGTATGACCTCCAAGCTGTTATGCAGATACCAAAAGGAGATGTTTCTGTATTTTACTACAAATCGAAGCTGAATATTTTCAATTTCACCATTTATGACCTCCAAAATAATAGCTGTGAATGCTTTGTTTGGGATGAGTCAAATGCAAATCGAGGAGTGAATGACCTCGGAACCTGTGTACTTAAATATTTGCAAAAAAAAGCAACCATGGATAACGCAGAGATTATATTTTACTTCGATAATTGCGTTGGACAGCAAACAAATAATTCATGTTGTCTCTTTATTTGTATGCTGTTCGATTTTTGGGTATAAAGGAAATAACTCACAAGTTTTTGATAAAAGGACATACCGCTCACTCCCTCATTGAACGGCAGGTCAAACGCCAACTGAAGAGTGGGTCGATTTATTCTCCTGATGGCTTCATTTCAGCTATTAAATCAGCAAGGAAAGAGGGGAAGCCTTTTGTTGTAAACGAGCTTTACCATGACGACTTTTATGACCTTAAGGATCTGGCAGCAAAATTGGGTCCAATGAACATGGCAAATCTAAAACTGCATGAAGTAAAAGTTGTAAGGGCTAGCAGTGAGCACCCTCATTCAATTTTCTATAAAACTTCATACTCAAATGACTTTCAGGAAGCTGTGGTCATAAAAAAGAAGAAAACGGATGCAGTTTTTCTTCAAAAAGCCTATAGCAAGAGGCCTGGACTTGCAGAAAAGAAAAAAAAGATCTATTAGAACTGCTCGATAAAAATCACATTCCCAAGTATTATAACCAATTTTATAATAATCTATAAAATGTTTTCCTCCCTATTTTATGTTATGTTTCATGATGTTTATTAAGCCAACCATTTCTATTTTTTCTGGAAAACCTTCTCTTTGTTTCAATGAATAAACTTCAAATATAAATAATGTAGGTATTTGTCTTAAGCCATAAGCGTGAAAAGCAAACTGATAAATTAATTGTGGAAAGAAAGTCACATTTCTACTTATTACACATTTAAAAAAGTCTTTATCCTAATAACGTCATAAGTGCAACTCTTTATTGTTTTTCAATTTTTCGTTACTATAAAAATATTAAAAAAAATATCTTAATTGAGTTAAATTAAACGCCCTATTAAAAAAAAAAAGTTGATAAAAATGAAGATGATTATGAAATACAACCACCTAAACTTTAAATTCGGTTTTCTGAGGAATGACGTTTTTTGAGTTATGACGGTGTTCTTTTTAATGAGCGATATTTCGTCAATACCTTCAGCTTAGTTGTCAGTTTTTCTAATCAGTTATCAATTTTGTTTCACCAAACACAAATCTGCAAAATGAAAAGTAATTTTCTGGAAAGTGTACAGTTTTTCAAATCTGCAAAGAATTCTTTCATTTCGTTTCACCAAACAAAAAACTTAGCACTTTGCAATTGAAATCTTGCAAAGCTCTTCAATAATATGCAAAAAAAAAAAATCATTTGAGGTTGATTATTTGTCGTGTGAATTCCGTGAATATTAAATAAAAATTTAAAATGAGTAAGCAATTGAGGAATAAAACCCTATCGAGAAGAACCAAGAAGACGCTGTATAAAACACTCATCATCCTGGTCCTGCTATATGGTCAAAAAAAATCAGTATCCATCGGCTAAGATGGCTCGGCCATGTAGAGCGGATGAATATCGACGCTTCAGCGCGCAAAGTTTTCGACGCCGTACCTGAGGGAGTCACAAGCAGGGAGAGACCTCATCTCCGATGAAACGAACAAAAAGAAGGAGACCTTCACCTTCCTTCAACTGCTTGGTGTGCAGAACTGAAGACGGCAGCTTAGAAATCGAGCCAGCTGGAGGGGCATAATCAACCACGCCCAGGAGCACCAAGCTATGTAGCGCCAGGAAAGGTAAGGTAGTGTTAGGTAAATTAAAACGAATCGTTTCGAACGACTTTTTGAAATTGAAGAGTATAATAAAACTGACGTAAGAAATGTGAAATCTATACACATAAATAAAATTGAAGTGTCTGTTCTTAATACCAAAATAACAGCTTTTTACAAAGTGCATATGAAAGTATAACGAAAACATTATTTTTAAAATGTTTGTCTGTCTGTCTGTCTTTCAGTCTGTTTGTTCCGGCTAATCTCAGAAACGGCTACACCGATTTTGACGTGACTTGGATTGGCAGATAGCTTATATTCTAATTTTCTAAGGACTAACTTAGGCTATTTTAATTACCCACTAGGTGGCACTCGGGTATTGTTATTTTTTGTCAAAAATTTCAAAAATGAAACAAATGAAAAGTTACCTTTTAGTTTGTGAAATGCCGTGGGACTTTTCATTTTTGGCGAAACACCTCGCACTTTTACTTTACAGGAAATTATTATTTTGAAAATTTGCAAATTGCGAAGTGTTCTAAACAGAAAATTCAGACATTTCAAACTGAAATTCGAGAGCTGGACGATATTGATCTTGATTAAGAATCGGATCAGCTCGATAGACAAAAAGTCCATTTGGATCATCGCAAGAAACGAGATCTGGAAATTCGTTTTGAATTCCACTAAACTAAAACAGATGAAGGGTTCCTACTTTGTCCATAAAGTCCACCTAAGTTAATGTTTATGTCATAATTTTTTTTCCACAGAATTTATGGCTTTTGTAATCACCATTTGTAAATAATACTTTAATATTTTAAATAAGAAGAACAAGATATTAAAATAACCAACATCGGAGAGAAAAATCTGAAGATACGACCATCCAAGAAAGAATTGCAATATTGCTTTGTATTCTTTAATTACACTGTTACACTCTTAATGCTGTTCTTCAGCTGTAATAACAAGATCTATGTCTTTATAATTTCAACACACCTGTCAGAAGATAATTTACCAAATGGACTAGATGTTACTGCCTTACAGTAATGGAAAAATGATTACATCTTCCAGGAACTAAATCTGTCAGTTTTAGTTATTACCACTTCCACTGGAGTTATGATGAGTTGTTGCAAGTAGTTAAACGGAATCACGAAATATAATGAATCTCTGACAGCTGAGAACGACATTAAAAACAATGCAATTTATAATCAATTTTTCATTCATCCAAAGTGGCTTCCACAACTTGTCCTGTGTTGCAGCAGTTCTTGCAATTTTGTGATTCTCTAGCGTGTGCAAAAATGCCATTTTTTATATAAAACGCAATAATATTTGTATGCTTTTTAAAATGTTCTTTTTCTTTTGATTTACCAAGAGTGCTTTGGTTCTTTATATATCATTATATCTCCTACTCCAATCTTCTGAAACAATTAGATCCAAGACTGCTGGTTCAACGACTGCCTCGAGATGTATAATCTTATCATGTAATTTAAAATAGAATGAAAAAAAAAAACAAAACAAACATAATTACAGCAACCAAGATGGATTAAGAAGCGCATCAGGATAAGATGCACAGTTAAGAGCTTTTTTAACAATAAAAGCCTTTAAGTGCCACCAGTGCACTTGCATCAGATGCAATTATCAGCTGAATCACTTTGTGTAATTATTTTGGAATTTCGTATGCTTCCCCAGAGAAATCAAACTAAACAAAACAAAATTGATCCCTTTGATGCTTATTATATTCATTTCAATTTTCTTTTATATTTTATTCGTCAAAAGATTTGCCACAAAGTAAGAGCAGTTGAGTCATTTCAGTTCTTTGAATCCAAAATCCAGCTTATGGCACCTCCTCAGATTCATATACAATGATCCAACGTTTGATGGATGAAGAAGAGGTGTTAATGATGCTTTAACTGTTGCTATCGAAAGTGTTTTTGTGATAAGAGGATTTCCTTTGAAAAGCAAAAAAAAAAAAAAACTGGCGAACTTAACACTGACACCTATCGGAAATCGTTTTGCAACAAATTACAGGATACTTGTGTTTGGTTTGTTTTTTTTTGAGTCGTAATTTCTTGTCACCTTTAAAAGAAGTTGATCGCATTATGGAAATAAGAAGAAGAAGATGCAATTAAAACGAATATAATATGTTTTTTTATTTGATTGTCTCTTCTTTAATTCCGAAAGACGTCTTCAAATGGTAATAAATCTTTTTATCTGCATCTGCCATTGAAGGTTTCACGATGAGTGTCGTCGCCTTGTTTTTTTCTCACATGTTGATATACACCTTGAGCAGTAGTATTTCATCGTTAAATTTGTTTTGCTGGCGTATGAGTGGGTCTTAACTGAAGTTTATGTTCCAAAACGAAAGAGCTGACGTGCGAACTCTTTTTAATAATTCTTTTTTTTTTTTTTTTGTACAAATAATGATTTAATTGTTGAAACAAAAGAGCTGAGTATTAAACTTTTATTTATTTGATTTTTCTGAATTACGAATTTTCTTTGTTACTGGATGGATTGTAATTTAGAAAATCATAAAAAAATAACTTACTTCAGGAAAATCTAAATAAAATTATGAATTTGAATATTTTTTTTTTTTCTAAAAAATGTAGCTTTTGTATGGAATGATTTGTAAGAACAGAGAGTTTGAAGTAATTTTTGAAGCTTCATACATGAAACGGAATGCTTTCGGATGTAAAATTATGTATCGGGTTTTTCAACAGGGACGCTACAAAAGAAGAGCAACAGGGACAGCAAACGACGCCATATTTCTTGCCGCTCCTTTGACATTTCTCGTCAGTAAGGTTTGCATTTTATTGTGAAAAGATATACGAGCAAACAACGAATCAAATTATTAAAATTTACTGCATAAATTCGGAGGCAGTGGCTTCAACGTTAAGAGCGCTACGTACAATTTATGGTCGTCATAATCGTCCTAGTAGATCAACAATTGAGCGTCTAGTGAACAAATTTGAATCCACAGGCACAGTACAAAATGTTCCTGTGCCAGTGAGACAAAGAAGTGCCCGTAGTGTCGAGAATATTGCCGCCGCTAAGGCTTCAGTTGCAGAAAGCCCAAATGTGTCTCACAGACGTCGTTCTCAAGCGTTGGGCATCTCTGTGACGTCGTTGTGGCGAATTTTGCGAAAAGATCTTGGCCTACATCCTTACAAGATTAAATTGACGCAAGAACTGAAGCCGCTTGACCACCAGAAGCGTCGTATGTTCGTGAATTGGGCTGAGCAACAATCTGAAAATGATTCGGATTTTCATCGAAAAATCATCTTCAGCGACGAGGCTCATTTCTGGCTGAATGGCTTCGCCAATAAACAAAATATGCGGTATTGGTCTGGCAGCAATCCACACGTACATCATCGCATGCCGAAAAAATTACGGTTTGGTGTGGTTTATGGGCCGGCGGCGTCATTGGGCCGTACTTCTTCCGTGATGATCAAGACCGGCACGTTACTGTGAATGGGGATCGCTACCGTTCAATGATAACTGAATATTTTTAGCCCCAATGGGATGATATGGGCTTGTAAGACATGTAGTTCCAACAGGATGGCGCCACAAGCCACACAGCTAATGTCACAATCAATTTATTGGAAACCAAGTTTGGAGAACGTGCTATCTCACGAAATGGTCCAGTCGCTTGGCCGCCTCGGTCGTGCGATTTGACGCCCTTAAACTATTTCCTGTGGGGCTTCGTCAAGTCTATGGTCTATGCCAACAAGCCAGCGACGATTGATGAACTTCGTACGAATATCGAACGTGAAATTGCAGCAGTATCGTCCGATTTATGCTTGAAAACTGTCGAAAATTGGGTTCAGCGTCTGGACTTCTGCAAGCGTGCCCGTAAGGGCCATGCAAAAGAAATCGAATTCTATGCATAATGGCATCGAACGTACTTTTACAGGAATAACGAATTTCACTGATATCCAAAACCGTTTTTGTTTAATTAAAAAAAACTTTTGTAGCGCTCTTATTGAAAACCCCGTTATATTTTTTATAATCGGCTCGCACTCAAGGGGTTTTTTATTACCCTTATTATGAATTAACACAGTGCGAGCATTAATTTAAAAAAAAATTAGAAAGACAGGAAAGAAATACTTTTCGGCGCAGCATATCGAGAATAAGGTAATTATTTTCTCAGCTTAAAGCCAGAGTTGGTCTAGTTCTACCTTACACTAGGAGAGTTTTTGAAAAATTATTGCTACCCACCCTTATCTTAGGTGAAAAATATTCTAATAATTCTTGTTTTATATGAACAAAAAAAAACTCTTTTTCTTTATTTGATTCCTTTTTAACATTACATCTCTAAAATTAAATTTATTGGTGTGACAGGTTCAAGCCCTAGGCCTAGTGACATATACTCTAAACCACTCCTGTTGTGAGTGTTGTAAATCTGCAGGAGTGGGGAAGGGACTTACAAATTTTACTCTTTACAAATTTTTACTCTTGGAGGAATCGTGATTTCCTCGCAAGAGGCAGTATCCCGAAAACAGTTGCCTCTGACGGGAATTTGAATCCCAACCCTTTGCTTAGCAGTCTGAAATACTAAACTTTAAGCAATATGGCAAAAAATTACATCTCAAGTGATACAAAAAAAATGGAACTTAAAGCTGGATGCAACGCTCAAGAAACATGGTTATATGTCTTTCAAATATGATCCATGCTACTACAAGATCGTTGCCGAGAAAACTACGATGAGGACCACTTATTGGTTGCAAACGACTGATTCTTAAGAACTTACAAAATTAAAGATAAAGGGATTTCCAAGGCTGTCTGTCGTACTCGAAGTTAAATGTTTTTTAAAATTGCATTCGTATAATTTAAGGGGGATTCATAAAAAAATTACTGAAAAAATATAGACTGGATGATTGTAAGCCAGACAGACTAGCAATGCTTGCAAATATGAAGTGAAACATGAATTAAAGGTGGCTGGGGAGCAGAGAAAAGTTGACAAAACAGCATAACTGGGATTGATAGGAAGTCTACTGCACCTTTCTACATTTAGTTGATCAGACATAGTTTATGCAGTTAATGTGCTGTCAGAGTTTAATAATTGTCCCCGACTGCTGCATTGGAACTCTGCGATACATTTCCTTCGATACCTTAAGGGCTTTCCGCAATGCAGGCATCATATACAGGAATACATGTCTGGATGTCTTTTCTTTTGCAGATTCTAGCTGGCTTAGCAATTTCAATTGTATAAAATCACAAAGTGGAAACGAAGTTAGCTATAAGAGAAGAACAGTATTCTGGAGCTCAAGGAAGAAGCGAATAGTGATAATATCTAGGACTAATGCTGTTAGTATGTTAACCTCAGTTCCGTTGCAAATGAAGCCATATTTTTGCGAAATCTACTCAATCTCCCCAGCAATCACAAATCAAATGAGCATCCAAGTAAAACAAACAAACAACAACTGGCTTAAAAGTAACAATTTGTAAAAAAGGCCCTCCGATGGAAACTTGAGGAACTCCTCTAGTAGCCAGAAGGAAATTAGAAATTGTATTGCTAACTGAAACAATTCGTTTTCTATTCCGAGGATAGTTCAACAACAAAAGAAGTGGACATTATGGTAAACCATAAAATGATGATACCTTGCAGCATGGATTACCATGATGGTCTACTGTGTTGAAGGCTTTGGAAAAGTCGAGCAGTACAAGAATAGTGAAAAAAAGTGCTCGGTTTGGATGCAGGAGTAATCCAAAAGCGAATCTGATGTCTTCAACAATGGTTTTTATAACAGTGGTAATAATGTCGATTACTTCAAAAAGATCATTTCCATCATCGACTTATGAATTTATATTTGGTATTGGACCTGGACAATGATGTAGGTCAAAATACTTATGGAAATCAGGCCAATTTTTTGAAAATCTTGTTTTGGTAGTATACAGCTCCCAATACCTACCTTTATTTCTTTCTACTTTATTCCACGGCAAGTCTGAATTAAAGAATACTGTTGAGATCGTCCACATACAATGACTTAAGGAGGACATAAAGTAAGACTTACATCTAAATCATCATTCGTCTGATTTAAAGAATACTGTTGAGATCCCCCACACACAACGACCTAAGGAGGACATAAAGTAAGACTTACATCTAAATCAATATTCGTCTGTAAACAGACAATAAAAGAGTAGTATCTTCAGCACATTGTCAAAAAACAGGTAATCTAAACCTTACTCATTACCTCGTGACGACTTACAATTATTTTGGAGCTGATACCATAACCAACATAAATATCAGCTTCTTCGCCTCTCCTACCATATCATTCAGTCGGAAAAAACCAAAAACTACTCAATTAATACATGGAACCATTATTTTTATCGGAAAACCTTGTTTCTGGGGAATTGATAATATCAATACTGATTCCTCAAAACACATTCCTAAAATAGTCAATCTTGTCTATGAGCATAAAAATGAAGAACCCATTTCTCTTACTTGCAGAGGATTTAAACCATCGACTGATGAATTTTATCACCAATGCCGACAGCACTCTTTACAGTTACATGTTAAAAAATTTAAATATGAAATTTTAGTAAACGAATAAATCTTTATAACACCTGTGACTCATAACTGAATAACGCTGAATATTCCATAAGTCAGTTTTCCGAAAAAAAAAAAGATTTTTTAAAGCCGTCTTTCTTGTGTAACATGCAGCAATGCCTCGAGTTTGCTCTTCAAATCTTTCATAAGGATCTTTACGCAATAAATCAAACCCAATTTCCTTAGCACACATTCCATGTAAAAAAAAAATATATGACGAAGACCACCATCAACGAGCACTGCGGCGAAAGTCAACTCCTTTGGCAGAGAGAGTTAACTAAAACTTCACCTCGTTTTGGATAATCTTATCGTCACTTAAGTAGAATAAGTGGATTTCACATCCCATAAGCAAAATAATCCATATTCAAACACTCATACACTTAAGCACACCGCAACCGCCTTCTACTAAATAACCCACATTAACAATCGTCATCACTCAATACACATCGAGTAGAAGAATCTATCTTCGCTTTTGGGTGTACGCAACAACAACAACAAAAAAAAGATACAAAACATCAAAAAACCAATAGAAACACCAAAACAAGAAATATCCAAAGAAGTATAGATATCCTGGGCTACGAATATTATATACCCACAGAGTGCTGCTGTTGCAACTGCTCCTTCTTTCAAAACAGGAACTCTAACCAACCAGAAGATGAGGCGAAGAACTTTTTTTGAAGAGAAGAAAAAAAACAACCAAAGATACATTTCATATGCAGCGCATTTTAAAGGCAGTTAAATGAGAGATAAAAATTTTTCGCAATAAAATACATCATCGTGCATGTATCTTAATGATTTATTGTCTTCGGTTAACATTATAGGTACAAAGAAAAAAATAAAAGAATTCAAGAGGAACGGCCATCAACACTGCGAGAATACTCGCAGGAGGCCAACAATAACAGGAACAGGGTGGTAAGGCGCAGCAGCAGTATATACAAATAATAAACGGCCATACGCGCAGCAGAAGAAGTGGAGACGAAAGGCAGCAACAAAATATATACACACACTTTGGTGGCACAGACAAACTTGCTTAAGGAGTTCCTCCTTTGTAATGGCGAAAAGATATTACGTTGCAGCCATCTCACCACATCACTATGATGCGAGAGTACTACCACATTCTTCATCTGTTGATTTGCATCCCTTTTGAATTGAAACGAATGCGCGCGCGCATGTTTTTCTTCTAGCTTCTAGTGGATTTCTTGTTTTTCTCGAAATGGGAGAATTTTAGCCAACCCACCGCCCTCCTCACTGCATGCACACCTAATCTCTGACCATTTATAGCCATTAGAAGACGCATGTTTCGTCATGGACCCTTCTTAAGAATAGGGTGTTTCAAATATCAAACTGATATTGAATTGAAGAATTATGTTCAACAATATCTTTTGGCATTTTTAAAGTTCGTGCGTCAGCTTTTTCGTTTTTTATTGAGTTCCATTGTTTCTTTATCTAGTAAATATACTCGTGCATTCTGGTGTAAGGAATATAAAATCTAAATGATATGATTACTTTCAAGTGTACTCTTTCGTTTTATATTATTATTCAGAGAAAACTTAAGATTTTTTAAATTCAGAGAAAATACGATTAAATAAGAATACCTAAAATTGACAAATAATGTTAAAAGGACAGACATATATCACCTAGAGGGCACCAGCATCAATAAATTTTTTTGAAAACCCAGATTTGCCTTACAAATCCTACACTCCATCACCAAGTGTTTAAGATTGGGTGCCTACTATTTAGATTGAGTTGCAAGCTCTTTGCAAGTTTCTTGAAGGCATCAAACGTAAGAAGGAGGGGGATAGTTTGTACCACTAAGGCACTTTTTCTTGCATACAGGAGGCAACAGAAGAATTCTCTAGATGAAATCAACCGTGGCCTTCACAGTTCCAGTCAGGCTGAATCGATGCAAAGCACTGCTTCAGTATCGTGGATGTGCAAACTTTCCGAGGATCAAGCACTTATGCGAACCTCTACCTCGTTGTAGCTAAGGATCGGCTGTGAATATCCCGACTAATGCCAAAAAGAGGTAATATTGTGAGGATGCGATGATCAAAGAAACATCTTAATAGAATCGCAGAAAGAACCATCGTATCTGAGCTAAGAAACCCAAGTCAGGCTTCTATAAGCCTAAGATCAATAAATTCACCGGTAATGAAGGCTAAGCTGCTGAGCTGTTCAAAGCTTTAAAGAAGACCTTGACCAACTTCATGTGCAAAACTGGAGACAGCTTGAGAGGAACAGAGCTGGCTGTAGGAGCTTGCTGGTTGAGGCCCAGTTCAATCATGGACTGTGGCTATACCTAAGGAAAGCTTTAGTATCCATAGATAATTCCAAGTACTTTTGGCAAGGCACGAAGACTATTTTAGAACTCAAGAAAATAAAATAAAGAAATGCTGGCGATTTGGGTCAATATCAACAGACAAACACCCTGTTTCCATCCAATGTCGGAATCAAACGTACCACAAGAGCTCACAGTAAAAATCTTCAGTGATCCATTGTGCAGTGTGGTAATGTGTGAACTGCGTTTAGTTAAAGGTCTATTATTTCCATGTTCCATATCCATCCGCATCCAATGCACTGATCCCAAGGAATCATTCTCCTTCCATCTTCTTGTATTGCAGGGAGTCTTTTATTTCATATCCCCTTATGCTATAGGAAGCAGCAACGTGTTGCAATGAATCCATTGCACTGCTGGTACGCAGGCGCGCACAATGTTTTGAATGATTTATCAATAAAAATTTTCCAGATTATGTAAATATGCAATATCTGTAAAAGGGTATCACTGTTTGCTCGCAGGATAGAGATTCTTGCTATCAATTTTCCTGTTTTTTGTTTTGTTTTTTATTTTGTTGCCCTTCACACCTTTCGGAGCATCTGTATCTTTGGTTGGGAGATTTGGTTTTGTGGTATAGCTTTGATGATTGGTTCGTGTGAGCCTTTTGCTGGAGCTTAGTTGTAATTTTCTTGCCTTTGATGGTTAGTTAATTCGAAGAGAATACCATGAAAGGATGGCTCTAATCAGCAGGTGTAACTATGGCGAGTTTTTTCTCTGTAAAGGGATTAAGTCGTGAGTGTAGAAACGATGCGGTCTTTAAGTTGATGGGCATAAATGCATAGACTTGTGGGTAATTTTAATGTCAAGAACATTGTACATCAAAATTTCTGTGTTGATTGGAGTGCACATTAAGTGCTATAGGTCATAACCCTTCAAATCACTGAGATTTGTTTTTTTAGAATTTGAATGAACCTTGAAATTCCATTATCTCTTAGAAAGAACACTGAAATGACCTACTTCATACAATTTGTTTATTGAAGTTCGTACCTCAGCTCTTTTGTTTTAAGTTCATTCATACATTGTCTGTCTAATAATTTTATTTTTGCATTCTGGTGCATAAATTAAAAACAAAAACCATAAAATGTCACCATCATACGGGCAGATACGGGACTGCCAACAGAAAAAAAAAAAACTAAACCTCAGCCAATGTCTCCAATCGTGCTATTTCAAAAAAGCAACCATAAAAGATATAACCGTAAACTTCATTGGATATGAGCAATGGGTTGAAAGATAAAAAAACAAAAATACAAACTTAATTCATTACCCACTCGTTGTTCATAAATCAAATATCAATCCAGATTATATTTTAAGAAATTATAGAGTAACGATAGCCAACGTCTACGCAAGTATTCATGCAAAATCGGCGCGACAGGGGATGTACAAAAAAAAAAAAAAAAAAAAAATATACACAAAACTATAGAAAGATTCATTGATGTAAAAAAATATTCATTTTTATATTTTCTAATTGAAAATCGTTTTTTATTCAAACACATAGAAAAAAACTCATTTAAAATTACTCAATCTGCCTGTGGTAGTTTTTTGCTCAAAGCTTCTTTTTTAATGTGGAAAAGTCAAGACTTCCTCTGCATGGTTTTTGTTGGATGGGCAATTTTTTTTTGTGGCCTTCGCACACACAAGCTGGTGCTGCAGAAGGCTGATAGGCAATAAATTCTTAAACGGAATTGATAAGATGTCAAAATAAATCAAACCACTGACTAATCAAAAGGAAAGGTGTGAAATGAGAATGAGTTTCTTTCAGTACAAGATCATGGCCTTCGTTTGGGAAGTCGATTCAGGTGCATGAACTCGATAATCCTGACTTTGTGCATTGTTGGTAGATGTATTCAAAAAAAGGAAATACATTTTGCCATGAGATAACTAAATGAAGCATGGAAGTGCCAGATGGACAACTAGGAACTTAAACAATATCCTCTTTTTCTAGGTTTAAAAGTGGTTGAATGAAGATGGTTCTTCATGGCAATACTGTCAGAAATATAATAAGAAGACAGTTTAAGCATATGGTAAAAGACATGATCATTTGAGATCTGCTCCGGGCTTATTTCAACAAGTTCTTCCATATAACCGAGCTCGAGAAGTGGCATCTCTAAAAAGAAATAGAATTTCTTTGCCCTTCAAATTGAAATCAACTGCCCTAATCCTTCTTAAAGACAACTCACCCTTCATAGAAGATGAGACCCAAGGATTTAAACAAGAAAAAAAAATTCGCATGCCAAGTGTTATTTATTTTAAGTTATTGCCATGAGCCATCACCACAAGCAACAAGCCTCAACCACTACCTGTCTTCAAATTGCAATCATTATTACCGATTGGTAACTAACTTACTAACAATCCATCATCATCAGCAACGAAAACAACCGCAACGCAACATACAGCACATCAAACCATCTAACACACACACTTGCGCACATAACACGCACGCACTCATCATATATGAAAGATGGTAATAATAACAATGATCATCATTATGGCCATGATGGTCATGATGGCCAGTTTGGAGCCACACGCGATATACTCATTTTCACCAAATCCTTATTTATATCCACACCATCGATGACTTTTTAAACACTAGTCACTCCGGAACTCCGGAGGGATTTGCTCTTCAACTTTCGGTCCATCTTGTGTTGCATATCTAGAACCATCATAACCAATACCATTGCATGATGTAAATCAAAAATCAAACAATCATCTCTTGGAAGAGGCGGCGGCGGCGGCGGCGTTGAAAATGAAGGCGCATCCGTCCCACTTAGTGACTTAGTTTGTTTCTATACTTTCGTGTTCCATGTGTGTCCATAAGATGGGCTCTGGCTCCTGGGTGATGATCTTAGTTCTTAGTTCGGGTGGCAATGCATTTTTCATTCTATCGGGTTTCATCTCACTCGCCGTAATCGATCAACCCCCTAAGGGTAGGCTATAACTAAGGCTGAGTGTAGCTACTTTCCGGATAACAATTTTGTTCTTCTTCATTTCGGGCGGGATATAGCTACTCGTGTTGGTATTCGTTGGGATTGTATATGGTATGAGGATTCATTGCGTTTCCATGGTTGACTATGGAAGAGTAGTTTGTTGGGAGGTTGTTTTGGTTTTTTTTTCTGTTTCTGTGATGATTCCATCGTACAGTTGGATAGAATTATTTTCTCAGCATAATTGTGCAACATTGTTGCAAAACATGATTTATTGGATGAGAGGTTTCAAGCGTGGAACAAGATTCAAGAAACTTGAAAATCATATGTAAAGTTGGGTTTTTGGTTTTGACTAACTTTGCACACGAACTCATGGCTTTGGATGCGTAGTGGTCAGTGAGTATAATATGTTTCGCAGAATTAACTTTCGCAAACATCTTAACAAGAGAGGAGTGTCCATTATTTTTTTTATAGAATTCTGGTTCTATATTTCCTTTTTCTCTCATAGTTTTTGAGCCCAAAAAATTACAAACCATTACATATTACATGTTTATTTCTTCTAGTACAATTTGTTTCATAAATCCTGTTCATTTGAATTGAAATAAATCAAGTGGAAGCTCATCCCTTGATCAACACACACGAGGCGAGAACACCCTCTTCCTAAAAGTCATCCAACTCTAGCACCATATAACTTTGGTATTCCCTTCAATCGCACACAAAATTTCTATCTAATTCGTGATTTATCCTCATTGACGTATCTAACGCTGGAAAATTGAACATTCAAGTCGTGCAATCAATGTAATTTATTTAACAATTCTCCGTGTGTGTGCGCAATCGATGGACACATTGCGCACACCTATATAGGCGGCTCACCAATAGGTGCAAATTACTGAGTGTGAATCCTTTTGCGCGCAGCTGCTGGTCCATCTCCAGATGGAGCAGAAACACATAATATAAGTTGGTGCAAGTTTCTATGCAATACTATGAATCCGTACATAAATTCAAAATCTTCAGAAGACCCAAACTCCGGAAGACTTGTTCTTTGCGCACATACTAGGCATGCCTGGCTTCATGGTTTTAGGATGTTGTATTTGGTGTGGCGGTTTCGGTCGTCTCACTCGACCATCTCCCTATTCATATGTCAAACTTTGCTTTGCAACTTCTGGCATACAAATCTACGCCGCCGATGCCCTCTGCCGGGTGAACTTCCTTGTCTTGCTCCGCCACCGTCACCGCCACCGTCATTGCTGATGATATGACTCCGCTGTGCGCTTGTCCAAATGGTCATGTTCTTTGAAATGCCACCACTCTAGCACATATTTTCCGCCTCTTCCCCGCTTTTCGAACTTAGGATTAGACACAAAAAACTTAAACATACCGCTCATCAGGTAATGGTTGCAAAGTTGCTTCTTTCTCCCGTGAGTATTAGTATATGAGATGGATTTTCTATGTACAGTGCGGCATCATCATCATCATCAACATGATTGCTCTTTAGTGGAAATCTCTGGCGAAAACTCACAGAAAATGCGGAAAATAGAAGAAAACCACGCAAAATGTAAATTTTGTATCTCCTCGCGGTGCGCCCTTGAAAATGTGCGAACATTTTTTGTGTTCAAGTGTGTGCGCTGGTGGTGCGCTGAGGTGCGCAGCGGTCTTGAGGGAGAGGCATTGTCATTCAATAACTCAACATTGGCAAGTTTAGTGCTTTGGTTGTGCGCTTCTCATTCAAACAAGCAGTTCTCTGTGCGCATAGACCGTTTGCCTGCTGCAAAACTACAAGGACGAGAACGACGACGAAGACGACGAAGACGACGTATGTGTCGTCTTGGTCGTCATCATCATCATGCATCGTCTTCACTGTTTGTTGTGGATTTATCGTCAGCGTCTTCCACGTCGTCGTCGTCATCGCCATTGTCACCAAAATAAAAGGGTGAGCAAACAACAGCACCAACAACAACAACAACAACACCATCGCCATCAACAGTCAATTCGATGCCAAAAGAAAAATGTATCTCAAAAGTGAGCATAGAAATCTCATTACCATTAAATCGATTGTGTGGAAATGTTGTCCCCCCATCTATAGACCAGAGCTATGGGTTTATGGCTGGTATAGAGTGACTGACTATGCGTCTTGCCTTGGCCACATGGGGAACCGTATGCAAGTGTATAAATTGACACTAAATGTCACCAGGAGTTTGGAGCGGGTGGATAAAGGTAAAGTATATATACATATCTGCCGGGGTCTACTCGCACATATTATCCTCCATTAAGTTAAAATGGAAGGAGCTGGAGTTTTTTTTTGTGTTTCTTTAAAAATTGTATATTTCCTTCGTGAAACCTATTTTGATTAAATGAATGAGATATCATATGGAAATATGGAAATTGATTAAATGCCTGGCACTATGGGTGCTGTATCGGCGCATGTATGTTTTCGAATAGCCAAATTTGTTTAACTTAGACAAGCGGTACGGTGCGGCTGGACAAAAAAAAGACTATTTTTCTTGTGTTTTTTAGGGTGCGGGCTGAAAAATAAAACAAATTGCAACACTCAGTCATGGATTTTGGTGGTTCTGATGGTGCTCAGCTAGAGACGGTGTTACTTTGGCGCAATCAGAAGGCTTGGTATTCAGAGAGTCATTTGCATGCGGCGATATTTTTGTGCAGATATTTGGCAATGACTTATTAGGACATACCTGAAATGAGAGTTCGCAATGAGCCTATTTAGGCTTAGGCTTTGAAGTAAAATATTGTGTCGTATAGTAGTTGGAAGTGTGATGGGATATGCACAGCGAAGTTTACTTTAGGTTTATACATATTTAGCAACAAACACCAGCAGAGAGAGGAGGCGGAACCCCTCCCTTCGCTAAGAATTTGTTTAACTTTATTAGCTTAATACAAGCAAACACCTAAAAGCTAACTTAAACACTTAAACTAACTTAAAACTATTTACTTATGTCTCTAAGGTAGGTATTGAAGAGGAAGGACTATGGTAGATTTGTGGGTCTATTTAGTAAGGGTTTTAGGCTTTCTTTGGTTAAATGGAAGCCGAAAGAGCTTCGCAAGCTATTTACTGAGCGAAGCATGCGGGACATAGGTTCGTTGGCACCATAGCTAGTACGATGGAAGTTTATTTTAAAGAGTGGGATCGATCGAAGGTTATTGTTGTTAGTTTGGAGACAAATTTATTGGAGTAGGAAAGGACAGTCTATATTTCCGTTCAAGAGCTGATGGATAAAGACAATATCAGCTACTTGACGTCTCTGTTCGAGAGTTTGTAAATCAATCAATTGAAGACAGTCTTCATAGGGTGGGATATTATGTCGATCATTCCAAGGAAGTGTGCGAAGGGCGAAACGAAGGAATCTACGTTGGGCAGCCTCGATACGATGGGAGTGCGAGAGGAAATGAGGTGACCAGAATTGGCTAGCATATTCAAGGAGGGTTATAAACAGGGATTTTGTGACAAAAGAACCAGAGAATTCCTTGGACCAGCGTTTAACGAATCCGAGAGCAGAGTTAGCTCTCTTGATAGAGGTATCTATGTGGAAACGAAAGTTTAGTTCTTTATCGCAAATAAGTCCAAGATCGCGTAATGAGTCAACCGTGGTTATCTGTTTGTTGTTAATAAGATACTTTCTGGAGGGGATTAAGGTACGTTTACGAGAGTATGTTATAGATTGACACTTACTGATATTTAGTTCAAGGAAATTTTAATTTAATTAAGGCACCAGATTGAAAATTTGTTTGTATCATCTTGAAGGAGTTTTGAGTCCTCAGAGGATAGATGGATATCAAAGAATCCTTAATGATACAATCGACATAGTTGATAGCTAAAATAAAAATCAGAGGGCCGCGATGACTACCCTGTGGGACACCAGACGTTGCATGAATGTGGTCAGACTCAGAGGATCTAAGTACAACCTTATAAAAACTATCTTTCAAATAAGATTCAACCCATGCAATAATTGTTGGTTGAAAGCACAGGGCTTTAAGTTTGAAAAGGATCAAAGATTGGGAGATTTTGTCAAAGGCTTTACTGAGATCAGTAGCAATTACATCAACTTCGTAACCATCCTCAAGAGTGCATAGGGTTCCAGAGACGTTTATAGCTCAACAGTTTGTGTTGAAGTACATTTAAGGACAACAATTCATTTAAGTATGTACACTTCCTATCGTTCCGGAATGCCTTTATGATCGGTCATAGGAATTCCTTCGCAGTCCTTATAAAGGGTGTTTTTTTTAGAGGTATAGAACTTTGGAATGAAATAAAATAAATAGGATTTTTTTAAATTGATATAAAATTTACTTTATTCCAAAGATAATGTTCTGGCATTATAACTAAAATATGATTTCTGGGATATGACTGCTACAGCTGGCTCGGACGTAGTCTAATCTGGAGTTCAAATTTTCGATGACTTTTTCCAACATCCATTCAACCAAAAGTGAGCTTCATTGCTAACCAAAGTTCGCTTATAAAAATTGGGAACAACGGCAATCTTATTTTGGGCCCATTCACCGAATCTACGCCTTGCTAGGTGATCCTGTAGCTTCAATTCTTGCGCGAGTTGGATTTTGTAAGCACGCAAACAAAGAACTATCCGCAAAATCTTCCATAAAGTGGATGGACATATATCCAATTCCTGTGAACGACTGATTCGGGTCTTTCTCTACGCTACGCTCTATAACAGCAACGACTTCTTCTGAATGCACTGAATGATGTCTTTGTGGATGCGTATTACCATTGAGAGTAAACGTGGTGCCAAAACGTTTCATAGTAAAATGAACGCGTTACGCATACGTATTTCGAACAGAACCATGATTTTTAAAATAAATTTGCAAAATTTGGAAGCGTTGTTCAGGCGTCAATCTATCCATGTTAAAATGCCAAACCCAACTAAAAATAAATCATTTAACAGCTGACAAAACGGCCGCCAATTAAAATAGTGTTGCCAACATAAAGTTCTATACCTCTAAAAAAAAAAACACCTATAGTATTGAGATGTGGCGATTTTTTTTTATAATGAACCGGCGTAAAAGGGGTTTTAGCTACCCTTATAAAGTTAGTTAAACACAGCGGGGCGTTAGGAAAATAGGGAAGGATATGAAAGGAGATACCGATGCACATTTGCTTTGAAGTTCTGCAAGTCATTATGATGGGGGGGTGGGAAGGGGGGAGGTTAGAGTCTGGTAAAGCATTCCACATTCACGTGGTACGGCTAAATAAAGAATCCCTGTATTTGACTGTACGTCCGAAGTTGGGCTCAAGGGTAAACTGATGGACATTCTTTGCAGCGCGAGAAATACGGTTGAATTGTTTCAGGGGACGAATGCAAACCGCTATTTCGCTGGATAATTGTTTGTAGAAATAAAAACAATAAAATAACGAAAGAAACGAAACATTACGGCGGTGCTTTATACACCATATCAGGAGGGGTGAAAAGCTTCTTGCATCTTCGAAGGAAACCTAAACACATTCTTGGCGACGTCAAACATGTGGTCATTCCACAGAAGGTGGATATCTTAATATTTCTTTATTGTATAGTGGATCATATAACTCTTTTGTCAACCAAACTTCACAAATGTATGCAGTCGTTAAGGCATGAAAGCTGTGGTAATAAGTTAAAAGAGCTTAAGTCGAAATAAGCGAAAATCGTACTTTTAAGTTCACATGCTTTCCAGTTAGTTTATCTTTATTTGATTCTGGGTCCCATTGCTCTGAGGCAAAAAATAGCCGTTAAATCTATAAAAATCAAAATAGCTTATGTCCACTTGGACAAGAAATGCATTTGCACCAAATCAAACAAAACAGAAAAATAATATATTTTTTTGTAATGGCTTAAGTCGTGATAAGCTCTTATTCCTTGTGGAAATCAGATTAAATGATCGCTAACGTTAACTTAAGTTATTTTAAATCTACCCAATATCGAATCATTTGACTGCTGAGGTCCACATTAGCCTAACAAACGAGAGAGAAGGAGGGGGGAGAAGAGTTACCACTAAGGCATTACTCATCGCATTCAGGCGGCAGCGGAAGAATTCGCTAGATGGTATCAACGGTGGCGTCTACAGTTCCAGTCAGGTTGAATTACTAAGTGAACACCTTATATGAGCTAATACGACGTTTTCGGGGATCAGGCCTATAAGGAGTGGTTTATCCGGCTCTTCGTCCTTGGAGTCACAATAAGGACCTGGCCTCCAGGTTGGAGTTGTGCCGTCGGGGTAACTTCCCGGCAACAACAAGCCTCGGATACGGACGGATTCACTGATGACGAACCCTGCAAACGAAATAAGGACAACGTATTTCGGATATGTACGTGGAATGTTAGGTCCCTTAACAGACCACGTGCAGCCGTACAACAAGCGGAGGCCCTTGACTGATGTAAGGCAGACATAACCGCCATCCAAGAAAGGCGATGGTACGGGCCGGGTAAAATGAAGATGAAAAACTGCGATATCTACTATGGCAACTGCTATTTGGATGTGGATTTGTAGTTGGAAGCAGGCTCCGGCAATAGGTTTTGAGCTACAATTATGTGAACGAGCGCCTCATGACAATCCGCATCAAGGCTAAAAATTAGCCTTATATGCGCGCATGCCCTCACAGAAGAAAAAGATGATGACACCAAAAAAATGTTTTTTGAGCTCCTGGACAAAACATATGAACAGTGCCCTAGCTATGACATTAAAATTGTCCTAGGCGACTTTAACGCCAAGCTAGGGAGAGAAGATGTCTTTGGTGGTACAACCGGAAAACACATCTTGCACGACACCCCATCTCCGATAAGGGATTCAGGCTAATTGACTTTGGTGCGGGGCGAAATATTGTAATAGCTTGTACCAAGTTCCTACACCTCAACATTCATAAAGGGACATGGAGATCCTCTGATCAATCCACTGTCAACCAGATTGACCACATTGCGATCGATGTAAGGCATTACTGCAGTTTGGTGGATCTCCGAACTTTTTGAGAGGCAAACATTGACTGGGACCGCTACTTCGTTGTAGCCAAGGTACGACTTAGGATATCCCGACCAACGGGAAAGGCATTACTGCAGTTTGATGGATCTCCGAACTTTCTGAGAGGCAAACATTGACTGGGACCGCTACCTCGTTGTAGCCAAGGATATCCCGACCAACGCCAAGAAGAGGTAATACTGTGAGGAACTTTAACGTCGGACGCCTGCAATTGCAAAAAATGTCCAGGTCCTTTTCCGATCGAGTCTCAAATAACCTCCAAAGGAGTCCTTTACCGCCAGCATCAAGTATTGAGAACCAGTGGCAACATTGCCAAAATGCCATCAGGGAGGCCGCCACTGAAGTGCTGTGTTATACTCGGCCACCACAACGAAACCCTTGGTTTGATGATGAGTGTCGGCAAGCACACGCAGCTAAACAAGAATCATACAAAGCGGCGCTGCAAAGAAGGACCAGAAATACCCGTGTCGTCTTTATTTGTTTATAATTTTACGACTTTGTTTTAATCGATGTTGTATTTTAAAACACAAGTTTAAGACCAGCATCTTACTATTACTTTTGCTCCTAAAAACTTATTGTGAATGACTTAAATATTACATATTTTGATTTCTTTTGTTTTTTAATGTGACAATGACTAAAAAATAAAATTTTTACATAAAATTATCCAATAAAAATAAAATTCGTTCTCAAAAGTCTTCCCGATCATTGTGTATTCATTCAAAAAATTTGAACATTTTAAGCTTATGTGGAAATAAGTGTCATAAAATACAAATAATTTGTTTTCTTAAACATCTTATGTCAACATAAACTGAAGCTTTAACCCTGAAGCATTTTTTTGAAAAAGTTTAAGTTCAAAATTACCTTTTTATTAATTATGTGCTTATTTTTTAACAAAAAAAAAATAATTTTAACAGTATTACAAGCACGTGTTCTTAAAAAAAATTTCACTGCTCCAGCAGCAAAACTTTATTAGTAATCACCAAAAAAGTTTTAAGAACCGGTTCGCAAATCTTAATTTCATCATACTGAAAAATGATAAAAATTTACTTAAGCTCTTTTAACATATTGGCATAGAAAGGATATAGAACAAACTTCCAACGATGCAGTTTTTCACACTTAAGCCTCTCCCACAGGAACCGTGATTTTTTTCCGGATAAAAGTAGCGTATATCTCAATCCAGCACATTATCCGTCTACGTCTACGAACAAACATCCAAACATCCAAACATACAAACATTAAAATTTATAATATGAGTAGGATATGTGAATTACCGTGAGATTTGTTGTTTTTATTTAATATGATACAAAAAAAGGGGAGGAAAAAGGAACAAGATAAGAACAAAGCCGACACTTAATTCGCACTAGTCTTCCACGTGTGCGGATGCGGAGCCGATGGAATGCTGATCGGAACTCAAAATATGTATTGTTTCGTTACTGAATTCACCAACCACATTCATTATGTCTCTACTAAATGTAACCATCGAATTCACCAACCACATTT
Organism: Platycheirus rosarum; assembly: GCA_963971375.1. Taxonomy (NCBI): domain Eukaryota; kingdom Metazoa; phylum Arthropoda; class Insecta; order Diptera; family Syrphidae; genus Platycheirus; species Platycheirus rosarum. The sequence continues at coordinate 15,800,702 of OZ020507.1, forward strand.
ACTGTGTCTCCACTAAATTTAGCCAGGAACCACTACATTGGTGTCAGAAGTGGGATACAACTCATATAAAGCGCGAGGGCGGACCTCGCTCTCTAAAGAGGCCGTCCGCGTATGGCCAGGAAGTGAGCTAAGTTGATAATAGTTTTTAAGATCTTTGTCAAATTTGCGTACAAAACATACTCGCTTCCCTTATTTCATCAGTCTTCAGTTTAAACTTGTGGAAAGAACTAAACTAAACTTAAATTAAAAAATAAAATAAAAATAAATATGAATTCTTTAGTTGTTATAACTTTCAAACCACAATAAGAATAGTTGCCTATCTAACATGGATATTTCTAAAAATAAATCAATTCAAAATAGGAAGAAAGGAATAATCATCCCGAATGTCCTTCTGTCCTGTTCTAATACCTTCAATTTTGTCTAATACATTAAATCACTGACATGTGGCACCCTCCACACAGTTAGTGAATGTTCTAATTGCTACTGCATGTAGGAGGACATTACTTTTCAAATTCCACATACTCCGTGTTCCCAATGTCCCCGATAGATACAAAAAAAAATCTAATCACTTTTCGAGGTGCTAGTTGTAGTTTCCATTACTTGAAACACTTCATGACTGATTTTACAACACGTTACCTAGCAGCTCTATAGAGAGTCAACTACATGTTGTTCTCCCCATATAAACCTACTCGGAGCTAGTTAAGGAAATGAAAGAACAACAAGAGCAGTCGGCCAACCAACAGAATAATAAACTAACAAAACATGACAACCGTTTAAACCGAAGAACAGTAAAAATAGTAATAATCAAAGAGGAAGCCATGAGGTGGCAATAAGTCACTGGACATACTCGGTGGATGCGACGCACCAGGAGGAGAGTAGCTAACCACGCCGGAAAGAGACGAAAAAGTGCCTCAAGTTTGCCTTTTCAAGAGTCCTCATCATCAAGTACACATGGCAGGAGAACCAAAACTTTTTCAAGCGTTTATGGGTTGCAGAATAAAATCTCTATACAAGCACCATAGAGGTGTATACCAGAGCTGTGCGTTTTCAAGTGTTTGCGGTTGTAGCTGTCGCTAACTTGGCTTGATGGACGACATACGATGGTGATGGCAACGCGTGGATGAAAGATAAAAAAAATTAAATCATAGAGTTCCATGACCATGACCAATCTAAGAAGGTTGCAGCTGAATCAAAACGCAGCGGCATCAAATCAGAGACTCTGGTGTGCAACTTGACATTATTTCTAAGCGGAGCGATATGCTGTGATTATTTGAGTAGCATGACATAAAAAGTTCTGTTCGTTTTGACAGTCGAATTAAGTTGCAGATAGTTAGTCTTATATTGCGTGCGTTCTGTGTGAATGTGGATGAAAGCGTGGGATAGGGTAAGTTTCGTTGGGAATATTTGACACTAATTCAAGATGCATGGTTGCATTTCAGAGCGAAATATGTCAGGAAAGAGCGAGTAGTTGATTCTTGAGGACTGAAGGAGTTAATAAGCCAAATGAAGCTGGACAACTTGTAACTTTGACAGATAAATGACTTTGGGAACTTTTTATAGGCTGTAGGGTTGAAAATGATTTTTAGAATACTTCTTTAAGCTTATACGCTTGTATCTTGTATGACTTCTGGAAATAGGAGAAATAGATTAATCTACGTAGAAACAAATTTTGAAGTTTATTTGAATGATTTGGAGTTCTCTTTCATGATCTCAAAGAAAAAGTTTGACTCAAAAGTTGTGCTTTAACGCAGAGACAAGACAAATTTAAAGTCTTGAGAGAGAGGCATATAGAGAGTGAGAGGGTGAGAGAGATGGAGGGGACTCGAGACTTCGGTATGGGTGCTTACTAAAGAGCATAGCGTAAAAATATTATAAAGAGAAAAATCCCCCAACATCCTCAATTATTGTTCTCTCTTTTGTATATCATTTATTGTGTTTTTTTTCAAGCATTGTGTTTTACTCATACTTGTAAGAAAAGGTTAATGAGATGACAGTTCAGCTTGTAGACATTGTCAAAAGAATGCAGTAGATTTCCCTCTTTATAATATTGCTACTGTATGCTTAAGAGCACTCTGATCTCTTAATCACATTCTAGACGAAAGTCTTATGGAGAATTATTTTGGCCCCATGTGCCAGGGAGAGTGATTCTGGAGAAGAAACAGTGTGTCCGCCAGGAAGGTATACTACTTTGTTTGTTTATAATTTTTGACTAAATAAAAGAGAATGGATCTTATATTGATAAATGTTTTATTTAATGTTGGCAATTATGTTTGTATGGAATACAATATCAGGTAAATGTGCGCCTCTGTTAGTCTCACAAATGCGAGCTCTTTTGAACACGTTTTTCATTACATTCTCACACATGTCACGCGGTATTTCAATAATTTCATCACGAATATTTTGTTAGTTGCTCAAGCGTTTCTGGTTTGTTTGCATAAACCTTGCTTTTCAGATATTCAAAGCAGTCAAATCAGGCGACCGTGGAGGCCAATCAACATCACCATATCTTGAAATAACTTGTTGTGGAAAGAGGTCTCGCAGTAAGTCCATTGTAATCCTGGCTGAATGCGATGTGGCACCTTCTTGTTGATACCACATGTTAATCAAGCCCAAAGCATGCAGTTGTGGCGTTAAAAAGTTTTCAATCATAACACGATATCGCTCCCCAAGGTTCAATGACTCCTCCTGACCAAATTGCACACCGGACTGTAACTTTTAATGGATGCAAAGGTGACTGATGAATAATTTGAGGGTTTTCCATTACCCAGAACCGACTATTCTGTTTATTCACATATCCATTCAAATGAAAATGTGCCTCGTCACTCATTATGATTTTTTCATGAAAATCGGGGTTGCCATGGGCTAGCTGTAACATCCTATTGGCATATGTACGGCGGCGTAAATGGTCTTATGGAAGAAGCTCTTGTGCCAACTGAATCTTAAATGGAAACAAATGCAAATGCTTGTGCAAAATTGTGGCCAAAGTTGTTCTTTGAAGACCAAGCTCCTGAGCACGGCGTCGAATTCAGGTTGACGGATTGTTTTGAACACTTCCTTGAGCAGCAGTAATGTTTTCAGCCGATCTTGCAGTACTTTGTGGCCCCTTTTTCTTCGAAATCATTCTACCTCAAAACAGATGTTTTGGAAGAAAAGCTCGTGGACTTCGGTGGGCTGAGCATCAGGAGAGGAACGAGCTCGGAAAGTATTGCATTTATATTGGTATGGTTAGTAGACAAAGTAGAAGACCTTGCTTACGTTGAATGGCGAAGGCCAGGACTCCCAAGCGTTGGGATGCGTAATTGGATGGTGTCGGGAAGTAAAGAATAACTAACTTGTTGCACGAGACCGGAACCTAATCCCAGTTGTTTCGCCGATGATGATGATGATAGCTTGGTTCGTTTAAAAATCCTACCAACAACATGATTTGAACATTTTTAAAATTATCAAATTGCAAAAATTAATACAGTATTTAATAGAAGAAAATTATTCAATTTCTGATTATTGAAGTTGTACTAATGTCACCATAAATAGTCATCAATAATGATGCAGGCGCTTATAAAGAAAATAATATTTTCAATAAACGTTTTGAGACAGGTTCAGTTTTCAAAATACCTCTATAGTCTAGAAACTTCTTAACGAAACTTACATTTCAAATTTAAAGAAAATTGAATCATTTTTTTCCCGATCCATAATATAATAATACTGTGACCTTCTACTTCCTTAAAATACTAATGTTGAAAAATTCCCATATTCGTCTCTGTAATTCTAATCTCGTCAAAGCTCTTTGGCAACATTTAACATTTTGAATGACAGTTCCAAAATTAATAAATGCAAACACAATTCAGTTGCCAACTAATTTTACACAAAATTATTCAAAATGTCATTGCAATACTCAGTGTACGCATAACATAACATAACCAACCAGTCTCATTCAATTGCCATTACATTCATTGTCCAATTAAATCAGTTTTTTTGATTGACATTACATTTCAAGTTTTTTTTCCAACAACCTATAGCGACTATTATCGAATTTCCACGATCGTAGCCAACCGAAAAACCCCATTACTGACCCATAATGTCAACTTATCGACAATCGTCGATGAAATTGAATGAAATTTAGTTCAATTCATTAGGTCTTCGTCTAAGACGGTTTTGAAATGATCAAAAAAAAAAAAAAAAAAAATTCCCAGGAATTTCAAGGAATTTAGAAAAAAAAAGACCAACCACCCGTCCGTATCATTCCTCTTTAGTGTCGTCAAATGCAATTAAAGTGACATACGTTAAAATCCCACTAATTATGTCGGGTGGTGGTGAGATGTCATTTAAATTAAAGATGACCGCCCACACGCAAGACCATCAAGAAAGACCTGCAACCAGCACCCATTCTGCACCTATCCCAGCTCTCTGGAGGACAATCATGGAGTTGGAGGGTGCGCGAGCGCGCTCCAAATCATTTCAACGCGACATGTTTTGTGTCGCCTTAAGTTTGAAATCGCCCGAAAGGCAAAAATGTTGTCGATGGTAGATACCCGTAAATTAATTGGACCCTTTTGTCATTCCATGAGATACGTTGATTATTTTTTTTTTGTTCTTTGAAACGATTTTAATTACATATATCTGTTGGCTGGAGCAGAGAAGAAACCAACAATTAAAATTGAAACTGTGATCCTGTTTGACTTTTGAAGGTGGCATATACACAAGTCAAGTGGTAAAGGAAAAATGTTGCTTCCTCGGAGCGAGCGATTGGAATAATTTGAAAGCATTGTGTTAAAGGTTAAACTGCTGTTTGTATAAGACTGAGCTTAGCTTGGCAGGTCCCTGTAAGATTTGCAGTGTTAGCTTTCAAAATCAGACGGATTTAATAAAATGACACATGAACCACAATTTACTTAAATAATAAAAAAAAAAAGGAAGAAATGCAGATATATATATAATGGAACTCTAATTGATTGGACAACTTCGAAAAATATTTTGTTACATGTTTTATGTTAACTTATTAACTGTCATGCTTTGTTAATTAAAAAAAGGAATACCTTTTAGAAAATCATTGGCCTCTCTGTAGTTCACTATATAAAAAGAAAAAATGCAAGAGAGTGATATCATCATCTGAAAGATTGTTCTCTCTTTCGACCTTTCTCTGCTGTAATGATAATGTTGTCCTATAATTTGAACCATTTTACTGCGCAGCTCTCCCTCTTCAAATTTACTCTGATCATCTCGTTTCATGTATTTCATCCCTGGCACTCTCATTAATTCTCTTCTGCACCATATTTGTTCTCTTGAATCCTCTCTCAGCGCAATCAACCGCAGAGTGGCAAAGTGATTTGGTTCAAGCTATACATAAGAGTTTCTGTTTCGGTCACACTAATGTCCATTAGGCAGTGAGGCCCTTAGATTCTGTATAAGAAGCAAAGATTTGAAACCGATCAGAGTTAACAACTTGTGTTCACTTATTGGGCAGCGGACAGGATTTTTAATAACAAATCATCTTTCTAAACGAGACCAATTTTGATTCAGCGGCTATGCCAACAAGTAAGATTGTCATCAGTATTGGAGCGAACACATTCAGCAAGTAGTGTTCGAAGAAGCATCAATGGATCCTCAAAAATACTAAAAGGCACTCAGGTTTCTTAGCCGAGTTAAAGGAGCAAGTCGTAGGAAGGATTGTTGGACACGTGTGCGAAGGAGAACAATTCTGGAGGAGAAAAAATCATGAATTGAATGATGACATCTACCTGGAAGAAATAAAGCTTGGTATAGACTTCGGTGGGCTGGGCTTGCATGAGCAAAGAGGAACCAGCTCGAAAAGCCTTTCGCAGTTCTTTTTATGGTAAAAGACAACGTAGGAGACTTTGCTTACGTTGAAGGAATGGCGTAGACCAGGACGCCCGAAGCCTTGGATGGCGCCAGCCAGCAATCGGGATGTTTGGAAGAACTTGTTGAAGGAGGCCCGGACCGGATCCCTGTTGTCGCTCCGATGATCATGATGAATTATTTGAAAATTTAATGTTTACATAAAAGCGAATGTGTGTATGTGGTTATTTGTATGTTCCTTATGGACTCATATCTATAAATTCTTATTTATTGACCGACTTTGATTGAACTTTCATAGGCAGAAAACTGATATTCTAAGGATTAGCTTAAGATAGTTTTTTTTCGAAAATTTGTATTTATGGATCGATTTGACTCAAAACCACACCATATAATAATACTGAAATAAAAATAATAAAAAGAAAGCCTTTGGCAAAATTTTGACCGCTGATGTGGAAATATTAAGGAAAATGTAGTTTTCAATGTTTACACGTTCGTATGAACAATATTATTACATTTATCATTAATAACAACGATAACGTCGGTAGTATTTATTTACTGCTGAACCTGATAAGTTGCGCTGTAATTGGGATCCCAAAAATTTATATAAGGTACTTCTTTATTGCAAATGAATCTTTTCTAATAAGCAACATAGCTTCCTCATAGCTATATCAACGACATCTAATTTTACTGCTTTTGTATCAAAAAACATTTCCGGCATGGAATTAGGTTATGAAAGTGATGTCCTTAGCAAAATATTTGAACAAATTTCAGTCACAAGGGTCCTTTCATCTCCTGGTTAAGTTTAAATGGCGTTCAGCTTACTTTAGTATTCGTAGGATCTGACGTGGAGATATATACTGATTAAATGCATATATCCAAACAGATTACAAAGTTTCTCCCGTAATACCTGTCTTGAAGGAATGCTCATCAGTTCACCATTGAACCCAATTTCGGACGTACCGTGAAAAATAGAGATTCTTTTTTTAGCCGAACAACACGAATTTGAACTAGTTTACAGGGCGAGGATTTTCAATTTGAAATCATTCAAAACCAATGTAAATCGACAACTTCTGTTCCTTCTTCCCTAACCTTCCTATGCTCGAGCAGTGTGTTCAACATTAAAAGGGAAACACAAATCCCTTGTGCGCAAGCACAGTTAATTCAATCAACTAATACAAACGGGATTAAATAATTTATTTCCTCGAACTTAACATATGTAAATGTTAAGCTATAACTTATTCCGAAAAAACGCTCCCTTTTCCCTAGCATTATCATTTTATGAATAATATACAAATTTCTGTTGTTAGGTACCTCCATTTGTGATTATGGAATTTCTGATGATAATCAGCTGAATTTCCGAGCTCATCTGTTATTAACAGATCTTATTCAACATTGGCTTTCGTTAAGCGCTAGTCTTATAACTTCTCTAATCCCTACGGAATATAAGGCCTCTATTTGAATACGTATCTCAGATCTGGCCAACATTTTTAGGGTTTGCTCTGCGAGTCCTTAGATGAGTCGTCCCCCATCTAAGGACGACAACGTACAAAATCCCTCAAACAAAATCCCCAAATATTTAAATCCAAATGAATACTATACTCGGATATCTATGTAACAAAGACAAAATCTCCGGTGTCCGTGTACATTTGCATTATGTGCATGTAGTTTTCAGAAAAGATCTCATGAAATTTTCTTATTGCTAATAAGTGATAACGTGGTGAAGTAGGTAATGGTGGTGGTTGCAGGGAGCCAGCATGCCCCATTAACGTTTTTCACTGTTAATACGCCCCCCGTAAGCCATGATACAGCATATGGCGTTCGTTCACATTTAAGTAATGGCTTTAGTTCTCAATAAAGTCCAATGCCTTTCAAAAGTCCAAGATCTATTTGAACACATTTGTCTTAGAGATATTAACTTGGGGATTTTTTCCATAAGGATTTTTTCGTAGATTTTGCTGCTGGTGATTTAAATTTGGGGATTATGGGCCTGGGGATTTTAATTTAGGGATTAGGTTTTAGAAGAAAATGTCACCACCCGTCCCATTCATACTTCCCCCTTACGAAAACCATCTTAAACTGATAAATTTACAAACCCTTAACAAACATCCAGATAATGTTTACCTAATTTTTCTTCATCAGCTGATCAGCTATCAATTAGTGGTATTGACTGTGTATAGACTTAGAAAGCTAGACTGAAATTTACACAAATCATCGTCGTCTGATATGAATTATCACTTTTTTTCTATTTATCCTTTTACCCTATCGGCTACGGCCGAAATAATTCACGGGAATGCTAAGAAAAGCTAATATATTTTTATCAAACCTTACAATACAATGATCAAAGCTGACATGTGTGAAACAAAAAATGTTTGGGACTGACAGTTGAAATGTTGCATTCGATCTTACACTTTAACAATGTGAAACTGACCCTAAAAATAAATGTTCAGTGTTATCATTGTTAGAAATGATAACCTTGAACACGATCAGAAGAAAATCTTAAACTTTACTTTAGTCTGAAAATGTCTGAAGCTATGAAGAAGTCCTTTCAAACCAAGAATTGCAGAGGTTGTTCAATATTCTGAAGAACCCAAAAAATTTTGCATAGAAAACAAAATAATTGAAATTCGATGTCTCATGTTGAAAACTCATTTAATAAACTTTCAGATTAAGTTTAAAAAATGTTGTCAACCAAAATGAAAGAAATCTCAGCTCTATTAATCAACCTCAATTGATTTTTATTCTCATCGGTTGGCCACTTTTCATTTGCTGTTCAAGGCATTTCCCACGGATTACCATAATTTTCCATGCCCAATCTTAATTGTAATCTAATACCAACTCCTATAAAGGCATGCATTGCACACACTTAACTTCTCCCACAGCTATCATTGATGTACCACAAAAAATGCAATTCAAATTATTGCCAATTGCTGCAACAAAATTATGCAACCGAAATAGACATCCAAATTCGGAAGCATCAAGCTCCACCCAAATGAACGCCAGTAGCATTGAACAAAAAAAAAAAAAAAAAAAACAGATTCCACACTAATGTCGTGAAATGTCAACAGTCGCGACACAATGCGATGTCCAAATGCGTGGATTCCTGCCTCTGCTCTGCACCATCCCACACGCATTCATTTAAATTTGATAAAGTGAAACCTATCATCCTGGCGGCCTCATGTAGTAGTCAAATGAGCTCCGCCACAAGAAAGACTACTTCGTTTATGTAGATGGGTTCACATTTCGCAATTTCATTGGACTCTAACCTCTCGAAGTCTGTTTTTGGGTAAGTTTTATCTTTTGGAAGCTATTCAAAGACCAGTGGTATCGTCTATGGTCTGGCCAATTCTGGAATACTAAAATGGGTGCGAATATATGTCTTTAAAGTGCGCACAGCCATTAACAACTTCAATGTCATCCTGCGGGGACTTATGGCCTGTTGGCACGTAAATTGTTCAAAACTTAGTGTCAAATAAGTCTAAGGCACTTCTCACTGATTTGTATAAGAGACAGTTTTCTTCTGCTTCCCATTGCATTGCAATTATGTTAATTTTTCAGTCTAATATTGCCACTACCACCTGTCCATATGCAGTGCCTCATTACTATGCTGGAGTCATACTCTATGACATCCTCAGAGTTAAGAGAAGTTAAGGAGACAAGCTGCTGTTTCCCTCAGACAAAAGAACTTGTTCGATTCCAAACAATCGATTTTAATTTTTCTGTATAATTTCTACAACAACAACATAGAGTTGTGTTATGTTTTTGCGGTAACTGAACTCAAGAGACTTACCAGACCTACCACTCTTGCAATAGATGAATGGCCACTTGTGTCCTTACATTAGTCTCAGGAAAAAAAAAACAAAGCACTTCAACAACTGGCAAAAAAAAAACCGAAACATAAGGCAAAAACAATCTTTGCTTGTCCGGCTTTCGGATCACTTTGGATTCTCTTAAGCGTTTCCTCTTACAACATGGCGTAGCGAAATGTCTATCAACAATTCGTCTCTTTATTGTCTTCCCGTCTCCATTAGACTGGCAATGGAAATGACATTGTGTTTGGTTCCGTTCGATTGGGTTATGCTTGTTGGGAGAACAGACAATATCCGCGAGCAATTGAATTATTTTTCCCAGCGATCGATGTGGCGAAAGGTGGTACAGGGTGTTTCATGTTGGGTTCATAAGGACAAAAGGTCATGTTGATATATATTTTTTTTGTTTTTAAGGTTTCAGCAAGAGTTTGTCAAACATACCAAAATTGTCTAACTTTAACATATTGTTTGGGAAATTTGAAGTTCAAATGCAGGAGTCACCGAAGAATTCCCAATCGAAGTTGATGTGCCCCAAGGAAGTATCTTGAGTCCTATGCTCTCTATCACAGTTTTTTACTTTTTGTCTTTTTGTTATCATTTACAGAGCTCTTTCATGGAAGCCAGAATTGAAAATTTGTGAGAGGTTCCTGGATATTCCAAGATACCTAGGACAATATTAAATATCGAAGATCACTTAAAGTAATGATTTTGAGAGAGATGCTCAGCATAAATTGATTATAGGGAACGAGTAGAATAAGGGTGGCAATAAGGGTGGGCAAACTTTTGGATTTGTTCTTAAGCACAAAGATGGAAGAAGCTCGTTTGTGCAGTGATAAATGCCGACCAATATGCAGAATATTGTATCCTAAATTGAGCAAAATGCGCTGGTTTTCTAGGGACAATGACGAATCATCCGGTGGCCGTAAACCATATCGAATGTGGAACTGGATAGGCCATTAACTGACGACAATAAAGCGAAACAATCTTTCGAATGGAATCATCAGGATAATAGACGCGTTGGAAGGCCAAAAACCAGAGTACACATACGTAACTAAGGTAGTATATTGCGCAGGTTGTCAAAATATGATCTGTCACTTTGTATTAAAAATGGTGGTTGTTAGAGACCTACATCAAAAAAATTTATGAACAAAACTACACACCTCACGTTTGTTTTATATTTTGCTTATTGTCTTGTTTATTAAAAATCATTTTAATAAATTAATTAATTAAAATTACCACAAATACTTTAAAATATAACCACGAGATCTATTTTTCAGAACAAATAAACAAGCTAATGGTCTCTGGCGGCCACCATTTTACTTTGATTTGAACGCATAAGATTGCAAAAATAAAACCTCTAAGGATGTTACCTAAGGTATGTGTAATGTGGCCAAAAACAAATCGTAGTATACATCTGTAGTTAAGGAATCTCATTCCCAAAAGTTCAATCAAGGCCAAATCTAAAGCCAGTTGCGGTGAATAGCAGGCAGGCGGAAGGATTTTCTTGCTGCCCTGTGCTTCAGGAGGAGGAGAAGTGCAGAAGTATTTGCCCAGACAATATATTATATATATTGTAATGTGGTGATAAAATATTACGATTTTTTGAAAATTCATTGTGTTTCCACCTTAAGATATGCAGTAATCACCTAATCACTGAATTCACCCATCGTACTCGCCAACTACAACCAACTTAATGAAAGAATTGACAGCAACAGAAAGTGTTAAACTGTACTGGAAATAAGAATTTACCAGAATTCCCTTTTAATTGAAAAGTACTAGTGAAAAATAACCTAAAGGGATATTTCGAGAACTTTGTCCATTTGTATAAATAGACGGATCGGCGATTCTAAGGGTCACAGTCAATTTTTATGCGTTGAAGTGTTAACATCGAAAGCGATAATAAAAAGTGGTTGAATTGAGAGAGCGTAAAAAAGAAAAAAGAGAAATTTCAATTGTGAATAAATGGTGAAGTCAAATTATTGTACATTGAATTTAAAGAAGTTGTGTTTGAAAAATGAAGAAACTCATTGCGTACAGTGAATAGTGAAATTGAGTTTTATTCTCTTTCATAGAACTAAATCGAATATCCCAAAAGTGATTCAATTATTACATTTTTTGAAGAAGTAAGTGTAGGGGAGGCGGCCGTATGAACACCTACTTCATCGAGTCAATGGAAAAATTTGCCATAAATAATTAAATTTACATAAAATGTACAAAACCGTTGGTCGGACAAACTTTTTCTTGTCCCTTTGGCGGTAAAGTTGCCACTTCCGGTTGCGTTTTTGGTACTGATTTACTTCATTGGGATAGAGTTAATGAACAAATGGGGCATCAAATGAAAGCTTAGACCATCTACATTAATAATCTACTGATCTATCTGTCTGATCTACTGTACAATTTTAACATGGGCCACACATGCGTGCGACCATCTCAAAGGGACTGCGTAGCAGAGGAGAGCAATGGAAAATACGGGTTCAAGTTACATGCGCAACGAAGACATAAAAGGCCCGAATTTTGGTATACTGGCCATTTTCAGGGGAGTGACCAAATCCTTAAAGTCCTCAAGAACGTGACGAAGTTTCCTCTGCATATGAAAGAATATTTTAACTTTGAGTAATGTGGATGGAATCTATAAAAAATAAAGTCGGAAGTTCAGCAGTTAGATACACCCATCTCATCTGCAAACTATGGTCGGAAGAAAATATGCCCGCTGTTTGGAATCTTAGCACAATCTGCGTGATCCACAAAAATGGAAATCGACTAAACTCTGAAATAACCATATCTAGACGAATTTGTCTTTTAAACGTTGCCTACAAGATCCTGTCCAGCGTCTGCTGATAGAATTATAATAGGTCCCTACCAAGGCGGGTTTGACCTCAAAAATCTGCGATCAACAAAATATTGATCTTCACATTACGCCAGATCCTGAGGAAAACTCAAAAAATTTGATTCGAGGCCTGTCATCTGTTCGTTAATTTTAAGGCAGCCTTTTACAGCGTAAACAGGGATGTTTAACTTTGGAAGTCCTGCTAAACTCTTAGGTTTTCTCAGGATAAGAATTGAGAATGCTCGCTGAGACCTTTGACACCACCAGAGACGATGCATACATTAAATACAGGAACACCCTGCATACAATGAGAGAATTGTTAGGCACTTGGATCATTTCACATTTTGATGTCCGAATTTGCCGGTGTTGCCACCGTCCATCGATTACGTCTGTCGCGTCGCGTAGTCGGTCACCTTGTATGAGTAACATGTTACACATGCGGTGTGCCAAGCAATTGACGCAATTATAGAAATATTTTAATTGGCTTCAGTTTTTCCATTCAGTTGTTGTTGTTGTTCTCTTGTTCACTTCTTGTATCCCATCATGCACCAAAACACCAACGGAAAGTGTGTAATTGCCTGTGACTTGCACCAGACATTTTGATTTAATTGTGTCAAAAAGGCCACCATCCACTTACTCAGTCCGCAAAGTTACCATAATCGGTTGACAATTCTACCAACTTTGGGTGGCCATAAGAAAAAAAATCAGGAAAAAAAATGACCGACTAATTGGTGGTTGTCGCCACCATAAGTTGCACCAATCTTAATCCTAACTCGATAAATCGAATATCCTTACATCGCTAAAATACCACCTGTTAACGTTTTCGCCTTTTTCGGGTGAAAGTTTTTTGTTCTTTGTTGCAAACTCACCTGAAAGAGAAAAAAAATTAAAGTTATTAATGCAATTTAACTGATTTATAAATTGAATTTATTGAGGAACATTTTTATAATTTGATTTGTGGCTTTTAATTGGACATAGTCAATGAATACCATGCGAACGACGAACGTCCGAACGAGTTCTCCTTCGGAACAAGAAAGGAGCGACTGTTAATATGGCACAGAGTGTCCAAGAGATAAGTTGCAACATGCAAACACTCTATATACATGTTGCAAGTCAAGACTTCAATAAGCTTTGGTCATAGCAATAGAGGTGTTTGGAAAAGAAGAAAAGTCGTGAGAGGATAGCAGCTTCGAGATATCGGCGGGTATTTTCGGATTTGGTTTTGGATTTGAGGAAACAAAATGCAGTGTTTGTGTGTTGTGTTTCGAGATGTCATAATCGGTTTAGAAAGTAGAAAAGTGTGCAGACTTTTAGGCTTATTTGTAACTGAGCTGCAGCGCGGCGGCGCGGCGCGGCAAGAAGATTTTTCGAGGATGATTGTGTCGTGTTTAGTGGCGACATTAGTGACATTCGGTTCGTGTGCGACACATGATATGGCACTTTCACATTTTTCGCTTATTGATTGGTTTTGAGATTGGAAATATCCTATACAGTATGGATGTTACTTTTTTTTAGAGACGAATTGATTGGATTCGTATCACAGTGTCCTGGATGTGGATACAAAAAATATATAATTAGCACGAAGAAGTTTATTCGGATTGAATGCGACAGTTTAAATTGATGGCGCGTGGAGGCATGATTTGCGATTTTTGTTATGGGAAATTGTTTTCTGCTGCTGGTGAATCTAGTTTTGGGTATTATGGCAGGTTGTGACTTTTGTGATTTGATTTGGCGGCAACTTTCTTTGGTTTGTCGTTGAGTGATTAATCAGTTTTGTTTTTAACGGAAATTAAAGTTTCTTGGGAGTTATTAACTTTCTTTGAAGTTAATCTCTTGGATTATCTTAAATAAAGTGATCATGATTAAAATTGATCACAAATTAGTTGATAAATGGAAAATGACAAATATCTTAACGAAAATCTATACCAGATATCCCAAATCAGAGTTAATAAATGAAGAAATTATGGAAACGTATCCAACCAATACGATTTTCAAAGCGACAAGCAGTTGCTCAAAGTTTAGGTGTTAGATTGGCGGGAGAAATGGTCAAAGCTTTATGTGTTGCCATCCCTGAGTATTTGGCAGCCATGTCTACGTTTTTGAAGTGAACTATTTCCTATGTCAGTGGAAACTGGTAAAGGTGAAGATCTGATCTAAGATCTTATCGTCTCTTTCCGGTACTTGTGAATGTATTGGAGAGAAATATGGTCCGCAGATTGAGGGACTATATACTCCAGACGTGCCCTTTTCAGTTTGGGTTCACACCAGTAGTGGGTGTTGACGACGCTTGGGTGCATGTCAGAAAATGCCCCAACGAGTCTAGTCAACGAATCTATTGGAAGTCCACATCTTTGGAATCTCATGATGGAGTCCCTGCTGGCTGCCCTATGAAATACTGAATTTTCCAATGTAATGCCTTTGCTGATGATTTGCTTATGCTTGTCGATGGTCGGACAAGTGCTGTCCTATAAAATTGGGTCACGGGAAGAACTTACCGTCTTGGTTCCAAAAAATCTTCGTATTTTGACCAGAGAGTGGGGAATTTCTAGTAAGGCAGTATCGTTTATGCTGGGCTCTTTGTTGCATGTGCAATATTTTTGTCAAATCTGTGGCAGGAAGGAAAAAGTTTCTCTGCTGTGGTGTTTTCATTTCTGCATCTGAGAATGAATATTTCAGGATTGCTGTATGAGTTTCGAAAGAAAGGATCCAATATCCATCTGAAAGTGACCTGCACGATTGCACAGTTGCCTTTAGAAGCTATATTCTAGTGCTACCGGATACAAGAGCCCCTAAGTCCTGTTTTCAGGTATCATCAACATCATCAGTCGGTTTAGTCCAGCCTGTTGTGAGTTAGTTAGTTTTATGGTGGCTCAGTATGCGAAAATATATGGCTCCTAAGGTACCTGTTTACCATTAAGAACCATTTTTATCAGTCATGCCATGGCTTTTGACAGGACAGCAAGCATCATTAAAGCACAAGAGTTTCCTAAATTTAACATAGTCCGTCGCCCCAAAACCTCCGCCCTATTTCAGCGCCTTTGTTTGCATCCAATGGTTCTACTATCAAATTCGATACGGGTCTGCGCTGCTCATTTATGTGAACATATTGCTCACCCCTTCAATTATAGGACCTGATTTCTTGAAACACCATGGTTTCATTGTGACCATAAAAACCTTTTGACACTTAAACAAATGCGAATTCAAAATCCTTCTCTTTAATCACCTATACTGCGCCATCTGGAGATGTGGATCATGCAACTAGATCGCTACCATCTCCAATATCTATTCGATTTTGCAAACATCTTAATTGTGAGAGCATTTTTTCAAAAATTGACTTACAGAAAGTCTTTCACTAGGTATCAGGGTGACATCCCAAAGACCGCAATTATCACATACCGTTTATACATGTGTTGCTTCAAAAAATGGAGAAGGACACCTGCAACACCTGAAGGAAGTTTTGAATAGGCTTACGAACCATAACTTGGTAATCAATATTTGTCAAAAGCTTCTTTGTCCAATCGGACATAGAATTTTTCGGCCACCGGATCAGTGATAGCAGAAATGTATGAAACCAGACCAGTAAAGTAAATTCATCCCACAGGTTACCTTTGTTCAAATTCTTTTGCTGGCAGTATCATCACGGAAATAATGACAATCAGGTACCGTGTCAAAAAAAAAAATTCGACGACTTTCATGATCTCTTGGCTGAAGTAGTACTACTCCCACGCACTATGAAAATACAAAACCCAGCCTCGTCAAAAACGTATCAAAATTAGCAGCAAGTGCGGCTCCACATCACCTAGTTAACATTAAAGCCGAGCCACTCGGGTACTTTTCCAAAAATGTCATCATCAGTATCCTTCTGTTTTTTTTTTTTTTTTTTTTGACCAATATGCCGAAACGGAGTGATTTTTTTGATCTATTAGGCGTCAAAACTTTAGCTACTGCAATAAGGTTCCATCGTCCATTATTATTGTCCTCTATATTTCGATTGTTTATTAGTAAAATAAAAGCTCAACTGAATAATGGACAGACGTCTAAATGCTTTGTTAGGCATCAATTGAACTGAAAGCTTAACTGCTAGCTCAGCTGAAACTGAAACTGAAATGATCGTCTAAATAGGTCTAAATATCTGAATCAAAGCACATGACTTAAAAAAAAAACCGAGTAGCCAATACTTTGTAAATTATTTACGTCATGTGAATCAAGAAAATTTTCAAAATTACACGTTAAATTTCTTTATATAAAAAAAATTGGATCAATGGGTCCTAATGGTACGACAAGGTTTTAAAGGTTGCATAGCAAATGACGTTAATCAAAACGGAGAAACTACGTGCAGAGAAAATTCCAGAACTCTGTATAGAGGTTTGTACTATTTCAAAATTGAAGTATTGAAATGACCAGTTTGATAATTTCTAGAGATACCAAATGGCTATTCTTGCTGCGAACCAATTAATCAATTTGAGTACAATACGGAGCCAAGGTCTTACAAATTGTTAGCGCAAGATATGCCAGGCAATTATAACGAAAGACAGTGTAGTAAAGAAACAAAAAATCGGTATTGCGATCCTTGCAACCCTCAGTGCTCTAGAACCTTAGGTACACTCTGTATTCAGGTCCCTAATCAAGTTGATAATCCCGAGTTTGGGGTAGACGAATGTTGTGTGCCCAACCAGAATTCATGCAAGTGGAACCTTCGAGAACAAATTAAGTACAAAAAAGCCCTCGGGGAAGCCCAAAATCTTTGTAGAAAACAATTAAAATTGTTTTCCCTCCGAAAATGCTCTTCGGAGGTAAAAACACCTAAAACACCAACAAAACTGTTTACACCTGTGAAAAGAAATACTGACGTACCTTCAAATATACCAGTAGTGAATTCAAGGCCAAAGTTAATCAACCCTAGCACTGAAATTCTGGCAAAACCAGTTAGAGAAAAACTATCAAAGATTAGAAAACCTAAGAAAATCGAAATAAGTTTGAAGAATGAGAAACCGATAAACAGGGAGAAATCTAGTCAAACTTGTTGCGAGCCTGAACCAATTATAGAAGAAACTAAAGAAGACTCAGTAATTGAAGTGGAAACTTACGATCTCCTGGAACATAATCCAGAGTCAATACTTCCTGGTCTTAAAGGAGATCCACCAATAATGCTGCTCTCAAAAGCTACTTCCACAGACGAGCTTCCAATGAAATCTGCATCAAAAATCAGCTTTATCAAAGCAGTCCAAACTCTTCCACCGGAGCCATGCATACCTGAATCTCAACCTAAACAGCAGTGTTGCGGTCGAGAAAAACGTTCTCCAAATTGTTCATTTTGTCACTCTCGAACCACCTCACGATGCCGTTTTGATGATAATGAAGACGGCGAAATCCAGGAAGCAACTGAAACATTTGACAAGTCCCGTTATTCTCATAGTTCCAGTGAGCAATTAAAAGATGAATCTTCTTCTCCCAATGATTGCGACGAAGAAGATCCTTGCGGAGAGTTTCTTGATGTTATTCATGAAATAATGCAAGAAGCTCTAAAGGTTAACCAAAAAATATCATTAATTCCAGATTACTAAACATATTCCTTTCCAGAAGTCTTTTGAAGACGTATTTTTGCGATATTTAAGTTGCTGTTTGCACAAAATCGATCAACTGACTTGTCGAATGCAACATACGGAATACCTTCTCGAAAAAAGCTACAAGGATTTGAAAGAACGTAAGCGATCTTCAATTCATGAATTCCATAAAATGAATTGATCCACTTTTAGGAACCAGCTACTATGCCCATAGAAATGCTCAACAATTCCAATGTCTCTATGCACAGCTGCAGCATGATAAACTATTATATCAGAAGCATCAGGAGAGTTTTATGAAATTCAAGCGATGTAAGCCAAAGTGCAAACTTCCACAGAATAACTGCGAGAGAAAAGATAGCAGCTCCAGTGATAGTGTTAGTAATAACAATGGAAAGAATACAGTAACAACTGGAGGTAATATTATGCAAGTTAAGAGTCAGTTTTGGAAATGCCCTCGACAGAATGACAATCAAACATATAAAAATCATTCCTTCGAAAGCCTTTCCAAATCTGATCAAGACAGCGAAGCCGAAGAAGTTATGATCAATGAAACAGAATTCAATGAAGAAGATCAACCAAAAACAATTAAGTCAAAGATAAGTTAACTGGGAAAAGTTGAAAAACAATTCCGGGGGAATCAAAGTTGTGCCAGTTCTGGAAGCAATGTTTGTGACAAGTTAAAGAGAAACTAAATTTAATGTTAAATTAGTTTTTGTACAAATGTTGGAAATTATTTTGAAAACTGTTAAGTTTTGTATTTTTAGTTATAAATATTTCTTTTATTTGTACAAAACAAAAATTAAATAAACTAAGCATTTGATAATAATTAATTAAAACAAATTTAAAAATAATGTTCTTACTTTTTTTTATTTCAAATTAGGTGAAATCGTATAAGTTATTCTCAACAAAGTAAAGCTAAATAAATTCTTTGGAAAGAATCATTTTATTTGCATTTATCAAACAAATTTCTTTTATCCTCAATTATTGAAACAAGGACCTAATAAAACAATAATGCAAAATATTGTTGCACATGCCATGCACAAAATATTTATTCAAAATACATTAATGAATAGAAAACATTGCAGCAAGTTTGCGGCAGTTTTGCATTGCCAAAAAAGGGTTCATTAAAGCAACATACAGCCCGTTAACTCACACCCACAAACCCTCTTGTTAAACCCACACACACAAACCACAATATCTACATCTACTTTCTACTCTAACAAAACTCCGCCTATTTTGTATTTCTTGTTCTTTTTGAATTTGAGTGGAATTATTTTGGGAATTTGCGCCTGTTCTTTCATGTTCGCCTGGTGCTTGCGATCGATTTTGGTTGAAAGAACCACAGTATCGCGGTTAGCATCAGTCATGAGTCTTATCAGCAGGAGTCTTATCAGCATGAGTCATGTACGTGTAGCCTGTCATCAATTTATATGACCTTATCACGTCAAACAAATCTTTTTACCCGTTTTAAAAATATTGATTAAAAAAAAATTAAGAAAATTATTAAAAATACAAAAAAAACTTTGCGAAAATATTTTAAAATAAAATTATTTATGCTACCAACATCTTCCTGAATATTAATTTTGATAGTAATCGGATAACCAGTGCGACCCGTTGCTTGTGATGTTCTACAAACTTCAAAAAGTTTGGAAAATTTGCAAAAACAGGGTTTGTTTCTTTGAGAAAAAGTCGACAATATCACTTCTCTGCCACAGTTACAAAACAAAATAACAAGAAGTAAAACAAAAACTAAAAATGTAGCTAACGAAACCCAATCTAAACGTAAAAATGACGAACTTGATGATGACAATTCCGATGAAAATCCGGTAAAGAAAAAGGCTGCTTCTTCGCCAGTATTTATTGATTTTACATTGTCCCGTCCAATTGCCAACTTTAACTTTAATAACAAAGTAACTACTCCTCCATCGCTCCTTCCTATGTTACCAATATCATCTATAAATCTGACTACATTAGGAACTTCTTGGTTTTCACCATCTTTATCGCTGCCAGCTACAGTTCCTATTCAATCGGGTTTTTCAACAGGGACGCCAAAGCGACAGGGACAGCTAACGACGCCATATTTCTTGCCGCTCTTTTGACATTTCTCTTCAATAAAGTTTGCCATTTCATGAAGGAAGGATATAAGAGCCAACAACTACCGAAATTCGGAGTCAGTGGCCTCAACGATAAGAGTGCAACGTCCAATTTATGGCCGTCATAATCGTCCTAGCAGATCAACAACTGAGCGTCTAGTGGAAAAATTTGAATCTACAGGCACAGTACAAAATGTTCCCGTGCCAGTGAGACAAAGAAGTGCCCGTAGTGTCGAGAATACTGCTGCCACTGAGGCTTCATATGTGTCTCTCACACGTCGTTCTCAAGCGTTGGGCATCTCTGTGACGTCGTTGTGGCGAATTTTGCGAAAAGATCTTGGCCTACATCCTTACAAGATTAAATTGACACAAGAAATGAAGCCGCTTGTTGGTGAATTGGGCTGAGCAACAACTTGCAAATGATTCGGATTTTCATCATAAAATCATCTTCAGCGATGAGGCTCATTTCTGGCTGAATGGCTTCGTCAATAAACAAAATATGCGGTATTGGTCAGGCAGCAATCCACACGTACTCCATGATTCATCATTGCATCCATCCCGACAAAATTACGGTTTGGTGTAGTTTATGGGCGTGGTCATTGTTAGGAATGATATTGCTTGCCAGAGCCTTCCCCAATATGGGCAATGTTCCTAAACGGACTTTAACTTCTTATGGCTCAAATTCACTGTCCGCAAGCATGTCATTCATTATTGTTTTATTTACAGCAGTCCAAATCTTGACAGTAATTCGACTTGTAACGAGTTTGATGCACTGTCTGATTCCATCTCGAAAATTGTTTCCCTTTGTCCTCGCACTGAAATCGTTATTGCGGGCGATTTCAATGTACACAATTCCAACTGGCTCCGCTATTCTGGTCAGACAACATCCGAAGGAAGGTATGTCGAGCTCTTTGCCGGTTTACATCACCTTACCCAACTGATCGATGTGCCAACGCGTATACCGGATGTTGCTGGGCAAGCCGCCCATACTCTTGACTTGTTTCTTACTTCTCACCCTGATAAATATACCATTAGTGTAACTTCTCCATTGGCACTTCAGACCATTGTATCATTTCAGCTAATTTTTCATCCCTCACCCATCCAGTTAAAGAAAAACTTCCTTACAAAGCCAACCCTACAGAGGAAATTCGGAAAAAGCACAAACAAGCAAGGAACTCATGCAACTCCGTTATTGAAAGAACCAAATTTTTGCATGACCAAAATTTACGGCAAAAAATTCTGCAGTGTCCCAAAGGCAGTACAAATTTTTGGTCATTTGTAAAAAATATAAAAAACTCCTCGACATCTTCGGTTCCAACGCTCATCGACAATAACAAACCAATTGTTTACTCTTCAGAGAAGACAAACTTGCTCGCCGCCCATTTCGCTGCCAGCTCCACGCTGCCTCAAAACAACGTTGCCCCTCCTGTACTTGAGAATGTAAATTTTTCCATGGGACAGATTTTTTTCCGCACTCGTACAGTAGCAAGAGTTCTCAAAGATCTCGATATACACAAATCCGCTGGCCCGGATGTTATACCCCCGATTCTTCTGAACAGGTGTTCTTCCACACTGGCAAAGCCACTGCGTAAGCTTTTTCATCGCTCCTACTCTTCTGGAATCTTTCCTAGAAGATGGAAAACAGCATTTGTCCAGCCTGTCCCTAAGAAAGGTGACCCATCCTCCCCCTCCTCCTACCGACCCATAGCACTGACATCCCTTCTTTCTAAGGTCATGGAAACACTGATTAACCGTCAGCTTAAGGAATATCTCGAAGATCGTAAGCTTCTCCATGACCGTCAGTATGGCTTCCGCAGCAACCGTTCCACTGGTGATCTGATGGCATATCTCACCGAACAGTGGAACAAATCTTTACATCGCTTTGGTGAAAGTAAGATTATTGCTCTTGATATCTCCAAGGCATTTGATAGAGTTTGGCATGAAGCTCTCTTATCGAAAATGCGTGCTTTTAGGATCGATGATACTCTTGTTTGTTGGATTAGAAGCTATCTTCTGGACCGTTCAATACAAGTTGTATTGGATGGATTCAAGTCTGATTCCAACAAAATAAATGCTGGTGTGCCCCAGGGCTCTGTTCTGTCTCCGACTCTTTTCTTGATTTTTATAAACGATCTTCTGTCTGGTACTTCTCATCCACTTAACTGTTTTGCTGACGACTCTACCCTCAGCTTTTCATATTCGTTCGATAATTCACGTCCTTCGCCTTCGGACGTACGGTGCCGTATGTCAAGCTCATTAAACTCCGATTTATACAGCATTGTCAAATGGGGTAATAGAAATCGTGTGGAGTTTAATGCTTCGAAAACTCAATGCTGCCTTCTGTCGTTAAAGCTAAACATTCCCCCAATGCCATTGTCCATGAATGGCACTTACATCGAAGAAACCGAAAAGCTCTCAGTACTCGGTATGTGTGTCAACGACGGCCTCCGTTGGAACGACCATATATTTGAGATCGCTAAAAATGCTTAGGTTTTCTGTATCGATGTAAGAAGTATTTTTCCCCATCTGATCTGGCTACAATGTATAAAGCGTTTATACGCCCTAAACTCGAGTATAACTCCCACCTCTGGGCAGGTGCTTCACAAATATCGCTTCACCTGCTTGATAGAATACAAAATCAAGCGTTAAAATTGATCGGAAATAGAACTGCCACTGAATCAATTGCCCCTCTCGAACACCGACGCAATGTTTCATGTCTTTCCTTATTTTATCGTTTCTTTTACAAAAAATGTTCACTCGAAGTAGCCAGTTGCATTCCTCCCCTTAAAAGTTTCTCCCGTAATACTCGTCACGCAAGGAATGCTCATCAGCAATTTCGGACGTACCGTGAAATATAGGGATTCTTTTTTTAGCCGAACAACACGAATTTGGAATAGTTTACCCGGCTGGATTTTCCCTTGCCATTTTGATCTGCAAACATTCAAAACCAATGTTAATCGGCACCTCCTATCTCTCCCCTCCCTATCTTCGTAATGCCCGCGCAGTGTGTTCTACATTAAAAGGGAAACACATAATCCCTTGTGCGCGCATTTATTATAAAAAAAAAAACATATATTCCACCCAGCTCTAACATCGAAATTTACGAAAATTTTTGCAATACTTTGGAAGCGATATTTGACAAAATTGATCCGAAAGACGAAGTAATTGTAATTGGTGACTTCAATCTTGCCAATTTGGAATGGACCAAGTCTAGTAATAATTATATCTTTTTGCCTGTCAACGCATCTAACTTAAACGAATTTTTTTATTATTGATGGAGTGGATTCTTTTGGATTAAATCGCCTTTGAACCAAACAATACTTTTCTAGAGGTTTTTGGGATGCTGATTCCAAATCCGAAGTTAAAATTGCTCTAACACGTCACGTTTTTGAGATATTTCAATATAAACAGGTCAAAAACACGTTTTTTTAGTACATTTGACGTCAAATTTCTCAACCGGTAAACATTTTTTTTGAAAAACTGCAAATGAGGTCTAAAAGAACGGCATTTTATCTTTCCAAATCATTTTAAATCTTTCTTAAATTCGTTCTAATTTCAAAGATATTGTAAATAAATGAGTGAATATTTGTAGGACCCCAAATACGAGAACTTTTTAAGGACCCAATTTTCAAAGCTAAGCTTACTGAGACCAAAAAGAAAGAAAACTACTAAATTTTATTTTTCAAATCACTTTTTTAATGGGGTAGTTTGGTTGAAATGATGTTTTTATTTTTATTTTGTAAAATGGTTTTGTTAAATATAGTTTTTTATATATAACACTCAGTGAAATGTATTAATGGAAAACAAACTTTTTGGATGTTTTCACGCTTAGTTGTTTCTTATTTAAAGACCTCCGATTAAAGGTAACTTTACATAGTTCACTTTAATATCGAAGGTATTCAAATTCCAGTATCTCTCAAATTAAATGTTTTTTACAAGGTTAACCCATTAAAACTACAGAATATTGAAATGTCTGCATTTTTTTTTTAAATTACTGTTTAAAAATTAGAGTTAACATTAATGAATGAAGACAAATTGTATTTCATATGTTAGCTGATATTATGTTCAACAAGTCCTCCAAATTTGAGCTGAATAGATATAAAGGTTTAATTTTTTTACCAAGTTAATCGAATCTAAGACGGGTCTATTCCACAGACAAATCATATTTTTCAAAAATCAATTAAAAAAAACGGTACGTGATAGAATTTTTTTGAAACCAGATTCCGATTCAGAAAAGTGTAACCTTTCATAATTTTAAAAAAATAATTTGAGGGACAGAAAAATTTTTTTTTGCAGACCAATGCTGATGCCACCATCCTGCCTTAACTATTTCATTGAATTTATGTGTTTCCAATGATCTAAATGAACCTAAGGATCAACATGTATTTGCTTTAAGAAAATGTAATTTCAATCAGTTGTTTAATTTACTTATCGATAAAAATTGGGATATCTTATTTTCAAATTTAAGTTTAGTTGAAAATAATGAAATTTTTTTTGATTACTTCTTAGAAACTATTCCATTGCGAAAACTTAGAAGATTAAACAATAGTCCGCCATGGTTTGCTTTGCATATAAAGACTTTAAAAAATAAAAGAAACAAAGCCTGGTTGAGTTTTAATTTATCTAAGAATGAAGAGACACTAGGAGTTTATCAAGAAATTGACTCTATCAAACTATTCAAATTACCTATATTCCGAGTTTATTTCAAAAACTGAAAGAGAGCTTAAAATGAACCCGAAGAAATTTTGGAAATATGTTAATGAAAAGCGTTTGTTTTTCTCGAAAAAGGGTTTTATTTTCGTTGGATTTTCGATTTTTTTCTTAATTCAAATTAGTTTTAGGTTTTCTGCAGATTCTGGCTAAGATTTGAGATAAAAAAAGATCAGGTCAGTGATTTGTTTTCAGCGTATGCCAGTGAAAGATTCTATTTCTCAGTAATCTCAGTAAATTGACATTTTCACTCCGGGCGTGGGCTGATAATTTTATGTTTAGTTTCTTTTTTTTTTATGTTTAATGCTGACTTATTATTTAAGCAAAAAAATCATCTTGCACAGCCTTTTGGTACATCTTACTATTACAAAGATACGTCTACCTTACAACCGATTGAAAATCAATCGATTGTGGGTGATAATAGCAAAAAACAGAATAAGAAGTAGCTTCATGAACCTAGGCTTTGAATCCCACCAGAGCATGTCCTCACTTCTTCATCGAATATTGATGGCGTATTTATTTTTATCCTGAGATATGGTTCCTTTTGTTTTAATGCCTAAGTTGTCTCGTAAATTTTCATCTCAACCGAAACTC
This sequence comes from Platycheirus rosarum, assembly GCA_963971375.1. Lineage (NCBI taxonomy): Eukaryota > Metazoa > Arthropoda > Insecta > Diptera > Syrphidae > Platycheirus > Platycheirus rosarum. Next base: position 15,826,110 of record OZ020507.1, read on the forward strand.
GCAACACCAATGAACGCACTCTACCCGCTCTCCCCTGCAACAACTGATCGACCAAAAGAATAGGTTTATATCTGGAATTCGTTGTTCAGGTTTTGAATTTGAATTTGCATTTTGTATCGCTTAAGGCAGTTTTTTTTCGAAGTTTTTACTTATAATCGATGCGTGGGCATAGCTGAGATTGACTTGAAGACTTTATTGGATTTAAAGTTGGGTGTGTGCGCGTGTGGTCGTAGAAAGAAAAAAATTGTAATTAGACTTAATGGGATTTATTGGATTAGCACAAAAGTGCTTACAAAGCTATAACCACTGAATTGCATTGTGGTAAGTCATGAATCAAGTTTTTCAGCTTCAAGCCAGTCTTGGATTAGTGGTTGGAAAAAAAATTAAATAACCTACGAAAGACCTTTTATGGGCTCATAGCTAGCCCATCGACATCAACAATATTGCAACAGTGTTGCATGATGAATAAACTGGTGAATCCAAACTATCAGAATTCTCCTCTCTCGAAGAAGTAGTAGTTCTTCGAAGTCCATGGCTATAAGGTGCAACATCACGTGCATGGCTTTTAGTGATGGTGTCGTGCAATCATATGCCCTGTTTTTTCTTGCTGCAACCAGCGTGAAATCGATCATTATATACATAAAGATACACATTCCCGAGGTAGCTCCTATCTAAACACTGGTCTGGTCTTCTAGCTAATGCCGAAACCCTTGCCATACGTTGGACAAGAGCAACAACAAAAATGAGTACCGCACGTTTTGATCTTTAATTTAATGTTGTGATGACATCCGAATAAACACCGACATGTTTAGATTAAATTACCTCTTCCACACAACATTGTCTTGGCCCAAACCAACGAAGACATTGTTGAATGCCAAACTGTAATATTCATGTGAGTATCCAAAATTAGATTCGTTGTCGTTTCTTTGCCTCCCATTTGGCTGGGCAAACCTACTCGAGATTCTCACTGAAGATTGCTTAGTCTTCTCGTTGAAAAGCCACACCCAATCGATTTTTCGATGCATCTGCGAGTGTGTGCGTGGTGAAATATGATCCACGCTAGAAATACTTCATTAAATTCCATAAATTTTATAAATTACTTATTCAATCCTGCTGCAGGTAGGTAAAATTGTATAAAGGAGGCTGAAGGCGGTCGTGTCGTTGGTTGGCTCAGTCGTTTGGCTCTGATGGTCTACATGGCTTTCATGCTATTGCTCTTCTGATTTGTATGCAAATGCCATTTATCCCATGAGCTAGTGTAGAGCTACTGGTCCAACACGCCATCATCATCATCATGGGCCCATTGATTTCTAAATATTCCATCTAGTGTGGCATTTGTGAATTTCCTTTTCACACACAAGGAGTGCATTGCAGCCTGATTTCCATGCAACAAAAAAAAAGACCGAAGTATCCATGGGCATGCAAATAGTGCAGACTGTTGCTCGAAGCATGTTGATAACGATGTTGTTTTTTTTTTACTGAATCATGCTTTGAATTATTAAAATGATTTTTGTGAATTATTGAAATGCATTCGAAAGTTTTGAATCATTTTTTCCCGCCAAAAAAACTGTATTATGTTACCAATTAGTAAATGGAATCTGAGAGATCAAGACAAACGAAATTTTATTTAACTGTTTGTTGTTGTATGGCATTTCATTAATTTTTTTTTCTTTTTTTATATCCAATAAACTTCAATCCGATCAGATTTTATCTTTCGCTCTTTCAGCTGAAGCTGTCAATAATTTAAATGCCAATTAATTAGCGGTGTGGAGGCCTTCTTCAGGGAGATTTTTGTATTTTTTTGTGAGCTTCTGCTGTTGGGACTTTTTGGCTGGTTGCACAGATTTATTAAAGTAAAGCCAATGAACTCTGCGAGTTTGTTGCTTGGGAGTGCGGAACAAAGATGTCATTTCTCTTGATTTGGTACACACCTCCTTTTTGGTATTCGGTATTGATGACATTTGAACATTTTGCCGCAAGGATTGTTATTTGGATAAAATGAAAAATCGTTTTAATATATTGACTAATAAAAAATATTTTTTTATTGGAGCCGAATGAGGAAGTTTAAGATGTGTTAATATTCTCCGAAGGGTAGATGTATATATGGATTCAACAAATGAGTGAGAACAACTAGAGGAGGCGTGGATAATTTTGTAAGAAGAGCTTAAGGCACGCCTATCCCATTTTAACCAGTTCCTCATTTGATGAAATTACTTTTGAAATTTATGAAATATAAAACAAAGTTCGAATATCAGCTCTTTCGTTTAACTACTTAAAATATTTGCTTGCAGTCATCTTTTTGCAAATGTTTCGCATAATGTAATACCAAACAAGTCGGTACTACTTATTTAACATCAAAATATAAAAAGAGTTCTTACATCAACTCTTTCGTTTAATAAAAAATGAAACATATTTTTAAAGTCAGTTCAGGATTCTTTCACTTACTCAATTTTTTCTTCGTCAATACTGAAATAACTCTTCGAACATTAGCTCTGTTAGATATCTTAAATAGTGTTCGAACATCAGCTCTTTCGTTTAATTCAATAAAAATCTGTATTCACGGTTAATTTATCATTCGAAATAATTATCTTTACAAAAAATTGTATGCTGTTCTATGCTGGTAGTTAAAAAAACAAATAAAATAAAGTTCGAAGATCAACTCTTTCGTTTATCCATGTTAAATAATTTGCCGACAATTATTTTCTTACTAAACTTTACTTGTTACATAATGCCAATCAAATGTGCATTAGTATAACCTCTTGGTATTTTACTGCTGATAAAATATTAAAAAAAAGTTCGAACATCAACTCTTTCGTTTAGACAAAAATGAAACATGTTTTTTTACATATTTTCTTTCACTTCCTCAGTTATTAAATTTTTACTACTAAAATAATTTTTCAAACACAATACCTCCCACAGATATCTGAAATAGAGTTCGAACGTCAGCTCTTTCGTTTTACTAAACTAAACAAATTGTTTGAAGTCATTTACTCCACAACCACTGACATAATAACTGTAGTTATTCAGAAACCACACACATGTATGTGTTTCAATGTGCTTCCTTAAACCAAATTCATTCCTCCTGGGTTATATCCCAGTTTTTTTTTCTTCATCAGATTACCCTGCAATAAGCCACAGGTGAAATGAGCAAAAGAGCTATAAGAGCACACATTAAAGCGCATGTCAAATATGTGTCCAATTAGAAGGCCAGGTGAATTTTATGTTACACATAATCATGTTCCTTACCCTTGGTTTGAATTTTATACATAGGTATATATACGAGCAGACTCAATTTTAGTTTTTTTTTGTTGCTTTTATTATCTCATTTTGTTGGCGGATGGGTAATCAAGCAAAAATTATATCTCTCAGCATGTTAGCTTCATTTGGTCAAGAACAACAACAATGCTGAAGAATACGCTGCACGCGTTCATCCAGTACGCAGGAAGGAATATGGTGTGTGCCCTGCGTTTGTTCTTTATTATTTGATTTACGTCACTGAGGGGATTGCACTGCTGCCGTGTACCACTGATGCGCGGATCATCATCAGAGCGCCCGAGTCCTGGAGTTTCAGAAAATTTGTTTGGTTTTGTGCTCGAGAGTTTTTTTTCACTTAGTGCCAGGGATATCTCTCTTTTGATTTCAACAATCAAATCATTCCTTAATTTTTATGACGCACCATGATGGTGCTGAAAGCTTTGGGTGCTCGATGCTTGTTTTTGAGGTTTATTTTTGTAGTTTTTTCTTTTGCGTTAACCGGGTTTTGTGGTTAGAATGGCTTGGTAATCACTGAAAATCTGAAACCTCTGTCTCTTTCAATTTGCTCAAAGATATTCTTTCCCGTTGAGATTGCTCACATACATACATCAGTGTATAAACCAACTTTGGGAAGAAACGGAAAATAAAGTTTTTCTTAATAGGTACTTTTGGTTATAATGACGATGATGATAGCTATCAGTGGTCTGCACTGTACCTTTGGAACACGGTCCGATGGTAATGGTTGTTGGTTGGTGGTGGTGGTGTGTAGAATGCTTGACAGTCACAAGGCTGGAAGAAATGAACCAAAATTCACCTCCAATAAAAGGACGGACAGACAGACGTTTGGAGGAGCAAAAAAAAAACAATTTGACAGGTAGAGAGAAAGAAGAAATACAATCAATCTACCATCCGTCAAGTTTTGTTGCAAGAAACCCCAAAAAGCCATTGCAATTGGCTTGCGAAAAATGCCACAATACACCAAAGATGGGAATTTCAAATTATAGCAAGTACACACCTTTCTTCATTATGCGATTACTTATCTCGAATACATAACAATATTCTTGTTTTTTTGTTTTGTTGTTGTAATTCATCTTTCATCTGATTCCATTCTGTGGTATTCGTATATAAATTCTATAGATACACACATAAATAGGTGCTGAAGTTGCGACCCTAGAAGAAGAGATTGAATGGGTTGAAGTATCTGTATGGATGGATGTATCTCTGTAACTGCAAATTGTAATCCATCTTTCTCGCAGAATGACGATTTTGTGGCAATCAACAGTACAGAACACGGGCGGCATGCCCACCAAAGGCAGCAGGAACGTAAATTGTTGAAGGAAATTAAATTCTTGTATCGTTGATCAAATAAAACGCGAAATATTTATGGATTATGTTTTATGCAATAAAAAAAAAATAAGTATAATAATAAGATGAATTCTGGGCACGTATTGAGTGAGTATGTGTGCAAAGGAGAATGTGTGTGAGAAATTAAGTTTAGTGGAATTACTAGGAGGAAGTAGTGATTCCTTGAGTTGATAGTATTATGTAATTATCTGCGAACAGGTTTGACAGAAGATTGGTTTTAGGAGAGAAAATACACCATGGCAGTGGCGTTCTTAAATGGAAAAAAAATATAATAAAGTATTTATTTTTGGGGGTTTAAACTTCTTTGAATAACCAAGTCAAGTCTAAAATTTTCAATTAAAAATTCTTTCTGAAACTTTAACTGAATTTTTTGTTTGTCAAAATGAGTGTTGAAGAAAATAAAATCTTTTTCTTGGTAACATTAAGCTCTTAACTTGGACTTTTAGCTTTAACAATATCCACATAAATCACAGAACATATTAGCACATTCAATTGAGTTTCCTCTGTTACTATTCGAATAAACTGAACTGTTACAACTCGATTTTCCGCTACATGAACTGTATATTTTATAAGATAAACGTATATATTAACTAGACTTTTCCTTAAAATTCAAGCAGCCAAACCCCTTCTATAATAGCATTTAACGAAGTTTTTTTGTAAAGTCTCATTCTCTAAAAACCCTATTAAGGGGAAGTCTTATAGAAGCATGAACTTATCTTGCCTTCCTTAGAATCATTTAACAAATTCTGGATGATCAAATTCGTAAAATTATTTTTTGATTGTAATAGACAATAACACATCTCTGTTTTATTAGAAACCTTATAGAAACTTTGCTGTAGAATTACACATTTGGTAATTGCAAGCGAGATACAGATTTTTTTGCTTTATCAAGATTGATTAAAAATTAGATAAGTTTAGTGATTTTGTTGCTTAATAATTGAATGAAAACAGTAAACAAGATAAATATTTGAATACAAGATCAAATCAGAATCAAAAATAAGAAAATCTTCGGTAACATTTTCATAGTATGTATTATGGAAGACTAACTAAGAGTAGTAGGCTTAGTGGTTAGTGTATCAGACTGCTAAGCGAATGAGCCTGGGTTCGAATCCAGCTCATAGCCATCTTCTTTTCCGGGGTACTGCCTCTTGCAAGGAACTGACAAAACCTCCAAGAGTAAAATTTGTCTCGAAAAAATGCTTAGAGCCGTTCGGACTCGGCGCTAAACTGTAGGTCTCTTCCATTCTTGCAGACTAAGAACGCACACACAGGAATGGTTGAGAGTATAAGTCACTAGGCCTTGGCTCCTTAAGGAGCTGTCGCGCCAGTAAATTTATTTATTTATTTAACTAAGAGTTACTTTGTAAGGTGTTTAAAAACTTCAACTTATCTTAACTGCTTTATAGTGTAACTAATAACGTTTTTTTCCATATATTGAATGCTCTATAGCTTCCTCTAAATTAATTTCTGTGACACAGCAAGTAATTGATTTGATTCTTTTTGTGTTTTCCAGAAGAAGAGAATATGTAACTAATTTTTACATGACTGAATGTGAATTCACTTATTTAGTTGACATCGAGCCGAATGTTTTAATATTTGGATCTTGCATCTAGTAAACTTTGAAATCCTTCAACTTTACTGACCCAATATAGATCATTTAAAGGATCTGATGGAATATTTTATTTTCAATCAGCCTAGACAAAGATATTCTCTTTGAGAGAAAGCTTAATGAAAACTATAGAAGCCAAAACTTTTCACATTAAAGGTTTTCCATTAAACGAACGATTATATTTAAATGGATTTAAATTAAAAACGTGTGTTTGAGGAACTACAACAAAACTACTTTTTTTAGTTTTTTTCAAAGGATTCAATTTGTCATTTTGTTTGGATTATGAGATCACTCAAATAATGTCAGCCTTGACATTGCATGGTATCATCGATCTGGGGAGTGTAATTTTCTTTCACTCTGGGTTTAAGGTATAGCCTAAGTTTTTTGTTATTTGAAACCATTTTAAATTATTACAGATTTTTGAGATATACCAGCGATTTTAGAAAAAAAGAAAAAAAGGTTTCTTCGTCAAAGATATCCTCCAAGCGTTAAAGCAAAAATCTTATCTTATTGGATATAGTTCAATTACGGTTTTGCTCAAAACTTTGTAAATAATGAACTGAATAATTCGAAAAGTGCGTTTGACAAGGTACTGACTCTAAACTATTGTTAAGTTTTATTTACTTCAAATGATGTAAGCTTGTTAAAAAAAATAAAAATAAAATCGTATTCATTCGATGTCATCCTGTTATATATCTCCTTAAATTGTTTTGACAATTTTTGATTCTACTACTAAGACTTCATGGATATAATGATTATTGAAAATTTTAATGGTATGATTATCATAAAATAATTTCGCGTCCGGATAGAATTTTAATATTTTGGAACCAATTTGCGATAATAAAGGAGCTAAAATTCTTGAACTAGCCGAGGAGTATGACTTGCGTTTTTGCAATGATAATAGAAAAGGCGATTCAGTAGGTGAATTGATCTTCATCAGAGGAAATATTATACTACAATACCACATGCCTTTGGAAATAACTCTCAATTTCGCTGCTAGTAGCAACTATTATAACACGAAGTCACTAACCCCATTTTTGTTTGGAACAACCGGATACTTGAAACTTATCATTGAAATATTAACATAAGTCTTATAAAACAACAAGCGAAAGATTATACAGCCATTATTGCAGCTTTAACGAAAATCATAACGAAATACTTTCCGCGGCATAAGGAGCCAAAAACTAATAAAACAATTTAGCCAAAAGACAAATCCTTTAAATTTTTGGAACTTTTGGCAACGAATAACTCCAAGATTTGGAAAACACTCTAACAAGATGAATACAAGACAGTCACAGTAAAAAAGTATTGCGCTCATAAGCACCTCAAGGTCCTCAACTCAGTTTGGAAAAACTGTGAAGTACATAAACGGATACACGTCAAGCTTCTCTGTTTCTCTTAAAGCCCCGCGAGTCACACATCAGGAATCATTTTGATAAGCTTCTAAATGCCAGGCTAGCCTTACGAAATGACTATTTCAATATGCAGCCCCTCCAATTAAATACTGCGTTTAGTCTGGAAGATATTAAAGAAGTTATAAACAATTCAAAATCAAAGAAAGTTCCTTCTATTGATCGGATCCCGTTTGAATTTTATAAAACCCGATCAACTATTTCCTGAAGAGAATATTCCGGGTACCAAAAATTATATATTAAAATTACTAGATATGAATGAAACCAGAATACCAAATGAAGTATTAAAAATATAATAAAATAAAACAAATGGAAACATTTGCGAGGCATGCAAGAGACTACCATCCGAATGCGGAATTAATCTGAGAGTAAGGTGAACGAGCAACCTTATCTCTTAAGAAAGAGAATAGTCACTAATTAAGAACTAATTCCAAGAGCAAACGTTTTAATTTTTACTTGCGATTACAGGTAGTATAATGAAAGTTATACATTGGTGCAGATTAAAAAGATTTAAATAACAATCAAACATGACATTACTATTATAGAAAAATATATCTGATTTTCTCGCAAAATTCTGTCTTACTATCTCTGTCTGTCTGTACGTCTGTCTGTCTGTACGGATGTAAATTGAACTTTATCCTTAACGATCGGGGCCAATCGTCTTCAAATTTGGAAAATAAGGTTATTTTTAGTTCTTTTTAGCTCAAATAATAACTGTACTTGAATTTTTATGAAAAAAATATTGTACTTTTGTAAAAAAGGGTTATGTTTTGGTAAAAAAAAAAAATTAACATGGTGGGCTAGAAATGGTACCTCCAATAGGACCGGTTTATTTTTTCTTCAAATTTCTCGAGAACTTTTTTATCAATTACAATCAAAATTGATATTCAGGTAGATGTAGATAGCTTCAGTAATTTCACATTAAAATATTTTTAAAAACTTAATTTTTTTTTTGTAAAATCAATATTTTGAAAACGGGTAAGTGATTTTTTTTTAATTCTGTAATTCTTTTTTTTTAATTATTAAAAAAATGTTTAACAAAACTTTTTTTATTTAAAAACCGTTTCTACGATTTTGAACAAAATCACATCTTTTCAATTTTTAAAGAAATAAAATGGCGTTTAAATTATTCAGCTGAAAACTATTTTAGGTAATTTTTTCAAAATCAAATTTTTTATTTTATTGAATGCTTAAGTTCTATAAAGCTTTCTGTGAACTAATTTCTGTGATACAGCTAGTTATTGAGTGGATTCTGTATTTCTTTTCAAAAGAGAAGAGAGTAACAAAATTTTACATGACATTTAATTTTTTGGAAAATATTTTAAATTTTCCTTAAAAAAAAAAAAACAATTCTAATGGTCTAGCTACCCTGGAGTCTTCAAATTAAAAAATAGTTTATAAATTATATTTTTAAATTATTTCTGTAAATAAATAAGTAAATAATTAGCTGAATTAGTTGACGTCAAGCGAAATTAAGATTTTGCATCTTTACTTCCAAACGAATCTAGTAAACTTTGAAATCCTTGAACTTTAATGAGCCTTTATAGATCATTTAAAGGATCTTATAGAATATTTTATTTTCAATTAACCTCAACAAAACTATCTCTGGAACTGCTTTATTTTTTGAGGAAAAGCTTAATGAAAACCCTATAGAAGCCAAAACTTTTTACATACAAGGTTATCCGATAAATACACATTGATGTTGATGAAGGAATTTTGCTGGATCCCAAATCCAGGGTGAACGAGAAATTGTTCACCCTGGATTTGGGATATGGCCTAAGTTTTTTTTTTGTTGTTTGAAGGCTCTGCACTTCAGAAAACTTAAAAAAAAGTCTCACTCCACCAATTCATCTTCAAAAAAAACTAAATTGTTGGTTTGTTTAGGCAATGAAAAGACTATGGTCGTTGGTTAGGTAATTTCTTTGACAAATGCTCCAGGAGTAAAGCCTGCTGTTTTTGAAAGAACGCATTTCATCACAGCTTTCGAGTTCAACTCGAGTTTAACTCAAATGGCGTCCGGAAAGAGTAGCACGAGACAGCCCCTACCAAAGGTACCCGAACAGATCCTCGTGTCTAAAACTGCGACGATGGTGGCAGATAATAATATTTTAATCGTGTTGCTGACCATTCAAGGTCAACTTACAGGATTGCAAATCCAGATCAAAGAGCAGATATAAAGGAAAGAATACCTTTACTTTTTTCTCCCTCGCTTTAAGCAAATTAGGTCGTAATGGGCGCCCTCAGAGAAGTTATTTAGGATCCTAGTCCTAAATCTTAGCAAATCTATTCCAATTAAATAAAGGCCACAGTCCCAGATGTGTTTATGGCTAGCGAACCAGAAACAAAAAATTGTTAGAAGAGATCAGCCAAGAACTGCTAAAAGAGGAGGTGTCGCAATCTCTTACATTGGGAAGTGCGTAAGTTTCGGTCACTTTAGGTTTGCGTTACATACATCCCTCTCGAACAAGGGAGACGAATGTATGTATTGTTGACGTTCGCAGCCGTGGTACCTCAAGCAACTGAATTTACGATAGAGCTCGAGAAAGTTTAAGACTGAACTTGGAGGAAAATTACTTTTCCTTGACCGGTGATTTGAATGCCAAAGATCAAGATTGAATAATTCAAAACAATTTAATCCTAGAGAAAACCTCTAAATAATTGTGAGTTAAAACAACGTTGAATATGGCAGATAGGCCTCCAACATTAAACAAATTGGTTACAGACTATCGAGTACGGTAGTGAACACTGAGGACTTGAAGCTGTAATTCAGAAACGTACTTTTTGCAGCAGGAGTTTAATCCAGAAAACTATAACATCTTTATAATGGATAATCCATAAAGGAAATTGGAGGCTATGGAGTACAAGGTGAATAGGGCACCGTCTAAATCCCTTTATCTAAGATCTCGAGGACGAAAAAGTACTGGTACAAGCTGACGATCGTTGGATCAGTTTCTATATTTCAAGAGTCTTATAGAAGCTGCTTTAACCAGAGCCAGGAGAGCTTTTGCCCCGGCCCGACCCCACCGATGATTACCTGTTGGTACCCGGTATGGTTCAACGTTCTCTATCTCAAATGGAAAGGTTTCGGGTGTTTGAGACTTTGAGAGTGTTAGCTGTACTCCTCTATTTAAGTATTTGGAGGCTTTTTCAGTATATGACCGAAATATCCACGCACAAGTTATGTCCAAACGCAACGCAGGGATAGGGCAAAGCAACGAACAAGTTTTGGTGGCTTCTCAATGTATTTGATAATGGATAGTTGACTTGGGTCTTGCTTTAAAAAAAGTCCTTGCTAAACTTAAAGATGCTATCCTTAGAATTACACCTGTCATCACCAAGAACAAGAATGCAATATTATTGGAAACCATCGATTAAAAAGAACAAAACTTCCTAATGCCTTAACCACATCCAACTTGGTTATCGCAACTTTAATCTGATTCTAGCCAATTTCCTTGGATTAACTCCTCGTTCAACTCCAATTGATTCCCATACAAGAGATTATTATTATCATCGATCTAGAACAAGAACCAATCTCGTTAAACAAGAGCATCCATCTTGCATATTGCATACTGATGTTTGTCTGTCCATCAAAAAAACAACCCAACCAAAAGTGCACATTACAAACCGCGGTTTAGACCCATTGATCCAATCAGCATAAAATAGCTTAAAATTGTGGAGTAACACCTCGAAAACAATTTTCTCCTTCAAGTACGTGCCCAGGAAGTTGCGGTGTGAAACCACTTACACCAGCATGCCGTCCATGTACCTACCCCATCAATTCCATTTGGAACAACTATTTACGCAAAATGTATGTGAAGCACAGCAGCAGCACCACCACCACTCCTTCTCCAAGCCACTTTATCCCGAAAAGAATTCCTCATCTTCCTCAAAAAAAGTGATTGAAAATGAAAAACAAAAAATAATAATAATCGAATTAAATTCCATGAAAAAATCACACAAAAGACGTTTCACGGATGGTTAAGTGCTGATGGTTTGCCTTTTGCTTGCTCATCTTTTCTCTGTGAGCTCATCATGTCCATCTCTAGACGTGGCTTGATGGAGATTCCTTGTTATTTTTTTTTTCACTGCTTACTGCGGCTCATTCATGCTCATGTTGTGGTCAATGCGCTTGGCAAGGATTAAAAAAAATAGGATTGAGTCTTGGGTAGAATGAGTGGTATCGATTGGGGATGAGATAGGCGAGCGCGGCATGGCCACAGCAACGGATCGGAAATCAACGGAAATTACTTTTTGTGAATTGCAGCTGTTATCTGATTTTTTGGCGCCATAAATAATGGAAGGGGAGGGAAATTATGAAGAAGAGAATCATTTTGTTTTGTGTTCTTATTTTGATGGACTTGAGCCTGATGCACCGAGAAGAAGAAGAAGAAGAAACTTGTTAGGGTGCGCGATGCGTTAGCTCTGCTTTCGATTAGTGCCGCAGACTTCAGGCTTGTGGTTTGGAAGCCATCCACCATATAATCGTGTTCCGCATCATAAGTTACGTTCCAATTGCACAAACGTTAGGTATTTCGCACCTTTCGACAAGAGGCGCACACCATACACAACACACAAATTGACATCTAAATAAGAAGTGTAGAAGCAAAAGAAGCAATCTTGATTTATTTCACAGTATCGAGAGCCTTCATAAAGTGCATTCGGATTTTTTTTTTTGTATGTTATGTGGTTGCATGTGCCCGCACCTGGGAAGACTTAAGTTGAAATTTCCTTTTTCCTTTCGGTTTTGTTGCGGTGGCGGATGTTCCGCCATTGATTATAGGTTATTACTAGCATTGGGGTCATGGCATGCCATCATCCTTTTCCCAATACAATTTGCTTTCGTTCTCGATGTATCTGTATCTCTTTGTTTTTGAATGGATGAGTGCTGCATGTGGCGATGATGGTGTGCCCATAGCCATTTTGTGGGATTGAAGCTAGTTGTAGCAACCGTCGTACTTTGTTTCTTCCCATTTGGGATGGGATCATAAATTAAACAGACAAAAAAAAAAGCGAAATCAAACTAAACTAGAGATATGTGGTTCTAGAGTGTCGGATGAGCGGTGGGGGAGGAAGGATTTGGATGGAAGGTCTGTATGCTGGCTGAGGTATTTTTAGTACGGGCAGTTCTGCGGCAATAAAATTCAATTCAAGATGAAAGATAATTACATATTAATATGACGAAGGGAGGAACCACCATGGAATATAGTCGCCTGTGATCTTGAAAGGTTTATTTAAGCAGTTGAAGGTATCATTTCACATGTTTTTATTTTTCTAGACAACGGAAGTGAAAGAAACTTTATTCAGATAGTTCCAATATGACAAAGGGCTGAAGCTGGTATAGCTCGACTACCAGTGTCTATGCTAAGGAAATTTTCAAAAAAGAAGTCTAAACCCAAATATGAACCAGCCTCCAAATATATTTGAATTTATCTATTGACACATAGAGATCCTCGGATGCATACTCAGTGGTGTAGATCCTGCAGTATGACCTTCATTAATCTCCGCAAAAATCTTCGGCAATTCTGAAATCCTCCGAATTGAAAGCGCGAATATTACGGTTGAATTGTTTGAGGCGAGAAATGCAGCTAGCATTCTCTATAGAGAATTGACTGTAAAAGTAACCGTAAAAAAGGAAGAGACATGAAACATTTGAACCTCGACTGACATGAAGGTTCTAATGATGTTATCACCTCCAATCATTTTAAATGCTATCCTTTGAATAGCATTTAAAAGAATCAAGTGAGCTGAAGGAGCAATTGCCAGGTACAGGAGTAATGCTCTAGTTTTGGACGGATATAGATTTTCCCGAAAGGGAAAAAATCTACTTACAACGCCGAAGGAACTCAAGCATCTTCCAATATTTTTGGTGATATCGCATATGTTATAGTATCACTTGAGTTGGTTGATAATGCATGTACCAAGAAAACCAAGATGGTCGGTATCCGTTAGCAAGTGCCACTTATTTTTAATGGCAGAGGGATGCATTCCATTTTAGCGATATAAGATAGTACATTGTGTTTTCGAAGCATTAAATTCTACATGTGATAATACTGTCTAAATCAGAATTGAATAGCCTTAACAAACGTGTCCGTTTAAAGATGTGGGAAGGGGCGTAAGTGCAATCTGCTGTTTTGGTATAGGCTGAACAAAAGCTGTTTTCCGTCTGCTCAGAATGAGCCCTAAAAGTAGGATAGGTAGAAAAGCTTACATATTGGCTTTGCCAGCATAGAAAAATACCTCATCAGAAAAATAGGGAATATGCTGTTTGGAACGCTGGATTTATTTATCTCCTAATCTTTTAAGACTCTGGCCACTATACGAGATTGCAAAATATAAACATTTAAACTGGCATCATAGTCACTATCGAGGAAGCATTAGTGACCAGTTAAAGTTAAAAATCAAAAGGTTCTCTTAGTAGCGCATTCTTTAACTGAAATATTTTGGCATGAAAAATAATCCCCTATGACACAATGGCCAGATATTTCTACTAACTCATAGTGTGCTCATCAGGGTCAGAGATGAAAAAGAATTCAAGAGTATTTTCAGCAAGTTTGCTTGTCATCTCTGTCATCACATATATTCGGATGTGGTTTAATCAACTGGTTAGTGCAAGAACCATATATTAAGCTTCAAATATGTAAGTCACATCATTCCTTATGTATACAGCAAGACGGTGATTGGAAAAGAATATGTTATAACCATGCAGGATGAATTTCAACGGATCAAAAGCTTCTTTTAACGGAGATTAATTCATCGACACAAAGGTGGCATCTATAAAACAGAATGGTACTGGTGATTTGATCACTAAAAAATCCAAAAATAATTTATGTGATAAGATTACAAATTAGAAAAAAATAGGATTTAGAATAAATATTCACGTTAGTAAAATGAATTTAAAACGGTATTTTCATCCCTCTGTTACATTTCCATGAGCTTTTCTATAAATTTATATTTAAATATAAAATTTGCACTTATTCTATCTCATGTCATTGTGTTTTTTTTTACAAATTCAACTGTTTTATATAAAATAACTCTACAAAACAAATTAAAAGCGAAATAAAAGAGCTGAGCTTCGAACTCGATTTCGAGGTTTCATAAGAACTTGTTGTGTTTTGTAGGGTTTTTTCTCAAAACTTATAAAACTTTTATATTTTTTTAAAGCTCCCCGCAAAAGTTCTTTACCGACACAGCCAAAATATCAACAAAACGTTGCATCTACCTACTAGTATATTCGACAAGAGTGCTTGTGTGACCAATAAATTTGCATTGTTAAATCCTCTGCAATAAAATTGCCACAACCCGATCAAACAAATTTAACATGCATTTTGACCAGCAGCTTAACATCGCTTACCAATAAAACCAATTTCTAAGCATCCAAAAGGATAACTTATCGGGTAATTATGTCAAAACTCCATTTGCATTCAATTCGATTCCAGCGCCCGTGGTTCGGCCAACATATAAACATTCGATAGTTATGAGACTCTGCAGTAGCAATAATAATAATAATAATGTTAATAATCACCCAACATGGCCGGTTTACGTCAGATGAGAACTTCAAACTGTGAGTTGCGATCACAATTTATTTACTTTGTCTTCTTTGAGGATGTAATGGTCGGTCGTTGGTCGTCCTTATCGACAGTTGTATCTTATGTAGTCAATATAATAGGTGGAAACTTGTTGAATTTCTTGTAATCAAAAGAGGTTTGATTCTTCTTTGGTTTTATTCCTGGTGAATACCACACACTCATTTAACCATATCGGTTAAGCAATTAAAATGGCTCAGACGCACACATGGTATGGGAGACGCTTTAAGCTATACACAGTTGGATGGTTAAACATCGAGAAGGGAATATGATGGTAAAAGCTAGCTGCCGGTGTTGTGGAATAGATTTGGAAGATTTTTTTTTATTCTTTACTTTATTATTATAGGTGCCTATCATGCAACAATTAAAGTGGAATTTCTTATAGCTCTCTTGACCAGATAAGCGGATGTGTGGTTTCAATAGAATTTGGTAGAATACAGTTTTTTTCTTTTGGTTTTAGCTGGAAATGATATTTTAATGAGCTTGCGGCGCCTTTTACAAGAAAAGTAGACGTAAGTATGAAAATATTTGGAAAATGATTATTTAACTTTGAGTCAATTAAGAAAAAGTAAATTCGTTAGGAAATATTGAAGTAACTTTTTTGGCCGAAAGGGAATTTTATAACAAAGATCAAAGGAAAAAGATCTTGTATCTCTACAATGTCCTTGATGTTATTGACACTTAAAAAGAAAAAGAATTTGCATCTGCCACCAGTGTTATGGTAAAAATTAAAATTACTTAATAGCAGGTCAAATGAAATAAAATATCTCCATCGAAATTGCTTGCCATAACATTGACAACCTTGAGAAAACTCCTACCAACTGTTGCATTATAAAAGTCAAACATTCCTCAAATAAATGACTTTCTGCCCCAAAACCAGGTCACCGATATGCAACAAAGTAATACCACTGCTGCTACTGCAGTTCTCCTTCGAAAAGAATAATTACTCTCATTTCGTTCAACTAATTGCATTTTTCACCTAAAAGCCTCACACAATCTGACAAAACCCATTTGTAGATACAATTTGTGCCAGATTCACAATGAATAGAAAAATAAAAAAATTATAAATACAACCTCATCGTCTTATCAATAAATAATTTGCTTCCCATCAGCAGGTGCATATATACAGTCACACAGCGCACTATGCCACATCGTGTCGCCATCGTTGTTGTTGTTGTTGCCGCTTTATCTGCAAATGAATAAATTGCATTAACCGTACAGAGATACAGATACTCGCAACTAAAACATGATTTGACTATCTCATAATTTGCCGAGGCATTTCGGTCTATCGCGTTTAACTTTTAGTTTTTGCAAACGCAACCCATATCCATCCGCATTGAACCTCTCTTTTCTTGCAATGTTCACGTACTTATTTTTTAGTTGCAAGTGTACTGTTTGGTTGTTGTTTCCCCTAAAAACATTTAAACCAAACTGGCTTCAGATACATTGGACGAGGTAAATCCAAAAAATTGTTAATATATCATAATAAATCGATATATTCCAAGCTTCTAATAATGGATCGCCATTAGCCGGTCCTCTAACAACCACCACCATGGTTCAACTATCTCGGAACCATGTACCAGAAGTTTAACAACGACTCTGGCTGTGATAAAATAAGATCAAAAAAAAAAAAAAAAAAAAAAAACCGGCCCGAAACTGGACGGACACACATTAGTGCCAAGTAACATGTTTCTCACCATACACAGCCTGTGCAGCGCCACTGTCGCGCAGAGTGCTGCGTCGTCGGCCGCTGCGTCCTTGCAGCTTGCCAAGCTTAAAATTGCAAAATAACAGCTCGCCATGCCGGTGTGTCGGGGAAGCTGGTATCTTACGGTGCCCCAGAGTCGAACAACGACGTGCGACGGCCCGGAATAAAATTGATTCGATTTTAAATATTGATTTTGTTGATTTAAAAGACATGGCCAATGCGGCGATAAGAGAAATTAATTATTAATGTTAAATTGATTTTTGCTTTTGGTTAGGTTTTACCCCATAGTAGTATGCCCCATTGCTATGTACGGATAAAATGGGGTCTGAGTAATAGTGTCGTCGTATATAGTTTTTTTTTTTTTTTTTGGTTTGTTTTTTTTTGTGTTATGTGGTTTTTTAAGACTTGTCCGTTTGATGTGCAATCCTGCATATGGTTTTAAGCCAAGGAGGGTAAAAATAGTCGGGATGTAGCTTAAGTCAACTTTATCCAGTCGGGCCTATACAAATTCTAGGCAAACACATGCCTATTACATGTGTTTGTTTGGAACATAAAATAAATTCGTTGTTTAACACGTTGTTTGAGAATTGGCTTTTATATGGTGCCGGTGATCCTTGAGTTAATACGCCAGGTCGGACGTTGTGACTGTGGAATGTCGATGTAAAGAGGGGCACAAAGGTCTTATTTTTGGTTAACAACAGTTTGAATTTGTGTCCGGTATGTCGGTTGTTTATTTTAATCAAAATGGAGGGTTTTTATTCAAAATGGATATCAATGGTTGCTTTTGAGATAAATAAAAAATTATACAGTAATTTATTTCAATGTCAAAAAATATTAAACATTATTTAAGGATTAGTAACGAAAACCTATTTATTTGTTTCTTCCAATAACAAAATAGTTTTGAGTTGTTTTTTTCAATATTAATTTGGAAATTTATTCCGAAATGCTTGAGAGTTATTTTCGCATTTAGTTAGATGTTCTTTAAATTAAATTCAATCTTTTGGATAATGTCTAAGAAAAGTGTTCCCAGTTAAATATCTAACTCTACATTAATACCCGCACTGTTAATAAGCTCCAAATGTTCACTGCTGAGCTCAATTTTGATGCTCTATTAAGTGCGGGGATGTTTTTCTTAGCTGCACAATATGAATGTTAAATTCACACTCAACATTCGTCTCCAAGTCTCCAACTCTATTCTAGGGATCTGGCCTAGGCCTCCTTGAATAAGTTCTTTCATACATTCCATACACCGTCCAGCTGCGCACCCCAAGACTTCGGGCGATCTGATCTACGCCATCCTTTCAACATAAGCAAAGTCTGCTACCATTGTTTTCTACATTGAAAAGAATTGCAAAAGACTTTCGAGCTGGTTCCTCATCGCTCACAACATCTCCTTCGAGGTATTCGGCAATTCTCCGTTAGGCTTCATCTCAAATGCGGACACGTTATTAAAAACCGTTTTAGGAAGCACCCAATTTTAAGATCTATATAATTTTACTGGTATGACCATTGTCTTGTTTAGCAGGAGCTTTGTTTTAATGTTAACATTTCTGGATTTGAAGACCCTTGATAAACTTCAGTATGTTCTGTTGGATTTTAGTAGCCGCCCGCATATTTCTATTCCTTCATCCATATTGCTGTCAACTGCTACTTTTCACCGAAGCTAGTTTAAGGAATGTTCTATTTCAAATTCATGCACCACTACCCTGGTTGCTGGACCAACACTTTTTGCAGACGTAGCCACCATCAACTTGGTTTTCCCTTCATTAATATGACGGAGTCTTGTAAAACTTGTTGACTTCTGCCTATGTTTTCGGTGTGGTCTACGTAAGCCAATGTCTAGCTGGACTTGGTAATAATAAACCCTCTTGGTAGTGAGAATTTTTGATCATTTGGAAAAAATATGATGGAGTTCTAATCGCTTTTAATTCTAACGTCTTCCGCAGATTCGTCGCTGCCAAAGAGTGTCAAGACCCCCCCCCCCCTCTTACTTAAATACGGAAACATATTTGTTTCGCACTTGTGCATCATGAGAGATCGTTGATCCAGATTTGGCATTGGCAATGCCGATGTGTAAGCTTTTTCATTTAACCTACTCCTCACAACTCGTTCAAAGCAAACGTGTAAAAGAGTATTTGTTCAGCCTTTACCCAAAAACGTGAATCTTTTCCGCGAAGACTATAGACAATGAGAAATCATGTGCAATTTAACGCTTCGAAAACATGCCTTAATTCGAGCTGCAAAAGAAGTTGTCTAGCTGTCTGGCTATCTAGCTGTCTTCTATCACTAAAGGAGAATACACCTCCCTTGGCATTATTCATGGAAACGGATCATCTCGAAATTCTCGATAAACCTATGCATCTCTAACCAACTCTTGAACAATGATATTTGGACTTCCTCTGATGTTGTAAGAAATACCTTTCCCCTTCTGATCTGTGGCCACTGTTCAAAATTTTTATAACGTCCACAACTAGACTATATTACACCCATATCTGGCCCGGGGCTCCATGAATTCATTTGAGCCTCTCAAAGGAGAGCATAAAAAATAAGTGGAGATGATTACATCATTAGAACCTTATTGGACTTCCAAACCGTTACTCGAATATCGAAGGAATGTTTCATGACTTTCTCTTTTCTTCTGAAATTTCCACGGTAAATGCTATAACGCTGGTCGCGCTTTCAGGAATGCCGACCAATTTACCCTTCAGTCCTATTTCAATCGTAATATTAAGTACAGAGATATGATCTTTAACCGAACAGCTCGAATGCATGAAACTTTTTGCCTAACCCTACTCTTTATGATGTTCAGAAATTTAAATTCGATGGATTCGTATCGAGCTAAACTTAATTATTTTATTAAACTTTTTGATTTAGTTTAAGGAAGCATTTAAAATTTGTTTTTATTTTCATTTTTGCTTTTGATTTATTAGTTAGATTTCTTCAATTTTTTATAATTTATAACATTTATTTCAAAAATTACTTTAAAACTGTGGTGCAGAAAATGAAAAACTTTAAAATCGAGTTCGAAAGTCAACTCTTTCGTTTCAAATGTGAATTTGTGAATGCGTAACCATGTGGCATACACCTTAAAATATCGTTCAATACCAGTTTCATATAAGTCAGCCTAAGAAAATATATACATAGTAGTTCGAATGATTTCATTGTTTTTTGTTACCAAGAAATGTGCGGGGTGCTCCCTTGGTAATCGCGTAGAAAACCTAAACAAAAAATAAACAAATTGTAATCCAAGCAGGACAAGTGCTTCGATTCCACCAGCAAAAAACCTTGGGATTATGGGAATTCGTTACTAGCCCCATACGCATATATACATACATATATGCATGCAACATACTAGGTGGATAGTTCGCCGCCTTGCATCGCATCGTCTCTACATAAAGACAGATTGAAGTAATAACAACAACACGAATTCGTACGCATAATGCCAATGAATGCAAAATGTTAAACAAAGATTGTGCGTGCAATTATTTGTAATTGAGTACTCGATGGTCTTATATATTTGAGTTAATTTTTTTTGTTTATTTTTTCTTCTCCATCTGTATGAGCATTATGCAGTGCACGATTGCAGACAGACACAACAAATAATATAAAAACAAAATTAAGTAAAATAAACCAGATTTCACTTTTATTGGTGATTTTATTGAATGGGGTTTTGAGAGCATGTCTATAGGTTGATCAAGGTTTAAGGATTAATGTTAATGACTTTTTTTGAAACAATTCCAAACTATAAGAGATTCGAGTGAAATAAAATTTAAATTAGTAGAGTACTTTGTCTTGATGCATGAAATGATGCCATATTCTTTTTTGGTATATAGCAACCTGTTTTTTATTTTTATTTTCCAATGATTTTTCCAATCCGAATTTGAAAGAAAATATCCTGCTTTGGAAAAATTGATTTCTAGTTTTCCATCTGAATGAATTCAGATTGATTTGGAAATAATTGCTTATTTATATTAATCCAAATTAATGACCAGCAAAAAAAAAACTCCGTGGGATCTAACATCATTCATTCGCACACTTTCGGTTTCTTGTTTCTCTCAATTGGATTGAACACGTGAACTCAAAAATACAAGTGTTAAGTAACCCTCTTGTATGGGGTCATAAGTGCTGTTTTCCGCAAAAAAGTTCATTTTTCTGTTCCTATTTCTCAACATCAACGCGACGGAGGTATAATTTATTTCTTTAATAAAATTCCGAAAAAAGGTTATCTTCGGTTTAATGGTAGAGTTGCAACAATTCCCACTCAATAATCGAACTATGTGCTCATACTCAGTTCGATTATTTGTCTTGTGCATCTATAGATACATAGATACTTCTTAGACCAAACGCGTGTGATTATTTTGTAAGACTTCCATTAATTCGGCATTTTACCGAGAGAATCACGTTTTAAATGAATCTTAGTTTCGAACAAGATGTAGGTGTACACTTTTGGATAATTAATACCACAGACAAAAGTCGTAAGTCATGTATAGTGTGTATCTATGAACACACTTCGTTCGACGACTATTGGTAACTTATTTTATTTTTTTTATGGTAGATAGGTACAACGTATTCGTTGGATATATGTTAAAAAAAATTACTCGCATGTTTGATTTAGAATTTGAAAAGTGAAGTGAATTACAGGTAATGTTGGATTTGGATTGATAATGTTTACCAAGGTAACCCAATCTTGTGTTTTTTTTTTAGGTAAATTTAAAGGTCTCATTCTTTTTAGGAGAATGTGATTTTTTATAGAATTGATAAATAAGTATTTTCAAAAAATATTTGTTTGTACACTTATTTCGTTAACTCGTTCATTATCATCGGCGCAGCTACTGAGATCCGTTCTGGCCCTTCTTCTACAAATTCTTCCATACATCCCAATTGCTTGCCGACGCCATCCACTTACGCATCCTAAGGCTTCGAACGTTCTGGGTCTTCCGTATCTGTAAGACTTTGCTCTGGAACGCGGTTAAGAGATCAGAGTGCCTTTAAGTATGCACTTTAATATTCACTCCATTTGTGAGTACTGAAAATACCATAGTTACTAATACAGCAGCTTAGCTTTAATGGTAAACATTGTAAATTTTTAAGGCTTCCACGGAGAATCTGTAGGTTGGATCTTATCAGCCACTCACGTATTTCCTCCACCATAGAATTATTGGCTGGTACTTTTGAACCAGTGTAGCTAAAGGATTGCACTACTTAAAATGGACCAACACTTACTTCATGCAGTCGCAGCCACCTTGTATTTGGTTGTTATTTTCATTGATATGCAACCCCAGGTTTTATTTCGCTTGCTTGATCTGGATGAGGGAGTCTTGTACAGCTTGCTATTTTCTGGCAAAGCACAAACACGCAAGGAACTCCTTTATTGAAAGAACCAAATTTTTGTATGACCAAAAATTACGGCAAAAAATTCTGCAATCTCCCAAAGGCAGTAAAAATTGTTGGATTTGTAAAAAATATTAAAAACTCCTCAACATCTTCGGTTACAATGCTCATCGACAATAACAAAAACAATTGTTTACTCTTCAGAGAAGGCAAACTTGCTCGCCGCCCATTTCGCTGCCAGCTCCACGCTGCCGCATAGCAACGTTGCCCCTCCTGTACTTGAGAATGTAAATTTTTCCATGGGACAGATTTTTTTCCGCACTCGTACAGTAGCAAGAGTTTTTAAAGATCTCGATATACACAAATCCGCTGGCCAGGATGGTATACCCCCGATTCTTCTGAAGACGTGTTCTTCCACACTGGCATAGCCACTGCGTAAGCTTTTCCATCGCTCCTACTCTTCTGGAACCTTTCCTAGAAGATGGAAAACAGCATTTGTCCAGCCTGTCCCTAAGAAAGGTGACCCATCCTCCCCCTCCTCCTACCGACCCATAGCACTGACATCCCTTCTTTCTAAAGTCATGGAAACCCTGATTCACCGTCAGCTTAAGGAATATCTGGAAGATCGAAAGCTTCTCCATGACCGTCAGTATGGCTTCCGCAGCAGACGTTCCACTGGTGATCTGATGGCATATCTCACCCAACAGTGGAACAAATCTTTACATCGCTTTAGTGAAGATATGATTATTGCTCTTGATATCTCCAAGGCATTTGATAGAGTTGGGCATGAAGCTTGCTTTGCTTGAATGCTTGCTTTTGGGATCGATTATACTCTTGTTCGTTGGATTAGAAGCTATCTTCTGGTCCGTTCAATAAAAGATGTAATGGACGGATTCAAGTCTGATTACCACAAAATAAATCTTGGTGTGCCCCAGGGCTCTGTTCTGACTCCGACTCTTTTCCTCATTTTTATAAATGATCTTCTGTCTGTTACTTCTAATCCACTTAACTGTTTTACTGACGACTCTACCCTCAGCTTTTCATATTCGTTCCATAGTTCACGTCCTTCGCCTTCGGACGTACAATTGCAACGGTACCGTATGTCAAGCTCATTAAACTCCAAATTATACAGCATTTTCAAATGGAGTTATAGGAATCGTATGGAGCTTAATGCTTCGAAAACTCAATGTTGTCTTCTGTCTTTAAAATTGAATTGTCCATGAATGGCACTTACATCGAAGAAACCGAAAAGTTCTCGGTACTCGGTTATTGTGCCAGCGATGACCTCCGTTGGAAGGACCATATATTTGAGATCCCTAAAAATGCTGCTAGGTGCTTAGATTTTCTGTATCGGTATAAGAAGTATTTTCGCCTTCTGATCTGGCTACAATTTATAAAGCGTTTATACGCCCTAAACTTCGCTTCGCAAACATCGCTTCATCTGCTTGATAGAATACAAATTCGAGATTAAGATTGATAGGATTGTCCTTCCTTATTGTATCGTTTTTTTTTATAAAAAAAATTCAATCGAAGTAGCCAGCTGCGTTCCTGCCCTTAAAAGTTTCTCCCGTAATACTCGACTTGCAAGGATTTCTTATCCTTGAGCCCAATTTCCGACGTACCGTGAAATATATGGATTCTTTTTTAGCCGAACAACACGAATTTGTAATAGTTTACCCGGCAATATTTTCCATTCAAAACCAATGTTAATCGACACCTTCTGTCCTTCCCCTCCCTATTATCCTTATGCTCACGCAGTGTACTTAAATATAAATTTATTGGCGCGATGGCTCCTAGTGACATATACTCTCAACCATTCCTGTGTGTGTGTTGTTAATCTGCAGTGTACCTACATACATTACAAAAATAGTCCCGTGTGCGCGCGTTAATTACAAAAAAAACTTGGTGACAATAGTCCCTCTCTTGATTATTTACCAGAGTCACGGATTGCTTTCAACGATATGTTGAAGGGGATGCAAGGCAGACCACCTCCTTGTTGGAGTCCATTAAAGGTGTTCATTGGTCTGAGCAGCAAACTGAAATTTGCTTGGTTTTCAAGTCTTCCTCAATTAATTAACCGTCAAAAGGAACAACAAGGAAAACCTGAAAAATACGCAACCCCAGAAATGGAAATTGCCTTTACTACTTCTATAATTTTACATTATGTTTCTTCACTATGCGTTTATGTCCAAATCATTTTCTATTAATTAGGTTTTCCATTCAAAACGCTTAATTCCGTTACAAGTTTTCAAAGTTGCACATAATTACCCGACGGATTTTCATACCAAATCAATTGCCAATTACTATTAATCCATATATGAAATTTAATTTTAATCGCCCATAAGTTTTGAAATCATTGCTTCAATTAACAACAAACCGACGTGTAAATAAATTTCAAAACACATTGCAACAAAATCAAAATAAAAAAAAACGAACTACATAAATCGAAATCAAATAGACTTCGTTCCACAAAGGAAATAAAAAACCGTCCAAATAAATGAATCTTAGTTCAGCCTCCGACTGTAATTGCCTCTAAATATTGCCATTTTTCACACCTCTTTTTGTATCGACACCTCAACGGGCTGTTGCGACTCCCAAGACTCTAGACTGTGCCGGCTGTGTGGCACAGCATTTTCCCAACTACGAATGGCAAATTTAATTGCCAGCAAGCCATTCTATTTGCGTGCCTCGACGTAATTTTCGATGTGTGCACGCTGCAGCAGTGAAGGGACATCTCACCCGTCACAGGTTTCCCAAAATAGCATTTTCCAGCTCCTATATCAGAACCAATCCTTAAAAGACTCAACTATGTGGTGCTTTATAAATAGCCGAATCCCTAGTGCACCAAATAAATCAAAAATTTGTTGTTTCGTATAGGTTTCGTTAGCTTAGGTTTAGACGAAGCTTATAGCCGGGTTTTTGGTATTTTTTGCAGCTCTGATCAGTGTAGCAGCTACCATAAGAGTGTAGGCTGGGATTTGGAGGACGGCCGTATGGTGCCAGAGCACCAGAGAGCTGCCTACGTGTTGCAGATACTTACACTCGTTTTGTAGTGCATTGAGCTCCATTAGATATTTTTATTTATCTTTGCGATGCGAAAAGTTGAGTGTGTAAATATTTGCTTTGATGACGCAAGTGAAACAAACTGTGGTTTGGTAAGTCTTTTGCAGGTTGACAAAGAGACATCGAAATGTGGCTCGCTTAGATTTTTGTTTATTTTTGAAGCTTGTTTGGGACACTTACGCAGGAATACATGCAGGTGATGTCATCCTTATAGGGTGAACAATTAAGAATGACAGGAATAAGGAATTCTAGCTTTATTTTGGAACAATATTCATGTCATTATGTATGAAATTGCAGATCATTGAAAGGGTCGTTTGGCTTGGGTCGATCCAATTTTTGATGAATGGGTTTAGTATGGATGGAGTTACTTCAGGAATTACATCACAAATGTGAGCTCGTCAAAGTAATAATTGGTTTGTAAGATTAGGCTGAGAATTTGACGTTAGTTAAGAAAAAATAAACGAAAAGATGTCGAATGATCACTGCGGCAAATAGATGAATGTGCACCATCAGATGACTTAGTTACTAAATTGTTGTTGTAATATAAAGTGCCATCTTTTTGGAACCACAGCTTGGATACATTGATTTTGTTAAATTCTGACTTCCAGAAAGCCGGTAAACATTGCTTTTTTTCTGAAACCATTAACGTTATCAATGTTCCTCTCTGTTTTCCAAAGAAAGAAATTCATATGATTCATTCCTCCCCTTAAAAGTTTCTCCCGTAATACTCGTCTTGCAAGGAATGCTCATCTGTTCACCCTTGAGCCCAATTTCGGAAGTACCGTGAAATATAGGGATTCTGTTTTTAGCCGAACAACACGAATTTGGAATAGTTTACCCGGCGAGATTTTCCCATGCCATTTTGATCTGCTAACATTTAAAACCAATGTTAATCAACACCCCCTATCTCTCCCCTCCCTATCTTCCTAATGCCCGCGCAGTGTGTTCTACATTAAAAGGGAAACAAATAGTCCCTTTTGCGCGCGTTAATTATAAAAAAAGATATATGATATCAGACAATCTTTGTGGATGCATAGATTTTTGTGATTTGTTAAGCGCCATTATGCTTGTAAGCAAAGCTGATGGGCCAAAACTAAGCCCCGCTCGACTTGTACGGTTATTGAAAGGCACTATGATGTTTTCGAGAGAAAAGTCTTTTGGAGAATTTTTGGCTCCGTGAGCATGGGAAGATGATTTAAGAAATGGTAAAATCATGTATATTTTGAAATCTCTCTCGAAGCAGATGTTGTGGAAAAAATAAAGACCTGTAGATTTCGATGGGCTGAGCATAAAATGAGCGAACAGAAACCAGGTCGGAAATTGTTGCAGTTCTTTGTATGGTAGAATGGAACGTAGCAGTCATTTTAACATTGGAAATTATGGCTTAGTAGGCAAGGATGTCCGAAGCCTTTGATTGCAAAAGTGGAAGCCATCGGCCCTATATTGGCATGTATGGAAAAATATTTTGGATGATGACCGTACCCGATCCGATCCCGGTAGTTGCGCTGTTGATTTGATGATGATGATGATATTTTTGCTGGCGGCATTGGTGCAGTAGAGAAGATGTTTGCTTCTGACCCGTAGGTGTTTTTTTTTTTTTTTTTTTTTTTATAATTAACGCGAGTTAAGTTCTTATACTTTTGTCGATTCTCGATCAATCCGCAATCAAGGTTCTTCAATAAAAATGAAACACTTTGCTTTTTGCTGGTCAATCAATGAATCAATTTTTTTTATTCATTTCGCTTAATAACTACTTTATACAAAATCAGCAATTTGATGGGAAAGGAAATGAAATGTTATTTGATTCGTTTCCGTTCCCATTGTAACATTTATTTAAAATCGGCTGGTTTTTGGTATTACACAAGGTGTGACGATAAAATAAGGAAAGACATGAAACATTGCGTCGGTGTTCGAGAGGGGCAATTGTTTCAGCGGCAGTTCCATTTCCTATCAATCTTAACGCTCTATTTTGTATTCTATCAAGCAAGTGAAGCGATGTTTGCGAAGCACCTGCCCACAGGTGGGAGTTATACTCGAGTTTAGGGCGTATAAACGCTTTATAACTTGTAGCCAGATCAGATGGGGAAAAATACTTCTTACACCGATACAGAAAACCTAAGCACTTAACAGCATTCTTAGCGATTTCAAATATATGGTCGTTCCAATGGAGGTCGTCGTTGACACACATACACTGAGTACTGAGAGCTTTTCGGTTTCTTCGATGTAAGTGCCATTCATGGGCAATGGCATTGGGGGTATGTTAAGCTTTAACGACAGAAGACAGCATTGAGTTTTCGAAGCATTAAACTCCACACGATTCCTATTACCCATTTGACAATGCTGTATAAATCGGAGTTTAATGAGAGTTAGTTCGATACTCCGGTTGAGAGAAATTTTTCGAACTCTTATTGCAATCTAGAGCGGTCCTTGAGTTTTAAGTGAGAAAAAAATCTTTCATGTTGGTATTTCTAATTCTTCTTACTATTGTCGTTCAATTTCATGTTGCGTTCTAAAAAAGGCAATGTTCCTTACAGACACATAGTTAAAATATTATTATTTTTTTGGTTATAATTTTGTGTTTTAAATCAAGATCTTTGACTCACATTTCCCAATTAGGGAAAGGGATCTATTGGTCTTTTCATCAGCGCAATTCTATATCCGTATTTGGGCGTAAGAGTCCAACCGTTAAATAAGCAAATTTAGCTTTAGATGATTTAATACCAAATCGAAATTTCTGGGTTTTATCGATATTGTTGGTATGTTTTCTACGATTTTTCACCAATAGTGTACTAGTGCCCCGTATCTTATAGTGGTTAGTGTGTCAGACATACTAAGGGAAGAGCCTGGGTTCGAGTCCCGCTCATAGCTACCTTCTTTCCCGGGGTACTGTCTTTTACGAGGAACTGTCAAAATTTCCAAGAGTTAAAATTTGTCTCGAAAAAATGCATCTAATGTAGCCGTTCGAACTCTGCGATAAATTGTAGATCCCTTCCATTTTTGCAGCTTAACAACACATACACAAGAATGGTTGAGTGTATAAGTCACTTAGGCCTTGGCACCTTAAGGAGCTGTCGCGCCAATAAATTAATTAATTTATTTATTTATTTAGTTAAGCAGTGATGACGACCAAATTAATTATTTCCACACGTTCGGCAAGCCGCTTTAATGACCATTTTCAAAGCTATATAGCTATCCTGACGCTAAACAATGGGAACAAATATCTGCTTCCAAGAACATTACTATTGATGAAGTTGCTTAGGGGGAAAAAAACTACGGTTCATGTTTCTGATCCCTCCTAGATCTTGGTGTTCTCAAAAACCTGAACGGGATATCAAAGAATAAAAATCTCACCTTTGCTGTCAAAAAATGAATCCAAACAAAAATACAAAATTATTAAATTTTTAAATGAAATTTTTAAAAAATTAATTACAAATAGAAAAAAAAATTATTTAAAATGTTGTTATGTAGCATTAATTTGGTTATATTTATCTTTTCATATTTAAAATTTTATTGAAATCCATCGAGCCGTTACCGAAAAGTCGAAAATTAAAAAAAACGTTATAACAGGTGATTTTTTTGAGGTTAGGATTTTCATGCATTAGTATTTGACAGATCACGCGGGATTTTAGACATGGTGTCAAAAAGAAAGATGCTCAGTATGCTTTGACATTTCATCATGAATAGACTTACTAACGAGCAACGCTCGCAAATCATTGAATTTTATTACCAAAATCAGTGTTCGGTTCGAAATGTGTTTCGCGCTTTACGTCCGATGTATGGTCTACATAATCGACCAAGTGAGCAAACAATTAATGCGATTGTGACCAAGTTTCGCACTCAGTTTACTTTATTGGACATTAAACCAACCACACGAATGCGTACAGTGCGTACAGAAGAGAATATTGCGTCTGTTTCTGAGAGTGTTGCTGAAGACCGTGAAATGTCGATTCGTCGCCGTTCGCAGCAATTGGGTTTGTGTTATTCGACCACATGGAAGATTTTACGCAAAGATCTTGGTGTAAAACCGTATAAAATACAGCTCGTGCAAGAACTGAAGCCGAACGATCTGCCACAACGTCGAATTTTCAGTGAATGGGCCCTAGAAAAGTTGGCAGAAAATCCGCTTTTTTATCGACAAATTTTGTTCAGCGAGGAGGTCTACTCTTACCACTATTTTAGCCAGGACGCTAAAAAAATGACTTAAAACAAAAAAGAATTTTAAAAAAAACAATTTCTTAAACTTTTTCGTGAGGCCAAAAATATTTTCTTTTATTTTATTTAAAAAAGTGATTTAGAGACCATTTTTCATATTTTTTTCTGAATATATATTATAATTAAAAGAAATGGGTTTTTTATTTTAATGTTTTTTTCGTGCAATTTATTTCTCAGATTTCGTGATAAATTTTTAGTTTTTCAACATTTTTTTTCAAACCGTCAGATTATGAAAATCCCTCCAAATAATCGTCAGATTATTGGTCAGATTAAGTAGGACATTACGCTGAAATGCCTGCACAATAATCTGACACTTTTGAGCATTTCAAAATGGTGATTTTTCTTAAGAAGCCACCACGAGCTTGCGTTATGTCCGAGTCGAGTGAGCTTCTTTCGGGTTCAATTAACACCCCCTCTGAAAATCTGAAGCGTTTGAATAACTTTTTATTGTTTTCATTGTTTGCGCTACAATACAGCCACCCCAACCATATAAACAGGCAGATTGACATCTCTCCGTTATCAGAGACACATGGGGCACTATTAATTTCTGAAGCTCTAATTCCATGTGGCTGTTTTTTTTACATTTTCCCAAGCCCACAGACGCTCCCCCACGTTCGAACAGATAGATATATGTACATCACAAACACTTTTTTCATTTCTACGGTTCATTTTCATTCCGGTTCTATAATAGGTTCCGTTATAGAACAAATTTCGAAAAATTCATTTTAACTGAAAGATGTATTTTTGTAGGAAAATAGCACCCTGAAAGTTTTATCAAAATCGTTAGAGCAGTTTTCGAGAAAATCAAACTTTTTGTTAAAGATTGTATGGCAAGTACCGTTATTTTTTGACCTAGAGCAAAAATGAAAAACATCCAACGAGATATTACCAAATAAATACTAAATACCAAGTTTGAAGCAAATCGGCCTATCCGCTCAGGCTAGCGCGAATGGAACAAACGGACGTAATTTCCGGACCCACTTTTTTCGTAATATCATGTTTAATTGTGAGAATTTTTTTTCACGAATCCATAATTCATAATAGCCTTATTGTATCCATAATGGGAAGTAAAAAAAAAATCTGCTTTTAAACTTGAAATGGCTCAATAACTAAGTTCCGAGAAGAAGCTCAGTATCTATTTAGCTGCTTAATCCGCGAAGTTGGTTGACTTTGGTCCGCCTTCGTACAGTAGAAAACGTTTCCAAAGATCTTTATATACACAAATCCGCTGGACCGGATGATATACTCCATTCTTTTGAATAGATATTCTTGCAGAATGACAAAGCCACTGCGTAAGCTTTTCTACCGCTTTTAATCTTTTGGAATCTCTCCTAGAAGATGGAAAACTGCATTTTAATGTGACCTCTTTTCCCGCTCCTCTTACTAACCTACAGCACATACGTCCCTTCTTTCTAAGGTCAAGAAATATCTCGAAGTCCAAAAGGCTTTCGCAGCAATCGTACAACTGGCGATCTGATGGCATATCTACCCGGAATTGGAACAAATCTATACATCGCTTTGGCGAAAGTAGGATAATTGCGGTTGATATTTCAACGTCATTTGTTAGAGTTTGGCACGAAGCATTCTTTTAGAAAATGTGTGCTTTAGGGATGGATGATATACTAGTTCATTAGATTAGAAGCTGTCTTCTGGAACGTTCAACCCAAACTGCAGTAAATGGTTTAAAGTCTCGTTTTACAAAATAAATACTGATGTGCCCCAGGGCTCCGTTCTGTCACCACAACTTTTTTCCTCACTTTTATAAATGGTTTAATTCATTGTAACTGTTTTTTTGACGACTCTACTCTCAGCTTTTCAATATCGTGTGGTGACCGATACCGTATGATAAGCTCAGTTATACACATCAGAATTGTCAAATTGGGAAATAGGAATCGTGTGGAGTTTAATGCTTTGAAAACTCAATGCCGTCTTCTGTCATTAAAACTAAACATCCCCCATGCCATTTTCCTTTAAAAGCAGTTGTATCGAAGAAAGCGAAAAACTTAAGTACTTAGTATGTGATTCAACCGGTAGGATTCCGGTAAAACGGCCATATAGTTGAAATCACCAAAAATGCTGCCAAGAGCTTAGGTTTTTTGCATCGATGCAAGAAGTTTTTTGTTCCTTCTGATCTGGCTTCAATATATAAAGGGTTTATACGCCCAAAACTCAAGTATAACTCTCATCCCTTGGCAGATGCTTGTCAAGCATCCTGCTCAATAGAATACAAAATAGAGCGTTAAGATTAATAAGAAATAGAACTCTCTTTAAGAAATTTGTCCCTCTTGAGCAAAGACGCAATTTTTCATATATTTCCTTATTTTATCGCTGCTTTAAAAAAAATGCTTACTCGTGATAGGAGCCTGCATTCCTTCCCTTAAAAATGTCACCTGTAATGCTCATCTCGTTGGAAATGCTCATCAGTTCACGCTTGAGCCCAATTTCAGGTGTACTGTGAAACACAGGGATTCTTTTTAAGCCAAACAACACGAATTTGGAATAGTTTAACTGGAGAGGTTTTACTTTGCCATTTAAATTAGATAGCATTCAAATAGATAGATAGATAGCATTTTGTCTCACCCTCCCTAATTTCCTAATACTGACACAATGTGTTTTAATATTAAAACGCCTAAACAAAATCTCTTGTGCCGATGTTTATTATAAAACAAAACACTAAATTTTAATTTTCCTGGCAGGCTTGATTCAGGCTTTTTAGTCCTTCAAATAGCTTTTATTTTCTCAACTTGCTTTTTCTAACGAAACTTAATTTTATGTTTTTTACTTGCGAATATAGGGACTATAAGGCAAGTTTAGGATTCCTGAATATAAAAAAATTGAGATAACAATCAAACATGACATTACGATCATGGAGAAGTCTAAGAAAGTGATCGAGAAAAAATGTCTGTCTGTCTGTCTGTCTGTCCCGGTGTAAATCGATCTGCAGCCTAAACGGGTTAAGCGATTGCGTTTAAATTTTGTATGTGTGTATCTCTTGGCATTCCTCAGAGGCGAAATTGAAATTTTATTTTTCCGGCTAAAAACTTGAAGTACTTGCCATACGACCATTAAGGAAAAGCTTATTTTTCTCGAAAACGGCTTCAAAGATTTTGATGAAATTTTTTGAGAATTTTTTTGTTGGCATTGGCTATCATTTCATAAGAACCGCATGTACGGGAAAAGTTTATTAACGGGACCTTTCATATAACGGTTTTTTTTAATTTTTGGCTTGTTCGGTAACGGCTGTATGGATTTCTGTCAAATTTTATATTTAAAAAGACCAAGATAGCCAAATTAATTCTGCATATAAAAATTTTAATAACTTTTTTTCTAATTAAAATTAATTTTTGAATTTTTTTTTTTTTGAAAAATCCATATTTTTAACACTAATCGTAAACAAATTACTTTAAATTTAAAAATAAATTTTTTTTCAAAAAAATAAAAATAAAAGACAGGATTTTATCAAAATCCGTCCTACAATTTTCGAAATCCTTTTTTTAAATTCTTTGTTATTTAAGACGTATGGTGGCGTGCTTCATTTTTACTGAAAACCGTTAAGTATTGTGGTTTTGATAGGTTTTATAAGTTCAAACTGTGTTACTTTCAACGTAAATGTTATTTGTTTCTGTCCAAGATCTTGGCTTTCAATGTAATTAGGCACATAAGAGCAAGTACGTGCGACCCAGTCGTACCCATTTTTTTTTTTAACAGAAACTAAACCCGATCTCCATAGGCAATGCAATTTTGGGTATATGCTTAT
Source organism: Platycheirus rosarum (assembly GCA_963971375.1). NCBI lineage: Eukaryota > Metazoa > Arthropoda > Insecta > Diptera > Syrphidae > Platycheirus > Platycheirus rosarum. Next base: position 15,859,405 of record OZ020507.1, read on the forward strand.
ACTGGGAGTTTTGATGCCTTCCAGGTTATGAATTTATTTCCCTTCTCTTCTCAACAAACTTCCTGTCAAAAAGGCCATTAATTACAGGAATATTAGGCGTTTTAATTATCCAATTCCAGGGCAGGACCACAGATTTTTAATGTGTATGGATTATGCTTCAGAGATTTAGGGATTGTTCCAAAATTCTATGGAAACAACCTTAGCTCTTCCTATCAAAACTTTCGGCAATGCCAAGCTCAAAAATTCAATTAAAAACTCTGTCTTTCTTCATTTAATTTTATTTCAACTAACGTTTTAGATGCTAAGATGTATCTTACATTCCTCACTTTACTGTATCAAAAAAAAATTACTTAAGTTCAATACATTGATCTTTCCCAGTCTATCCAGATCACGGCTTCATCCACCTATCAAGCTGAGTTAAAATATTTTTCACATTGATTGGGAAATTTCCCGCCATGCTGCACTTAATTTGTCTTCCAATCCCGCAATGAAATGTATCTGTAAAACGGTTATGGTTGTAGATCTCCCGCAACAGGTAGTTTACCGGTGCGCGCGCACACAATTACCGTTCTTGTGCAATGTCTATTAAACCGAATTGGTCATGCTGGGTGGTAATGAAGAGAATTCTTTTTACCAACAGCTAGAGCTGGATGTTGCAACTATAACACCGTCCTCAACTAAGTGAATGTGTGTGTGTTATGCGAACCTCCAACTCGCTTAACTATTTATCAATATTCTCGTCTTGAGATTGGTATTTGGGTGAATTGATGGAGACGCGCCCACTAAAATATATTTTTTTTATTTTTATTTGAAATCTATATCCCACAGGGGCTAGTCCCTGTCAGTGCAATTTCGGGGCGGAAATTGTATTACGCCAAATAAATATTATTTTCTTAGTTTTTCCTTCAAATACAATAAATTTTTCCATCAGCCATTTTTTTGTGGGAAAAGATATAATGTGTTGAATTTGTGATGCTGGGTGTTCACTTTGACCGTCTGCGTTTAACATGAAAGATAGAAATTGGAGTTGGGGAGAAAGGCTTCATGATTGCATGTCTTCCATGTTTGATGTGGTCTACACACATGTAGACACAATCGGTGCGAGAGTGCAATTTGATGTTTTTAATGGACACCCGGATATGATCTCAAGTTAAACAGGCATTTGAAGAAAAAAAATCAAAAAATATAAGAGAAACGTAAAATGTCCAAAACTTGTTGGCTTAGCTATGAGGGATTGGAATTTGTATCTTTGATTATGAATTAAACTACGTTTAAGCTTTAATTTAAATATTTTCCAACACAATGGCCCATTAAATGCAATATTGTTTCCCATAAAAACGACTTCATTTGACCATAATGCCAAAATTTAACGCTTTCACTTCTAATGTTTTTTTTTTTATTTTCATTTTATTACTTTTTACAAAGAAATCTCAATTTGATAGGCTCAATAGTGCTGTTGCACAGACATGGATATTGTATTTCTGGATAACTTAACTCAACCTGTCTATCATCGCCAAGTCATCGTAAGGGTATCGCTAGCTGCTGAAGTATACTGTGGTGCAAGATACTTTTTTTATAAAGAGAAAGTAATAATGTATCTTGTCTATGAAATTTAACCCAAAACGGAGGTGAGCCTTTAGCTGTTAGATGATGTGTATGCCCGCACTTTTATTTCAAGCAGACATGATTTCATGACAAACGATGAGGAGTTTGCTCACATAACCATTTGTCTGGGACTTCTTTGGTGCTTTCAATGAAATTGCTTTTGTTCGATTGTTTTTGAAGGAATTTATTTGGAAAACTTTTTGTTTTTGATTTTTCTTGAATTAATTAATGATAGGCTGGAGTTTTTTTTTCTTATAAATTTGAAAACATGTGGACGGATTATTAATGTCAATTATAAATTGAGTGAAATTGGCGTGGAGTTGAGTTTTTGCTACTTTCCTCAACCAAAGTCATGTAAGACAGTCTTAGGTATTCAAAATAAGTCGTATTTCAAGATCATAAGACAATGACTTTTTCAAATTGATTCATCTTAAAAATATGCAAAATAAATTAACAACCCATTTGGTTATGTTGTTTTTTTTTTTTCAAAGACTACCGCACCTTTGCCAGTAAACATAAATATTTATTCAACACATTTTTTTAATTAATACCTTAAAAGACAATAAAGGTATCTCCTTACATATTATTGAACCTTAAACAGAAGAAACACGAAAAATGCATTGCCATTAAATTGTATCTTTTTTGTTTGTCAGATGTGTCGGTGCCACTGGAATTTTTTTTTTGTAAGTTTTGTTTTAAATTTTTTTTTGTAATCCAAATTAAGCAGCACCAAACCGTCGACCATAAGGCTTTTGTTTTGCATATGGTAAAAGCTTACTGGTCTTTAGCGGCGACAATAAATACAAAATTTATTACCATTGAGAGTATTTAATTTTTATTGGAAGTTAAATGAATGTTGTCGAAGTTGGTTTCGATTAAATGACAGTTCGAGGTTGAAGTAATTTGTCGGGAAGGAAGTGGCTCAGTTTTTTGAGTGGAATAAAGAACAGGGAGGGAGGTAATTAAAAAATATTTTCAACTCGAAAATGTTTCAGTTTTATTTAAATTTTTTCTTGTGTATTAATAATTTCGATAAATTGGTTAATATTTATGTTTTGTTGTATTTGTGTAAGTCTTAAAGTTCCAGCTGGTCCAAGCCAATTTTGTGACAAGATGGCGGCCAGTTTTAAATAAAATCTGTGTTTGATTTTTTTTAATAAATCAAATATTTCCATTCTAACTTAATTTTTAGATTCGAAAAAAAGCGTCAAAAATGTTGAAACTAGTGAATTTCGATAAGAAATGGGGAAAATGTGAATCCTAATGTAAAACCTAGAATTCACTGGTCTTTAGCCTTAAGATCATTAAATATAAAACAAAAATTCAATTCCTTAAACGAAAATGTTGGTCGTAGAATTTAATAAAAATAATATTACAATTTAATCACTAATACTCAAAACAATTAAAAAAAAAACTTCAAGATTAGAACATGCAAACAAAAGAGTTCAACTGCAAACTTCAATTTGAAAAAGAAACAGTTCTATGCATGCATTTACTGCTTAACAATTTAAAAAAAAATACTTGACATCTTTTCTTAAGAAAGCAATAAATACGCACGTAAGCCCATAAACAAAAGATTTGAACAGTGAACTTGATTTTGAAAAACGATACAAACCTATGCATGATTTTCCTTGTTGAAGACTTAAAATACCCTTGAAATAAAAAAAAAGCCAGAATTATGCACGCGAACACTCAAAAAAATGAGATGAACAGCGAACTTGATTTTGAGAAAAATGACAAATCAATCACAAATTTGTTGCTTTGAACATAAAAGTTTGTAGAAAAGCTTATGATTCCTCAAACAAAAGAGTTGACCGAAGGACTTTATTTTGAGAAAAGTAATAATTTAACCACAAATGCATAGTTTTTCTGTGAAATTTTCTTTGCGCCACGGAATACCAACATTCTTAAAAAAAAAAACAAAGAATGAATCTTTAGACACTAATTTCCCTATATTTATTACTTAATTTGAATCACAACATGAACCCATTCAGGGCAAGTCAATTATTTAATGATCAACATGATTTAACATATGCATATAACTAATTTTGCTTCACTATCCATGATCATGCTCATAAACAAAAAAAAAAAAAAATTATAACAAAAAAATGTCTTCAAAATGGCCTTCAACGAACCATATCAAGTTTCAACCAATAATGGTGCCCATCGTCGTCGATTGGACAATGTCAACAGAATATATAAAACCACGAAAAAAAACCGAACCTGTGATCACAAGAAACACAAAAAAGAAGTTCTTTAAAAAAACTGAACCACAAACTGACAGCAACATTGGCTAAAACTAAGAAGCAAACAAAAAATGTCCTCACAAAATATATCTTTTTTTCCTACTGTCATTTGGTAAGGATGCTTTACTTAACACACATACACGTGAAAGCAAGGGAAAAACAAAGAGACTTTGTTGAAGAGAAGACCAAAAAAAAAATGTCTTCAAATAAATTGATGTCGAAATCTAAACAGAACAAAGTATATCTTGGTTGAGATACACGTCGCGTCGTCTACCTTGTGTTGGGCAGACTAAAGGACATTTTTTTTTTTTTTTTTCAAACCCACTACTGATCCACAAAAGTAGCCTGAGCTTACTGTTAATGCTTATTCGCTCTTCATTCCATGAACTGGGTTTTTTGTTCTTAACGTCGTCTGCTTTGCATTTCCGAAAAATGTCAACTGGTGATTTTTGATAGAGATTGACCGCTCCGTCGGCGATCTGGCCATCCTGAATAACTTCTGCATTGCCAGAGAATTTTTTAGTCCAACTTTTCCCGGTTGGATTACTTTCAACTTTTTCCGCCGTACTGTGCCTCAAAACATCCTCACTCTGACTGCAAATTGATTGCAGCTGACTTATGAGGACAGAAATTGTCTCAAGGAGACAAAATGTCAAACAATCAGCATGAATGTCGAACTTCAAAATTCATAGAAGCTTCTGTCTCACCCAACAATTTGCATCGGACTATGAGTTATGTGGCCATGTGATGCTAAAGGCCAAGTGCATTCGAATCGGTACATATATTTTTTTCACCGCGATGCAACTTCATCGATAAGGATTTTAAATTAACGAGATATGTCAAGTGGGTATTTTGAAACGTTTTTGTTTTTGTCTTGCCGTTGCTGTTGTAGATACTTTCTGTAAGTTTTTTTTTGTTTTTTTTTCGAGATATCAGAACATAATGACATTACAAAAGACTTTTGAAGATATTCAAACTGATTTTGATCGTAGTTTTTCAACAAAAGATACGCCATGAAGACACAAAAAAAATCAAACAGAACCAAGGAGACAAGTTGAGAGAAACAGAACAGCAAACTGGAGGAATGATTCTTTTGCGAAATATATTGGGCGATGTATTCACCTTTTTTTTAGTTTGTCAGAGTGTTTTTTTGTGTCCTTGAAGGCAAGATGTTGCCCAATTCTTTTTGAAGCTGGTGGTGCTGAAATGCCCCCTTTCAGTCCTTTTCTGGTTTTATTTATGCAATTTTTTTGTTGGTTTCCTTTTTTTGTGTTGTGAATGCTTCTAGTTTGCTCTGAATATCTTAGGTCTTTGGATGATGATGGCTTGGGTAACTTTGGTATACCAGATATATGATTTTTTTTGTGTACGGGTTTGTTTTTTATTTCTGAGATCTGTCAGCAGGTGAATTTATGTTGGTTTTCTTGACCAGACTGTAAATCATTTGGTAGTTGGATGGGTTGTTTTCGGTATTTTTCTTATTGACATGATGGAAAAAAGAAGTGTTTTTTGAGTTTAACGTTTCATCTAATTTTATTTGGAGCATAGCGAAAAGCTGCTTGTTGAATAAAAGTATTTATTTTAAATCATCCTTAGATACTAGAATCACTCCTGGTTCTTTAGAAAACCGTACAACTGCAGAGACTTTGCAGATGCATTTTGTCTTGTTTTGGTTCAAAAATAAGAAATAAACTACTGCCACTCGTTAATTTCTTGCTATGTCAAAAATAAATATAGAAAAAACTATAATTTTTCAAAAATTACCTAGGACAAACGAATAAAGAAACAAAAGAGCTGAAAAGCGAACTTGATTTTAAAAAAAAATACCAATTTAATCGCAAATTTGTTTTCTTCTATTTTTTAAGAAATATTAAAGACATTGACACAGTGCAGAGTCTTTGCAGATCCATTTTATCTTGTATTAGTTCAAAATTGAGGAAGAAACTACTGCCTCTCATACATTTCTTGCTACGTCACAGATAATAAATAGAAAACTATAATTTTTCAAAAATTACCTACAGCAACAACAAATGAACAACAACAAACAAAATTGTTCAATCCTAGGTAGAGTTGTCATTACGTTGGCATGACATTATCAGTTGCATTCATGCAGAAATATAAACATAGGGGTCGCGCATGCCCCATATTGCCTGACTCAATGAAAATATACATTCGTGTATCGACAATATCGCTGAGAGTTAACTTTCAACAACTAAATTATCAATTGGTCTATAAAATAAGAAAAAAACAAGCAAACAATTCCACAACCAACGTGCAACTTGACTAAAGAAAACCATGCATGTGGCACAGTACAGTGGCAAGTTTTTCAGTGTTTTTTTCTTAACCAAAAATAGGCGTGAGTTAACGTCGTACATATAACTCCATGCTCTGACTAGTCATTTTTATTTTACTATTGGTAATAACTGGATTTCTATCCAAGAAATAATTTTGTAAACCAATATAGGAGACAGAAAAAAACCAAACGTACGTGCAATTAATCGAAGAACTGACAAAGGTATTGGTGCAGCAAATTTGGCAAAAAAGGCAAATAAAATTTTTTTTTAATTTAAAGTTTAATAAAATTAAATTAATTAAAAAAACTGGATTGAATGCCTAAATTGGGTAATCTTAGACTTGAATATTAAGAAAGGGTTCGAGCATCAGCTCCTTTGTTTTAGGTTATTTGGTTCCTTTATCTTTAATGATTTTTTTTTAAAAGCTTTTTAATGAAAGGATGTTTGGGTAGAAACTACAGTTATTTTGGTGAAACTAACAATTTATTTCACTGCATAAGCCGATAAATTGGGCAAATATCTTCTTCAAGGGTTGCCTTAAAATCTACATTGAAAATAAACAACTTGGATTAGATTTATGTTACTCTTAATTCAAAATTAAATTGAATCAAATGATTGCATAAATAAATTGAAACAGATTTGGCTTAAATGGCTGAATCGCGGTTATCTAAGACGTCAATTTTAATAAAAGTTTCGAACATCAACTCTTTTGTTTTAGATTACTTTGTTCCCTAATCCACAATTTAAACGGCACTAAAGCGCTGATTAATGAAAAAATGTCTTTATATACAAACAAAGACAAAGACAAGGCAAACATCTTATCCAAGTATAACGTTACGTCATATGTTTAAAATACTTAAATTTAATTATATTTTTCGTATTCTCAATTAAAAATTTAATGAAATCAAATATTTTTCTTGAAAAATTTAAAAAATATTTGCCTATGGCTAAATTGGGGTAATCTGAGATGTCAATGTTAAGAAAACGTTCGAACATTAGCTCTTTCGTTTTAGTTGCTGAACTTTACAAACTTCCCCAGCACAAAGCCAATCGAAGACGAAGAAAATTCGGCAAATATCTCTTCCAAGTGTTACGTGACGTCCCATATTATATTTTTCCTAATTTTTCTAACAACAGTTATTTCATTTAATGTGCTACAAAACCACAAGCTCGCTACGAAAATTGAATGCACTATCGAAAGTATTACCACTACCAAATACAGTCATTTGTACAGATTCGAAATTGGATTTCCTAGATGATGCTAATGCTTTTATATTATTAAAACAGTTATTAACTAAGAAACAAAAAAAAAACTTAACAGTCACAGCGTACACAGCCAGGCGAAGTATTAAAGAAATCACTCCATTGCTGGTGTTTTCAATTTCCTATAACAAAGATCCATTTTCAAGCCATCACAACGTGCTCGATATGTTAAGGTCTATTGGACTGTTCGCTTACTTTTCCACATAATAAAGATATCAACGGATGGTTGTTTATATTTTTTTAGTTCGATTTTTCCTTCCTTTCTCTTTTCTGTGTATCTTTGAAGAAAAATAACCTTCACTCATGGATAAAAACTAAAAGAATCAATCCTTTCTTTAGCAATTGTTTTTCTCACTTTTAAAATTTCATACCATTTTTAGTAGCAAACACATACACCCACAGACACATGCAAATATAAAACAAATATGTGTTTCTTTTAGTCCAGGGAAAAAGGAAAACTAAGCCTGAATGCAACAGCAGCGTCCGCGGCGGCGGCGCTTCAATCGTCCGACGTGAAATGGCCAGAGGAAACAAATATATGCAGATGCTTAGAATTTTCCCCTTAGGGTTCCTTAACTCTGGTTATATGTTTAACTAACTAATAACCCTTATGGCTAAGTATTTTATGTTCGGTGTCTTCAGAGTCTTTTGTGGTCTTTCATTGTTCCTGTGCTCGAAGGATATTTTTTGTCTGCATTCTGATAGAAGAGTCATGTTCGAACACAGACGATTCGAATTTAACACCAAAAAGGAAGCTAAACGTAATTTTCCAAAAGACGATTTGCATCCTTCGAGCCAAAATGGGAATTATATAATCGCCAACTACTGTGTATCTGCCATCCAAGTAAGGGACAATTGAAAAAAGTGAGCATTTTACCACCACCAATTTTTAGTTTGTTTGTTGTTGTTTTTTTTTTGTACTACTTACCATTCCGATGAAAAATAGATTTAATGGAATATCACCATAACCATGGTAGAGTTCAGTGTTCAGTGTTCAGTTCAGCTATTGACGGAATGAAGAGGAAAATTTGCATTGTCGTGACATTGCCTTATGCACATGCAGCAGCAATGCAAAGATGTGTGCTCACTATTTAAGAAGTTCTTATGAAACTAAACAAAAGCTTGAGACACAAGCTGATGTTAAAAAATAGAGATGCGCTCATGGTATTTGCCTTTTTGTTTTCCATTTAGTTGTGCTATTTTTCAATTTTTTTTGTTGTATTTTCTTCACTTTATCCATTTATTCATACGGGAAATTTTTGTTGTTAAGTGCTGTGGCTATGTAACCTTAGCCTTGGCAAAAGAAAACTTAAAAAAAAAATAGAAAACAGAAAATAGAAGAGAATTTCTGGAGACTTTTTTGCATACCCAGGGCCAAACACACGGTGACTGCAGGAACACCACCAACATACTACTGTTGCGCCATAGGATTGGTGTGTAGATTCTGAGTTAATATTATCACACATCTTTGTGAATATATTTTCATGAAGAGATATTTGCTAATTGAATCAACACCAAAAACCAAATGCAGCAGGATCTTCAAGGCGGTAGGGAGAATACCTTGTGTTTTCTATCTGTTTGGCTTTTGTTGCGTTGCATTATATGTATATGTACATATATTGCATGAGTGTAATGAACTTTTGGAATTGGCATGAAAAGCAGACTTTTGAATTTTTGAAGCAGCATTTTAAATCTCGAAAGGCGAATTAGAAATATTTTAATGTAAACAAAAGAGCTGAGAAGCGAACTTGATTATGGGAAAAATTGTTTATTGATAAGGTTTTGAAGTAGATTTAATAAAAATAACCATAATATACTATAATTGTTAAGACTAGGCAGCTAAAAACAGAATTTGTATAAATAAAAGTCAGCAACAAGCGAAGACTGTCAAGGGTTTCACAAGACATACATCTTGGAACTGAGAGATAATTGTATTTTTTTTTAAATGTACATTAAAAATCTCACTACACAAGTCTGATGATAAATAATTTTTTCTCTGATCATTATTTTATTAAATTTGTCTGATTTGTTTCTTTCTTCAATGCCGAACTAAAAGCTGCGACAAAAAGCTGTTCCAAATCATTATTCATATTTATTAAAATGTAACCATCTAATGCTAATTTAAGATAAACCAAGAACTACGTGAAATAAACCAACCAATACGACTTTATTCTTTACTTACCATGGTGATTTATATTTGGAATGATTTTGCATACCAACTTCAACCACAATACGGTTTGTGTTCGAAAATACAGATTAAACATCATGTAGCTCAAATTCACGATGAAATAATAAGCACATCATTCAGACGTGTTTTGTCTGTAGAAGCCAAATTTGGAATCAGATGCTTTGTCTGACTCGATTCAAAGAACTATTTCCCAATATACTTATACACTTAAATAGTCGTTACGGGCAATTTCAGTGTACTCAATTATGTTGACTCCACTTTTCTAGCCGGACAACATTCGGAATTTCTGACATCATAGGCGAATCCGCCAACACTCAATAAAAGTTTCTTGCCTCCGATTATGTGTTCATGATTGGTGTTTTTTAGTCCCTATGTATAGGCACATATAGTCCAATTTGCTGCAAATTTCTCCTGCCAGCAAAATCCTGATAAACAGAAAACACTAGAATAAATGTGCGACAATACAAGAAAGCCGATTTGGAAGGACTTAATTACTTTTTCACAGTCTGCAACTTTTCACTATGCTTCCTTCATAGTTTAGTTTTTAAAGTTTCAAAACTTTTCCAGTACTCGAAAGCTTTTCCATATATATGTATACTCTGATCTCTTTTAAAGTGGATGAGAAACAGGATTTGATTTACTTTTTCAGAGTTTATGGCAATGCTAATTCCTATATCCTATTATCACATATATGTTGATGTAAACTATAGTCAGTTCATTGAAAATTTTCAGTAATGGACTTATGGGTGAGTTTTTTCCAAAACAGTGGCTCCTGTGTATATAATCACGACACTGAATTGAGAAAACTTCTACTGAAAATAATACAAAGCCCCTGACTAACGTACATCAATTTTACGTATCTCTTTAAAAAAAAAAACTTGTGCATTCCACCATGACCGATCTCTATCAACGTTGATGTAATAATGAATAATGATCGTTTACTCACTTCTTCCTACCCTCCCTGTGTGAATTGAAAAAGAAATATTCCACCAACAGAGTTACCTTAGCCAATTGAAAACAAAACTAAAGCTTTTTGATTGGTTTTTATCATAGTGCTTTCGGTTTCGAAGCTTTTGAAAACAAATTTAATAGGGTGATAGGGTAGATGTTGTCGTATTTGTGTGTTTGTTAGTAGCAATAGTTGGAAAATCATTGAAATGCAGTTAAATTTTTTTGGTTTTTGGTATTTTGCAAGTGCATTACGTGATCATATTAATTCGGAAAAGTGATTTGCCGTGATATTGTGTTTTAATAAGAGTGAAGTGGTATTGTGCTAAATACATATAAATACATATAAATAGTATTAATAAATAAAGTGAACTGAAGTTAGTTTAATTTGTGTTCAAACTGTTTTCAACAATTCAACGCTCTTAAAGTTGCGGTCACCGACTCCGAATTTCGGTAGAAAATTTTTATAACTTGGAGACGTTGCTCGCTCGTGTACTTTGCCATAGTGAAAATGTTGAGTTTACTGAATAAATTTCCAATGACTGTTAGATGACTAGTGAAACCATGCGTTCACAAATTAAATTCAAAGTTGTCAAGTCCTTATTGGAAAACCAGATATATGACTATTAGCGCATTTAGACGAAAAAGGCGACCCATATAGCATTATACTTTGGAAGATGACTTTAAAAATGATAAGTTTATTTTCGGTACTAAGCTTCGAGTTTTTATTGATGAAAGGGTATAGCATTTTAATAGCAAAGTTAACCCTATTTATTGTTTCCTCAATATGAATTCCAAAAGTTAATGTTTTGTCCAAATGTAGCTACTCTTAAATGCTTAGTCCTGGATTTCCATTTTGTTGGAATACCATCGATTTGAAAGATTCTACTAGGTAAAAAACAAGCTTTCCTTCTTCTTGTAAAAAAAGATAGCTTGAGTTTTTCCAGCATTAATTTTAATTGTGTAAATGCTTTTTCCTAATACAAGATTACTCTTAATATCATGGATATTTTTGATCATCTTTTCAAGGCATTTGCTCAGAGAACTGAATAAACTTATAGGTCTATAGTCTATACGTAAATTACAGGTTTTCCATTGTTTTGGGAACTAACCCCTTTTAAAACAAGCAGTAAAAAAATATGAAGGAATTTAACGATTTTTATAGGAAGATACATTTTTCAGTCCATCAAATCCTGGGCTTCTGGAATACTTGAGACTGCCCAGCAGAATAGTTCTTACTTTTTGTATTGAAATTATAATTAATTATCATTAACCTGAATTTGTTGAAAATTTATCAACGACAGCAGATTCTTCTGGGCCACTGCTAGTTATGTTGTTAGCTGCTATATGATTTGCATACAAATTCATTTGCCTTTTCTAAGTTTGTCAAAAATACAGAATTACTTGTTTTAATCGCAGGTATTGTACTGTTCCTTAAACAGATTCCAAAATGGCTTACTAGCTTTATCAAAAGTGGTTCGAACTCACATCATTTATTGTTGCAAGCTGACTAAAAGTTCTGGTCCTAGTGTACTGGTTAAGAAAAGATCAATGGTTGAAGGATTCATTGAATTGTTAGGAGGTATACATGGGGGATCAGGGGGATACAACATATTGAACGGATGTCTTCAATGAATGTCATACAAAATATTACCCCATGCGTTGGCTCTTAGACATCCCCAATTCCTACTCCTCCGACCAACAAGTTTCATTAAATGAGACAAGTTTACGCAAATCGCTTTTTTAATCGTTTTTTTTCTAATCATCGAACTGCCATTGTCAATTTATTCAGTAAACTCAACATTTTCATCAAAGTAAAGTACACGAGCGAGCACCGTCTGCAAATTATACAAATTTTCTACCAAAATGCGGAGTCGGTGACTGCAACTTTAAGAGCGTTAAATTTTTGAATTTCATCGCAAAATCATCTTCAGTGACGAAGCTCATTTTTGGCTTAATGGATTCGTCAATAAGCAAAATATGCGTTATTCGGTCGGGTAAAAATCCACATTTGCTTCATGAATCACCACTTCATCTACGAAAAATAACTAGTTTGTGCGGTTTGCATGCCGGCGGCGTTATTGGGCCATATTTTTTCGTCGACGATAACGATCGTCACGTTACTATGAATGACCACCGTTATCGCGCTATGATCCAATTATTTTTGTCCTGAATTGGAAGATATAGACTTGGACGACATGTGGTTTCAACAAGATGGTGCCACAAGCCACACAGCACACCTTAAAATGGATTTATTGAAGGGTAAGTTTGATGAGCGTGTTATCTCAAGAAATGGGCGAGTCGATTGGCCGCTTCGTTCGTGCGATTTAACGCCTCTAGATTATTTTCTTTGGGGCTACGTTAAATCATTGGTTTATGCCAACAAACCGTGACGTTGGAAGAGCTCAGAGCCAACATTGAATTTTAAATAGCGGCTGTTTTGGTCGAAATGTGTGGCCGAGTCATCGAAAATTGGGTCCAACGAATCGACTGCTACAAACGTCCCATATGAACGAAATCGAGTTCTATTAAATAATGTTTGATTGTACTTCAAGCCGATAATAAAGTTTTTGAAATATTTCAATTGTTTTGCGTTTTATTTTTAAAAAAAAGTTGTAGAGTCCTTATACGAAAACCTTTTATTTTTGTTTTTTTCTAACAAAGTTTCATTAACAAGGCTCATATCAATATTATGCTTGCTGAAAAAAAGCAACAAAATTCTAAAGTCTTAAGGCGAATGCCATATTATATTTAAGCTAGCACTTAACATTATTTGCTTGCACATATGTATGTATGTAAATAGTTTTTCCATGATTAACATTATTAAAAATGAAAATGACACAAAAGAAGTCAAAACAATAATTTAAATGACTTAATTTTCAAAACAATTAAAAAAATAATTTTTTTCTAATGCGGCGTCAAAAAAATTATTTGTAATTTATTTTATTTATTTTAACTTTAATTTATTTTAATATAAAACGCACCCTATGTGACATGAGATATGTATATTACAACGCGGCGTCAAAACGGGCTCTGTTTGACGAGGCTTTATCTTGTGAACGATATTTTTCTTCGGTGCCATTTGTTTATACAATTAATCGCTTTTGGAACTTTAAGTATTTAACGATCAAATATGAAAGATTTTAAGTACAATAAATGAAATGAAAACATTAAAATTAAGTGTTAAGTACACAGATTCTTTTTCAGTTGCACCACACGAATGTAGAACACTTGCTCTGGCTCTATTTTGTCTTCAATATGCAGAACTTCAAAACTAATGTTCATAGAAATCTTTTCTTCTTGTTTCTTTAATGCTTTCACGGAGTTCAAACATTTTAACGGTAGCAAAAGCAATCCTTCATCCGTGTTTATTTAAAAAAAAACTTATATACAATTTTCTGAGCACGATTACAAATTTGAAAAAAATTATTAAAATAATTGTTTTGCCGTCGGCTTTTTGATCACAAGAATTTAAAAAGTAAAAAGACCTATTTCTACGAAAAGCAATCCTAATTACGTTATATCTTGTGACAACTCCAAAATTACCTTACCTAAAGAAACGCATATCTTATTAGGAGTTAGAAGCAATTTTCGGGTAATTGCCTTCCGAAACCACCCGAAAAAAAAATAATTCTTTTCATCAATGCACTTTCTTACACAATTACGAATTATGTCAGTTATATGAATGTACATAACGCTATTTCCCCCTAAGTAAGATACATCCATCTGGTTTTAGATCCCTTCTTTTAGGGACAATAATTTGTGTTTTTTTTCCTAATTCAAAGATACATTTTACGATATAATTGAATACATAAAGTTGGGTAATTTCTCGTAAAATTTCAAGGCTCATTCACACAAATTCTAGTTTTTTTTTCATTTGACGGAAAATTGTAAGTTCCCCTTCTAAGTACCTTCATTCGTGCATTTAAAATGAGTTTAAACGGAAGTTACTTGGATAAGATAAGAAGCTCGGAAAATTGGCTAACGTGACAACAAACTAAGAAGTAAATCCAAAGTGCTTGATTGTACAGTAAGACAGCATAAACCGCCTTATTCTTGTTCTACTAAATACACAAATCATTTTCCATCTTCCTGGAAATCGTACATTTCTAAGCTTGAATACAAAACATGGTCTTCTTTATCTCTTTAACACTCACACATACAAACGAAGAGAAAAAAATCTCATCATTCTTATAACAATTCACCATGGAATTATGATGCGCGATGATAATGATGGACAATGATGATGATGATGATGATGTTGATTGTCAGATCAAAAAGCCCATTCATTTGACTTTGGCTTCGAAAAAGCCATCAAGAGTGTAGACTTTTTTTGTTGTTTTCTCTGTTCACCTGTATATAGATGACAGAGATAAGCATTGTTGTGGTCATATCACAGAAAACCCTACCCTAGCTTGGTAAAAAAGCTGATAGATACTTTTTTTGTTGAGTTCTTGAAAGTTGTAAGTTCTTGTTGGAGTGGCGCTTGGTTGGGTTTTAGTGGTTCTGCTTCTGCTGCTGATTCGTCGTTCGGTCGTATCAGCCATTATCACAAAATATCTTTCTTTATATACGTTGATCGTTTTTTTTGTGTTATTATTCTAGAATGTGTAATTTTCACTCTGCATACGCTTCAGTGGTTTTAAATTAGCCATCATCCATGGGTTCTTAGTGTTGGTTGGGTTATGTTTTTTTTTTTTTTTTTTTTTGTATTCTTTGTGTTTTTTTATTCTGTCATCTGTTGTCTTGCTTTTTCGTCTTTGAGCGTCAAGAAGAGTGAGTTAATAATAATGAGAAGAACAACAGCAACAAGATTAAATAAAAAAATATAAAAAGTATATGAAAGATGCAACAAAAAAAATGTTAAAGGCGGAACTTTAGAGTAAAATGGCTTCCATTGGCTTCTTGTGACTCTTCGTTGGTTGGTTCTTTAACGCTTTTTTCCAGGGATATTTTGTTTTTTATGCCATTTAGTCTCTTCTGTGACTTGGTAGAAGGTAATTATGATTTGTGGTAAAATAATGATACAAAAACAAGTACGAAGATGTATATACATACATAGCACAAAGTACCTTTATAAAATAATGAAGAAAGGGGTGGTCCTTTTTGTGCGAAGGAAAAAGTATGGCGAACGGTGGGTACAAATATTTTGTTGAGAAAGATTTCTGCAATTTTTTTTTTTTATATAAAAATACTTACAAAATTGCCATAAAGAAGTTAGAGAACTGCTTAGCACTTACCTAGAAAGAGATAAAAAACATAATTAAAATAAGTTCTATATATATGTAGGTATAGCTTATCTTAAAATTTAAAACAATACACAAATATTTTATTATGCAATTTAGGTTTTGTTAGAGATGTGTATCACAGAATATTAACATTATATACAAATATTTTTTCACAGCCAATATAGAAAGTCCTTTCTTCTTCTTTCAGCAAAAATTCATACTCATTAATGCCTCTTAATGAGTATGAATTTTTTGAACTTGGCAAGTAATAGTTTTATATAGAGCTTATGTAAGGCAAACTTCAGTAAGCAACATAATTCAAACTTTGACAATATTAATAAATATTGATGTTATAAGGTTTTTCAAGTGAGCTTAGCAAACTTTACAGAAGGTTACAATTTAAAGGTTCCAAGTGACATGTTTACTGAAAAGTAAAAAATATATATTTATGCTATAAGGGTTTCAACGACAAGTCAATGCGTATAACTTGTGTAAGCTTAGCCTACAAAAGCATTATACAAACAAAATTAATATTTGTTTTGATGATGTTTGATGTTATTTCTAAACCGAGAATTGGTGTGGTGGTAGAGTGCTGGAGAGGAACGAAAAAACTAGAGGTCAAAACCTTTATTTTTTTATAATCATAATAACATTTCAATCATTACAGGAGCCGTAGAAAAGATATAGGAAACTGAATGAGCAGAAATATAGTTAAAAATGTAAAACAATGCTATAAAACAAAATATACAAAATTCTAAATCTGCATTTTTGTGCTAAAATTTAACTTAAAAAAAAAATTTATTGGCGCGACAGCTCCTTAAGGACTTATACTCTCAACCATCCCTGTGTGTGCGTTGTCAATCTGTAAGAATGGAAGGGACCTACAGTTTACCGCCGAGTCCGAACGGCTACATGAGATGCACTTTTTCGAGACAAATTTACTCTTGGAGTTCCTCGTAAGAGGCAGTACCCCGGCTATGAGCTGGATTCGAACCCAGGCTCATTCGCTTAGCAGTCCGACACACTAACCACTAAGCCATGGGGCACTACCTAACGGTGCATCTATAGCAAACATTAAACTAGCTTATACTACAGCTAGCTTTGAAAATTTTTGACCGTCAAGGAAAAAAAATTAAAAATGAAAAACCCTATGCTGCCGAAGCTGTAACTATTTCTATAAACAGACACCTCATCCTTTTAATAAAGAAGCTAGTGGGACTAATTAGCAGTCACCCAAATCACTCGATGACAAATTCGTCAAGGTTTTTGTGGAGTTCTTTATTGTCATCCTCAAGGCTATTTTTGCTGAATATAGTTTCGTACTTGCTAAAGGCTCCAGGAGAACTCTTTTTCCAGATATCTTCGATCGGTCTAGGTGATCGTGATCAAGATACCCTTAAAGTTTTAGTAAAGGGATTTTAAAATGCAATAATTGGCTTTTATTAGAATCCAGAATCTTGTTTTTTTTGCTCTTAGCGTGTTTTTGTAATCGTTTTTCCCGGTGATACCGGAGGACGAATTCTCTCAAAAGACCTATAATGGTATGCTGTTTTTATTCTCCTAGCCGAATGGATAAGCTTCGGGCTCGAAAGTTCCAAAGACAAGCATAGGTAAGTTATTTTAAAATCGAGAAAACTGGGATTTCATCCCGTAATTTTCAGAAGGAAAATAAATTAATTTTCTGGCTGATTTCACAGCTTGGATGCTTTTGGAATAAAAAAAATTAATAAACAAATTGCTCGTCAAATATAACTGTCTATATCAAGGTTAGACGCAAAATAACTTATTTACTGCACCATTGCCATCTAAAAATTAACCCCCACCTACGAATATACTAAAAAGATTTTTGTTTATAATGTTCCTCAAAGTGTGGTTGCTATAGCTTACATGTTATAACAGCAACATAACTTATTCAAAATTGTTAAATCAATATTGCCGGATATATTTTTCAAAACACACCAAATTATGAAAAAAGAAAAACTACGAATATACACAATACACCAAATTGCAAATAAAAGTTTGCTTCTCAGCTCTTTTGTTTCGATTAAGCACAACACCAAATTACCCACAAAAATTACGCTGAACAGGAAAAAAAACAACCAAAAATCTAATTTGTTTTAATGAAACTCTTAATACAATGCATTTATGACCACAACATATTTTACAATAATGAAAGTGTTCAGGTTGATTGATTTTGAAAATTACCCAATTTTATGTCCAAGAAAATTACTATCCACGTTCGCAGCAAAAACGAAAAAAAAGAAGAACTACTATATAAATTTATTATAACCAATTTTGTTATAAAAGGAAGAAAAAATTGGATTTTTTAACTTCATCATTAACACATAAAAATGAAAAAAAAATGACATAAGGTTTTGATTTTGAAATAAATGCTTTTATTAGTTGCACTCTTTGAAATGATAAAAAAGAATAAAGAAATTGCATTACAAGAGCAGCATTCATTATAACTTGTTGGCAAATTGGAAACAGATTTGTGAACATTTTTACAGGGTGGTCTGTTTGTGGGCACAAATAAAAATAATATGGACTGACCCAAATCATTTCGAAGACAAATCATTTTTCTAATAAAAAAAAATATTTAAAAAAAAACGAGGAAAAACTTCTACTTATAAAAAAAATAAAATGGAACAAAAATTATTGGCTTTGCAAAATTTCAAAAGAAAATCATTTTCTTACAAAAAAAAATATTAAAAAATGCTTACTATAAAAAAAATATAAAAAAAAATTATAATAAATCATAAAAATAGAAAAAAATAATGGCTTTGAACAGTTTTAAGGTGGCACCGATATATTTTATCTTAAAATATAAATTAACAAGAAAAATCTTCAGAGAATTATTAAAAGCTTTATTAAAAGAAAGTAATACTTATATCCATCATAACAGCGTTGTATTCCGCAACCACAACTGCCCCCACTCGAAACTTGACTCTCCAATGCTGCACAGTTTCGATGCAATCTTAGGACCATTCCTCAAAATCTTTCAAATCTAATAAAGTCATCTGTAACATCTCTTAAAAAAATTACAAAACAATCGCCAGTCAATCCCCTCACAGGCGAACAAGTGCCAAGCTATCTCAAGCTTTGAAAAAAAAAACTTTAAAAACAAAAACTGTCACATTCTCTATCATAAGTTTGCCAGCAACTTACATAGTAAACCACCGCTCAGGCCAACACTTAATACTTTATATAGGTTCGGCTATTTTATGGTTCCTCCTGAAGAAGTTGACATTTTCAAGTGAAGTAGCAAACAGCGGCAGCTCCGCAGCCGCTATACAGCAGCGCTCACTTGAGCGTAGCGTCGCGTATCTTTTTTTATTGTTACTGCTTACTGACATTACTATCGCTTTTCATCCAAATTGACATCTTATGTGGCTGTCAGATGGATTTTTTTGTTGCTGTTGAACCTGAGTGGGTGGTGTTTTTAACGGTAAATACAGAAAATCAACTTTTTGCCTTTTACCGGAAATTAAGACATGAAAATCTGTTAAGGAAACAACTTTGTATAGGCGATTCTCTTGAGTTAATTTTTTTTTCTTTATAAACTAACAACCACCAATCAACAAGATCATTATCACCTCTTGATACACCTCCTTTAATCCCCGAAAAAAAAAAAAAAAAAAAATAAAAAATCAAAAATTATGAAGTATTACACACCTGAATGTGCAAAATATCTTACAGATACTTTTTGGTGAAAGCTTCCTTTATAACCACCAAAAAATTAATGTGTGAATCATTTTTAAGAAATATTTTATGTTCATCCATGGGTCTTAAGCCCATCTTGAAGGGAGGATAAATTAACATTCAAGTACGTGCCCTCTGCGATATCAGTCTAACGTATTCATAAGATACACTCCAGCCGACGAATACATATAGAAAATTAATTAAAGATTGAAAGATAATTGATTAGGAACAGCGATTAATAATCCTTAATTTTTGGTGTCGGCTGAACACGAGTAAAACATTGACCAAGACGAAGCAATGAGCTCAACGCATGTACGAGAAATATGAAGAATCTACACCAGAAGCTGTGATGGTAGCAGCAACAATTAAAAAAATCTGCGCTGCTCCTTTTGGAGGATGTGGACGAACGGGCCAGCCAGCGTTAAGAAGCTTATGCCGTGGCTTTTATCGTTCAAGGAAATAGGCTGGATGGTATCAATATCGTAATTTTTCCTTGCTGTTCGGATGAGGCCATGTGTGGGGAAAACATTTTAATGGGCATATGTTCTTGGACACTCGTTCTTTCTCTGTCTGTGTCGATGGATGAGGTGCATTTATAATAATCTGGCGCATATCATAAATGGAACGCCCAGAAATGAAAAAAAAAGAAATTGAAGTAAGACTGTGAAAATATGTGAACAGCAGGTAAGGAAGTAGTGAGCCGGCCATTACAACCGCATATGGCATTAACTTTGGTATCATCCCTATCTATCTAGCCGCGATGGTTGTTCGTCGATTGTGGTTCACCAACTTCATCAGCGCGTTTTCGTCGTCATCGTCATCGTCGTCGTCAATTTATCGAACGTCAAATGCTGCTTGGTACGGTCTTACGTGTTGGACTGACTTGCTGAAATCGAAGTTCACTTTTAGACAGCATCTGCCGTTAATTGCATTCTGTTATGGGTCTTGGACTTACTCTTATTCATTTCGTTTTTTTTTTGCTTTTTTGCTTCTTTGCCTAACACTCATGTGTTCATGTTGGTATGTCCGTCCATCAGAGTATCTACTTATATTTTTTTTTTTATTCTCTGGTGATGGAGGAAGGAAGCATAATTTAATCTACATTTCTGTAAGTGGTGCGCCTTCTTTTGCACGCTATCTATGTAATGCAATCAAATTAAGTTTTCGCTTGTATAGTAAAGTCGTTTCATACTCCTCCTACTTGAGGGATAGATGCACTCTGAGCATATGACAGGTATACATCTTATATATATAAATATAAAAAGAAAATATTACTTTCCAAAACATAAATAATCCTAAGACTATGAATTTTTTTCAATTTCATTTTATACCACTGAGAACCCTTCATTTTGGTATTTGTAAAACGGCTTCAAAATTGGCAAAGAAACCTTAATTCTAAGTTCTTACGTTTAACACTGAAAAACTTGAGATAGCAGTTATTGAAATTGAGGTTGTAATGAATTCCAGAACCATCACCCGATTACAGCTGATTCCAATAACTTAATGGCACTCAAACCAGGACACTTCATCATAATAGGATAACTGCTCACTAAGCCTATTGATCCGATTGCAGTCCTACGCAAGGAAAATTCATTTCAAAATCTGAAGACAATTAGAACGATAAAAGAAAAAATTTAGGAAAAATGGGAAAAAGAATTTAAGTATCCTTTTTCCAATCTTTTCAAGAACTTCAACAAAAACATGAATGGCAGAGATGATCAGAAAACCTGAAGCCGCGAAACAATGGTCATCATCATTGCCCTGTAATAAAATGGCCGATCAGAAAAATTATTCAAATGCTCCCTGCGTCAAATGGAGAGAGAACAGTCATCTACAAAAAAAAAAAAAAAAACAATCAAGACAACAACAACAACACTTCAAAATTACAACGGCAAACCGAGAGATTAGTTCTGATTATTAATAAGATCAATTTTCCATCAAAGAGGAAAAGTTATAATCTTTTGTGTCCAGTCGATGTGTCAAAAAAGTGATGGTAGCTGGAAAGTATTCCAAAGTTAATGGAACTTTAACAGGCTATTAGGGGGTACATTGGGAATACTATCCTATTTTATCGACCTCAAAGACATTGACAAAGACTTCAGGTTCCTGGTGGGTTCCTGCTGCAGGACCAAGTTTAGTGAAGCCACATTTCAAGAAGTATGCCAAAAATAGGTGAATTACGTGCAAAGGCACTTTGAAAGTAATGCCATTATGGTTCTTGATGGTTATCTTATTGGGATAACCTACCAAAGCACCAAATACGCTGATAATATTATGGGCGTTCATTGGTTTACTTCTCAACAAAGTTTGTCTTTTCCAAGAAAACTTCGATCAGCACGATTTTGCAGGCGAAATTTCTTTTTAACGATACAAACAAGAATAACTTAATAACTATGCTAAAGAGTGGATGAAAGCCATTGAATCCAAGAAAACCAGGCAGTTGAAGATGCTGATATTATGATTGTGGAGACTTTTATCTCAGCTGCTGACAAGTCTTTAGGTTTTTCCAAAAAGAACGTTTATTTTCAGAACAGTGCAAAGGGTCAGCCCAACTGTAACATATTTTTCTGACTCGTTCAAGTACGAACCACAGGATATACTTTTTCATGCGGTAAGTGGATGTGACACCACTTCAGCACTTTTTGGTATTCGAAAAAAAAATTTGTGATACAGATGTACAGCAAGAACACTAATCTTTCAGAGATGTTGGCGATTTTTAAAAATCCCGAGGCAGCTCTAACTCAAATTTCTGATGTTGGAGAGAAATTCGTTGTCAAATTGTATGGAGGGACCATTGAAATTGACAATCTTGAAGACCGCATTTTTGTCAAAGCGGTAGCAAAGGAAAAAAGCCTACTGCCAGACTGTACCCGCCAACCATAGATGCCGTCAAGTATCACTCACTCAGGACTTAATCTTACAAGTCCAGGTGTGGATGGAAAGTCAAAGGACTCATTAGAACTTCATGAGGATGTAAGATTACCAAACAAGGTAGGCACTGCAATATTATATTTCCATTTTTAAACCCTGCAAGATGAAATCTTCTTGCTTTCTACATCATGCAATACAAGTGTATTAATTAATTAGTTTGTTTACAGGTGTGGTTCCGATTACCACAAAAAAGACGCTGTCCCAGCCTCCCCCCCCCACAAAGTTAGCCAAGGGTCTTCAAGCTCGATAAAGTAGGATAGTATTCCTTTTGTACCCCCAAACAACCCATTAAAGTTCCATTAACTTCGGAATACTTTCCAGCAAAAAGTACATAACTGGATTATTATTCCTATGTTTATGAGCGCCAATATTGAAGTTGAAGTATCACAATTCGCAACTAAGATCCAGGAATCTATTTCGAAAACTTCGAAACGGTACACATCATATCAGATGAATAGAACATCGTTGTTTATTACGAATCAAGAACTTATTGGAAGGCTGATCACAGGCAATAAAAAGATTACTAAAATCTGCCAAGATTGCAAACCCAACTATTTGAACGTCTTTTTTGGAGAATAAATGATTACTGTTATTTATTTACATCATAACAAATCTACAAATCCGGTATTTCACAGAGCACAGTGAGGCATGTCTCTTTTTACTTGCGATTATAGGGACTATAATGCAAGTTATGCATTCGTGCAGATTAAAAGTTTTAAAATAAAAATCAAACATGACATTACGATGATAGAGAAACATATTTGAGTTACTGGCAAAATTCTGTCCGTCTGCCTGTCTGTCTGTCTCTCTGTCTCTCTGTCTGCCTGTCTGTAGGGATGTATTTTGGATGTTATTTTGACATTCTACAGAGGACTTTTTTCAATTTTGTTTTAGCTCAAAAATTAACGGTACCTGTCATATAACCGTTATGTAAAAGCTTATTTTTCTCGAAAACGGCTCCAAGAATTGTTATAAAAAAAATCAGTGTACTACTGTAGATATGCATTATATTTTGGTGAAAAAAAATTAATATGGTGGGCTAAAAACGGTACCTCCCATAGGACCGGTTTTTTTCTCTTCGACTCTCTCGAAAACTGGTGATCCGATTACAATCAAAATTGATATTCAAGAAGATGTAGATAGCCTTAGTAATGTTGCATTAATTTTTTTTTTTGTATTTTTAATAATTTAAAAAAATTTTTTTTGAAAAATCAATATTTTGAAAACTGGTAAGTGAATTTGTTTTTTAAATGTACGTTATTTTTGTGCTTAAGTTTGTATTTTTGATTTTTTTTTTTAATTTAAAAAAAAAAAAAGTTGTTAAAAAACCGTTTAATTTAAAAACGGCTCTAACGATTTTGAAAAAAGAATTCACACTTTCTTACATTTCCTAAAGAAAAAAAAGGGTGTTTAAATTATTTCACCCAATAAAATTTAACGTAGTTTAATTCAAAAATAATGAGTCACAAAAATCGAATAAATCCTTTGATGTTCACTTTAATTTTCTTTAATATTATGTTACAATGTGACCATACACGGGCAAGTACGTGCGATCCTTTGAAAGTGGTTTTTTTGAAAACGTCGCCCAAATCGTCGAAAAAGTATTCTCCGAAGGCTGTTTTCCTGGTCTGAGCTAGGCTGGTGCATTCACAAAGGAAGTGGTGTAAGCCCTCTTCTGCATCAACGTCTTGACAACCTCTGCATCAGTTTGATGTGCTAAGGTCCACTCTACTCATGTGGGCCCCCATTGAGTTGTGACCCGTAAGGACACCAACCAAAAGGGACAGTGGGGGTCTACCTAGCTTTTGAATATATTCTCTATTTGTTTTTGAGATATTTGGCCAAAGACTTCTTGAGACCCGACAGTTATCAAGTTTTGACCATCTCTCATTTCCGGCTTTGAGAAAATTATTCGGGAATTCTGTTTTTTTTTTTACTTTCCAATGGCTCAAGTATAATAAATTAATAACTTACTTACCTACTTAATATTTGATGAACTTATGCTGATGTTCTCAATAATTTCACAATTATATTGTTAAATGAGTACTGTAGTTTATCCGATTAAAATGTAACTTAATAATCTTCCATATATTTCAACACAATTGATTTTTCTTGTTACTTTACAAAATATAATGAAACTAAAATTATCGAATGTACTTAAACTAATGTAGTAAACTAATGGCGGCCGGCGGTGCAGACATGAGGATACTTCCTCGGTTGGTTAGTTGTATCAGAGATCAGACTGACTATTAATAAGAGAACATGAAAACAAGATAGAGTTTCAGTGCTTCCAAAATAATAAAATAATTGATATGTCATTTTGTTTTTTCTAGTTTTTATTTTGAGTGTTGTCAAATCACTACAATACATTTTCGTATGAAAACTCTTTTGGCGAAAAACAACATTTCTTATATAAAGGGTATTTTTTTAGACATTTGGATTTCAATATGGCAAAACTTTTTTCGGAGTTAGTCTTTTTGACAGCTATTACTTGACTTATGCTCAGTATGGTGTGCATTTCATAATAAATAGACCTATTCCTGAACAAAGTTTGCAGATCTTTTAAATTTATTACTAAAATACTCGTTCGGTTTGGTGGAGCAAAGTATCGAAGAAGACCCGAATGAGTCCATCCGCCATCGCGCGCAAAAATTGGAGCTGTGCCCACCCACTTAACGGACGATTTTTTAGAAGGATCTTGGTTTGCCGTCTTATAAAATCCAACTCGTGCAAGAATTGAAACTGAACGACCATCCAGCGCATCGCACGTTCGGTGAATGGGCCCAAAACGAGATGACCACCGATCCAGATTTTCACAAAATTGGGAAAATTGGACCCCTCGGCTGCAATTTATTCGAGCTAGCCACGGCGGTCACTTCCTTGAAATCATTTTTAAAAAATAATGGCAAAACCTTATCTTTATAATAAAGCTAAATTCTTGGCCATAACATTAAACGATATGCGTTTTATTTCTTCTTGAAAATCACACGTCTAAAAAAAAGCACTCTTTACTAGGTTTTTTACATAATTTGAAACATCACCACCATGGCTTAATCTGTCGGTACGAAAAAGAGCAACGAGTTATCTAAACATTTGTTCTTAAACAAAAGAGTTGAGGTTCGAACTTGTCAAATATAATCAATTGATTAAATTTCAATTGCAACACCTCACCACGACTTAATCGGTGGGCAAACAAAATATCAACGAGTTATCTAACCATTTGTTCTTAAACAAAAGATTTGAGGTTCGAACTTGTCAAATATAGTTAATATCCTTTCATAGCGATATTTGAGGCTAATCTTGTTTGCTTTTTCATATTTTACTCAGAATTTATTGTTTGAATTTTTTCATTTTGATCAGAATAATTCATAAAATTAAAATCTTCATTAAATTTATGATCATCCATACGGGATTATGCAAATACGAATTTCTACATTATGGTATCTCAAAAAAAAAAAAACAAATTCAGCACTCTGAGTGCCGACAAACAGCTATGCAATAAACATTTCCAACACAATGTTATCGATGAAATTTCAAAGCCTAAATTTACGATGGCCATAATCCGAGCTTATCTATTTCCCTTAAACTAATAGAGTATCTGTGAGATTTCCATTGTAAGCTTCAGCGATAAATTGAATATTTTCCCTTTCCAAGAAAA
The DNA here is from genome assembly GCA_963971375.1 of Platycheirus rosarum. Classification (NCBI taxonomy): domain Eukaryota; kingdom Metazoa; phylum Arthropoda; class Insecta; order Diptera; family Syrphidae; genus Platycheirus; species Platycheirus rosarum. The sequence goes on from OZ020507.1 coordinate 15,885,468, forward strand.
AAAAAACACACAACCCACAATCAATTCTTATTATAAGTTAGTCAGTCAACCATAAGTAGCCCCAGAGAGACAGAAAGATACATCTAATGCCAGTTTAATGACAAGCCGGAGTTGTTGGAAAAAGTATCTCGTGAATGTAACAGCTGCCATTGCCGGCATCATGTCAAATTGACGACTCAAGAAGTCTAATCTGGGAATTTTCTATCCAGCCTCCTTGTAGCAGTTGCAGCCGAAATGTATCTTTTATTCTCGTGTAAATGGATGCAATTTAAATCGGAATTACAGTGAGTGAATGAAATTGCTTTTCGAGATACATTGGATCGGCGCGGCGTATATGGATATATGCAGGGTTCTTCTAACGGTATTTGACAATTGGAATTCCGAAATTAGTCGAACAAATCCTATGTTCTGGTATCTTTTGCTGAAATGTTTAATTCTAGACACAACAATAGATACAATTTTCAATCTAACCTCGTTCCCACCAAGCTTCGCACTAGCTTCCATATATCCTTGGTCCAGTGTGAGCCATAAATTTTCATTTTTTATAATGTATCCCTTTTTTCATTCAACAAAATAAAAACAAACAAATGCGAGAATCTGAGCTGCAGCACTGCTGCATCATCAGAGCCTGCTTGCCGGTGTTATATGCGCGCAGGCGCACACGCACGCACCCAAATGCGATGATGCACTCTTCATCTCCTCCATGCGGAGAAGCCACATATAACCTTCGGTCGTCTTCGTAGGCAAAAATTTGTAACGTTTAGTTTTAAATGGTCAACCATTTTAATTTTCAGCTTCGGTGCAGACTATTAAAGCTCATTAAAGTTGATTGGGTTTTGCATTTCGTAGATACTTTTTAATGATTAGCTTTGATGAATGAAGATGGGAGGCATTTTCTTTATTACAAAAAGGCTCTCAGTGCAGTGGATTTGGTGTGGTGTGGATGTGGAGTGTGGTTGTCCAGTATGTGTCTCGATGTCGAGAGTGCTAGTAGCTGGATGTATCTTAAGAGAGGAAGGAGTCTTCCCAGGGTATGGCTTGTTTTTTTTTCTGCTGGATTGCACTTGTGTCTTAAGCATAATATGAACATGAGTTCTTGATGTTCAACGCTACTGCTTTAGATTTTTTTTGCATTTTTTTTCTTCTGTAATTCTGTAAGAAGATAATTTTTTGTTGCTTATGAAGAACGGTGTTTGTATGTGTGTTTTCCAAGGAGAAGGATTCGCTATGTTCAGGGCATCTGTTGTTTTGATATAATGTTGCAATTTTATTTAAAACTCATTTTCTGTTCTTCTTTTATCGATATTGATGGGAGTTAAGGAGGAATTATTAAATGTATGGAAGAGAGGAATGAGAGACAGCGCAGTATTGCAGAGTTAAGAGGATTTTGCAATAACAGTTAGAGGAAAAAATATGGAATGCAATTAAATGGAGAATGCTGATTGGAATGATGGAAATCTATTGACTGTACAATGTGAAAATGATGAAAATGTATCTTCTATTAGAATAATTAGTGTCCTTAATAAAATGTGCATCCTTTATAGCCGATTTGAAACTCTCCTAAATTCTTTGAAATAAAAAAACGTTTACTTTGGTTTAATTGAGAGTTAGTTCAACTGTCGGTCAATTCAAAATACTTTTAACACTCTTCAGGACTAAAGAGCAAACTGTATTATCCCTGTTAATATTGAAACACATCTTCTGTTTTTTTTTTCAATACCCATTCCAAAAAAAGGTTTCAAAACTGTTCTTGTTTTATGACAAAAACATAGTTTAAAGATGAAAAAGCATTCCTTCCAGTGCCCTTAGATGTGGCAGGAAAGAAGCAAAGAAGTGTACTCAACTTCATGCAGAAAGGATGTTTAAGGAACTAGGAGAAATATGTACAGCGGCAGATAAGACTCATGCATCATGCTGATAATGCTTATAAGATATCGCACGCTGCGATACTGTGGTTCTTTCAACCAAAATCGATCGCAACCAAAATAAAAAAAAAAAAACACGAAGAAGAGAAAAAGAAATACAAAAAAGGCGGAGTTTTATTAAAGTAGAAAGTAGATGTAATAATGGGGTGTGTGTGTGTGGACGAGAGAATTTGTGGGTGTGAGTTAACGGGCTGTATATTGGTGTTGCTGCCATCAATGTTTTTCCTATGTTTGTAAACCGAATTTACAAACAACCAACTCTTTTTTTTTTAATATTCAACTAAGCAATACTTGAGATCGTACAAATTTCTTATGGTGTGTCCACATCAAAAAAACATTTGTTTAAAAAACATTTCTGAAATGTTTCCCATTTGTTTAAAAAACACTTCAGAAACAAATATTTTGTGTTTCTTTCTGAAACGTTTATTTGTTTTCCATTTTATGTATATCCAATTTTGTACTTCAAGAAAAAAAAACCGTCAACTGGATTAAAATGTTTGAAAATTAAATAAATGTTTCTGTTAGAAATGTTTTGATATGTTACAAAATATGTTTACAAAAATAATTATTTCAGAAACATTTAAGAAACATTTCTGAAATGTTTTTTTAAATGTTTTTGAAATGTTTAAAAAAAATGTGTCTTTGGTGTGGACACACCTTTAAGTGTCGCCATCTATCATAATTGGCTTTGAGAAATTTTGCTAAATTTGTTTGTTGTTTTTTTTCAAGTGGCACAAGAACCCAAGGCGAAATTCAGCTTGGGTGAAGGGATAAAGTGTGTTTGGCTAGTTTATTTGCCATTTTGTTCACAAACATAAACATTACAACGTCTTGAGACCCATATCGGGTTAAGCGTCGTAAGTTGCAAGCACTTGCCTTGAAAAAGTAGTAAATCTTTAAAGTTTTAGGCTCGTTAACTGATACGATCTTTAAATATTTATATTCGGCTTAAGCGCCGAATATTTAAGGATCATTTTAGAAAACGGGCCAAACCACGCTGTTACGCTCTGATGATGATAATGATGATGATGAAACTTGGAAGATACCTGGCCTACCTGCTTCCTTCTTAGAAACGATTGTATAAAGTTTGTTTGGATTCAAATCTAAATTTGGTGAAATATATTCAGTTTAAGTATCTATATTGGTAAGGTTGACTATGGTCTTATAACCGCAAAAGCCCTTGTTCTCCGTTTGTTACTTTGTTTAAGCCTTAAAGCACTTTTGGCCACCAAAACTTTAATGAATTGGTTCAACTAGAGTTACTACAAAATGGCAGGGTTAGTGTGCTCCGAATGGCACTTGTTGTGCAAAATACGTTAGACTTTGAATTTTAGTAATTTAGTTATAATTTTTGATGTTGATTACCTTTTTCTTTTTTTTTTATAATTAACGCGCGCACAAGGGACTATTTGTTTCCCTTTTAATGTAACACACTGCGCGGGCATTAGGAAGATAGGGAGGGGAGAGATAGGAGGTGTCCATTAACATTGGTTTTGAATGTTTGCATATTGAAATGGCAAGGAGCATTTTCGATAAGAGAGCTTCATGCCAAACTCTATCAAATGCCATGGAGATATCAATAGCAATAATCTTACTTTCACCAAAGCGATGTAAAGATTTGTGCCACTGTTCGGTGAGATATGCCATCAGATCACCAGTGGAACGGCTGCTGCGAAAGCCATACTGACGGTCATGGAGAAGCTTTATTAAGACTGGCCACAAAACCAAGCATGCGTATCTCAGGATGCTCAGGTCTTTTGATGGCAGGGTCATTCAATAAATGTATAATAAATAAATGTGTATTTGGGATAGGAAATAAATTCAACTTTTAGTTTAGAAAACTATTGAAATTTAGTTTACAATTAATTAATTAAAATAAATAAATTTATTGGAGCGACAGCTCCTTAAGGAGCCAAAAGGCCTAGTGACTTATACTCTCAACCATTCCTGTGTGTGTGTTGTTAATCTGCAAGAATGGAAGGCCGAGTCCGAACAGCTACATGAGATGCACTTTTTCGAGATAAATTTTACTCTTGGAGGTTTTGTCAGTTCCTCGCAAGAGGTAGTACCCCGAAAAAGAAGATGGCTATGAGCTGGATTCGAAACCAGGCTCATTCGCTTAGCAGTCCGACACATTAACCACTAAGCCACGGGGCAATATCAATTAATTATCCAAGATATTTTACTTTTGCAGTATATGTTGCAGGAGAAATATTTGGGATCCACCTTGAGGGCAGGTTTACTCAAGGTGGGAAAAATTTTACCGACTGAATTTCGTCAGTGTAAGCCACTATTTTGCAAAGTTGCGAGAATTTTCTTAGCCCGTCCTGATCTCTGCTAAACATTCTACGAAATATATATTCTACCAAAACTAGATTATAAATCCATAAAAGAGCCTGAGGTTGGAATCGAATCCAAATAACTGCTTTAAAATTGATAGGTTACAAGCGAATGGAGAAGAAGATAAAACAATGAGTTGTACGTGCTGTACAGCGACATAAGCCTATTAAAAAAAACACCAATATCGAGCGGCTTAGATGGCTCGTCCATTTAGAGCGGATAAACATAGATTCACCAACGCGCAAGGTCTTCGATGCTTTAACTGAGGGAGCCAGAAGCAAGGGTAGACCTCATCTCTGATGGAGCGACCAGCGGCCCGAATTCTTAGACTTTTAAAATAAATAAATAGAAAAAAAAAATATAACTTATATGAAGGAGCTTAAAACTATTATATATCAGTATCCTACCTATTTTTCCTTATTTCCCTAACGCCATTACAGTCTACTAAGAATACACAGCAAATCCTTTTTGCGCGTGAAAACTATAAAAAAAAACACTTTTGTCTTGGAATTGGCTCTACAGTTTCGAATCCTTTTCTAAACGGAAAAATCCTTGCTCTTTGGCTCCAAGCAGCCACTTGAAGCAGTCGGCTAAGAAATCAAACTGACTAAAATGGTACATTTGTGAAGGCTCCTTTCCATGTTTGTTTGGGTGGATCAACATCTTAAATCTTTGTTGTCTTCAAAACTCTGCATTCAATAAAATTTGTAGTGCCAGTCCTTAAAATGTATCAAAAGCTTTTGACACCGACAGCATCTAGGCCTGTTATTCCCGGACCTCTTAATCCATCAAGCGTTGATACTTGCTCCTCCTGTCTAACTTATTTAATTAATTCTTTTTTAATCGCAGCCGCCAAGAAATTAGTATACATTTACGAGTTGTTAAGCACCTTTACACACAAGTCTGAAAAAAACTCTATTTTTATTGCTTTAAATGCAAATCAGTCGATGATTCACCACAACAATCATGCAATCCGACCACAAATCATCAATAACGCGAACCAACAGTCTCTCCATCACTCAATGCATTTGCATTCAAAAACCTATTCTAATCGACTTGAGCATGTTTTTACACCCTCTGTTGATCTTGTGCCATTCAATTCCAATCAAAGCCCAACTATTCTCCATACTAATTAAGCTCAACAGCAGCGGGCTATAGAATCAATCATACCCAAAGTCCTTCAAACCGCCAAAGCTGCCCACTATTGTTTACAAACTCCACAATTCCAAACTCAAAATGCGCGCATAAACACTACAACACTCGCCTCCTCTTGACTATTACCACGACCACGACACACCGACATTCTTGCAACCAGTACCACCGACAATAATTTATGCAACAATCAATCAATTAACTTGCCAGGTTTAGTTGCCATAAATGTCATGTTTAACCAATTCCACGAACCACTTTTTTTGTTGTTCGTCTCGAAACCCATTTGTGCCCACAAAATTCATCATCATCCATCCGAAAAGCTACAGTTACCGTTAAGGCAGAGTCTAGGCAATGGCATTTAAGGAATCGGAACAACCTGCATACCTGCAGTGCTAGTAATTTCGGATCAAACGAGTATCTCTCTCCACAATGCCAACCTGTATGTGGAGTGTCCTTAAAAGTCCATTTTTTTCTGAAATTGGTGTTAATTTGAGTGCAACCTGCACATGCCACTTGCCGCACACCACTGATCCTGATCACAATGCCTAAATAAATGATTGATGGATATTTCTCCATCAAATTTGTATCTTTTAATGAATGGGAACCATGGAGACACCTCGGATTTAGTGCAGCAAAAAGCCCAGTTAGATGAGACATTCAAGGTGTGTCTCCATGGCTGCGGACAAATCATCGATCAGACGACGCGTCGCGATGGACAGGATGTGATGGTGCAACGCAGCCTTTGCTATGCAAACAGCGTAAAACAATTAAAGCACACCAACGGCCATTTAGGGATGCGAAATAATTGCACTTCTCTATAATTAGGTCAAAGCGGCGACAAGTATGTAATGTCCGAGCCGAAAACGGACAGACGCAGACGTTGGAAAACGATATTTTCCTTACACCTAATGACAAGGTAGTTGCGCGCGCTTGCCGCTTTAATGGACAAAACAACAATCGTTTTGCTGCCAAAGTCTCTGCCAAAAACTGATCGATAACATGTGTCAACATTTTCGTAGCTCGTTTGAGTGCACGGAGAGTATAAATCCGATGGTCCAGTCGTCGGATTAAGTGGCAGTAGCAGCAGCAATAATCTCGAGAGTTAGGAGCAACATCCGGGGGGTATATAGCTAATGTTAAACGTCGTTTGTGGCCAAATGCAGAGTCGCCTCAATATACAGCAATATAGCATCTAATGATGAAATATTGCAACCGCAGTGCAATTTATGTTGATCCGTAAGATGGATTTCTTGATTTTATGGTTTTTGAATTGGATTTTGGATCGATTGTGCGGTTTTTGAGTTATTTATTTGCCTCGATAGGTCTTGGGGTTGTTGTTGTTGTTGTGTTCTGCAAGTCTTCAGTCGAAGAATGCTGAAATGGTCTTAACCAAAATAAGTTAAGTACGATTGAATGGATTTACGTATAAAGCGACTGGATGCGGTTGTATTGGTTTCATCTATACTCTATGTGGAGTTGCATTATGCAAATGGAATTACGTTCGATTAGATCGAAGAAATGAAGTATTATTCAATTGAGGCAGATTAATCGATCGGTTTGTTTTCTTCGTTTCAAGTGGATTGTGGGGCGTTAGTCGATTGGAATTTTGGACCAGGTGAAGAGCAGTTTTGGAAAATGTTGGTTTTACGAGTGTTCTTGAAGATCACTGTTTGGGAGGAAGAATTTGCCAGATGACATTCTTGTGGTTTAACATGGTATAAGGTGCCGCAAGTGTGCCAAACTTAAATGGAAGGTAAACTCTTTTGATCGGAAAGAATGTTTACACATTCTTAGTTTGATATGATAGTTTGGAATAAATGGTTTCTTTTAAGAGATAAATACCTCCAGTTGATCTAAATAAATCGAATTCTTAGATTTTCCAGTGAATTCTTGGAGAATCTATTTAATTCGCTCACAGCCATGGTTGAAATAATTATAAATATTCGTATAAGGATTTAACATAAATTTTGAAATCGGCATAATTGTATAGTCGTATAGTTTTTTTAATTTAATTGAATTTATTATATACAAATGTGCACTACGCATTAAGCAATTATTTAAAAAAAAATAGTTTTTTAATTTAATTGAATTTATTATATACAAATGTGCACTACGCATTAAGCAATTATTTAAAAAAAATAGTTTTTTAATTTAATTGAATTTATTATATACAAATGTGAACTATGCATTAAGCAATTATTTAAAAAAAAATGGGTTGTGACTGTCATGGAGAAGGCCGTCTGCTGTACGTGAGTACGTCTCGTAATATGTGATATTTTTTTATATAAAATACTATTATTATTTATGTATTCTACGTCAAAATCATGTTTGAATACTAAGAAGTCCTCCGGGTTTCCATGTTTGCTTATGATGGTAACTTTGTTCATATTTTTGAATGATATCTACACAATCCGGTGTTGATAAAGAAGCGATTTGAGCATCTACTTGCATAATTTCAACCGTCGTAGTTGCAGATGTACTGACACCGTTGTTGATCCGTTCGGCCGCATTCATTTTTTGCCAGCACTGCTTGACTTGGTCATATGGGGTTTTATTAGTACCATTTGATTGCTTTCGAGATGCCCTTTCCAAAGGTATACGATCTGGCTTTTTTAAGGCTGACATTATATATATTTTGTTATCTTAACTTTACCTTAGGTGGTGCTAAAGTCCGGGTGGACCTGGGCCTCAACCAACAAGCTTCTTCAGCCAGCTCGCTCCCTAGCTATCTGCCTCCAGTTTCGCACGTGGAGTCGGTTGAGACCTTTCTACTTGTGTGCGCCACCTGAGTCTCGGTCTTCCTCTACTGCGCTATTCCTCTGGGGTGGAATCGAATATTTTCCGGCCCGGAGCATTGATGTCCATCCGCTCCATATTACCCAGCCATCTGAGACGTTGAATTTTTACTCTTTTGGCTAGGTCTGTGTCGCTCTTCATTGTATCTTCTTCTCCATTCTCCGTTAATGTATATGAATTCACCAGGATAATCTTTTTCTCGAAGTAGCCTAAAGCGTCCTGATCCATTTTTGACAATGTTCATGCGTTTGCACCATACAGCAGGTCTGGGATGATGAGGGTATTTAGTTGAACGGACAGGGCATTTCTACTCAATTGCCTTCTAAACCCGAAGAAGCATCGATTGGCAAGAGTTATTCTTCGTTTGATTTCAGCGCTGGTGTTGTTGTCTGAGTTAATAGCTCAACTAACTAACTACCTCAAACTATAGCTGTCAATCGTGATGTTTTGTCCAAGACGTCGATTTTGGATGTCTCTTCTTGATGGCAGCATATCCTTGGTTTTGCTCTCATTGACTGCTTCCCATCTTCGCCGCTTCCATCTCAATATTCACAAAAGCGCTACTGAGATCACGCTGTGTTCGTCCAATTCTGTCAATATCATTGGCGTATGCGAGTAATTGGACGGAATTTTGAAAGATCATGCCTCTGGTGTTGGCGTAAGAGTTCTGCATTAATCTTTCAAGTATGATGTTGAAAAAGTCGCATGACAGCGCATCGCCTTGTCTAAATCCTTTTTTGACTTCAAAGGTGTCGGTGAGGTCTTTACCGACCTTGACGGAACAGCGGACGAGTTTGGCAGGGCTGTTGTATAGAGCAATATGCAGTTTTATATTGCTCTATACAACTCGTCTCTATAATTACAGTCCGAAGCTTTGAAATTGATGAAAAGGTGATGGCTATCGATTTGAAGTTCTTGGGTTTTTTTCAAGTTCTGCCGTAATGTGAATATTTGGTCGATAGTATACTTTCCTGGCCTAAAACCGCACTGATATGGACTTATCAGTTTGTTGACGAATGGCTTTAGGCGTTCACAGAATACAGCCGAAAAGATCTTGTGGGCGATGTTACTGATACTAATACCCCTGTAGTTTGTGCAGTTCAGAGGGTCTTCTCTTTTTAAGGATCGGGCAAATCATTCTGAGATTCCATTCATGGGGCATGGTTTCTTCTAACCAAATTTTGCTTACTTGCATACTTATAGCAAAGTCATCGCCTGCAGATTTGAAGACCGCGGCAGTTAGGCCGGTTCCGGTGGCTTTGTTCCTCTTGATATAGCTAGCTTTACTTCATCCAGATGTAGTGGGCGGAATTGTTTGTCTGTATTTTTTTTATTTTGTTATAGTTTGTAATATTTTTACACCTTATTATAGTCACAGTCACAATAAGAAACTAATGGTTTATCTATCGATAGATTTTGTCAAGAGCTAACAATTGAAACTAGAACGAACGTCGTAACTTCCCCGAGTCGAAAGGTATACTAAATAGAAATCTCGATACGCAGCAAAATGAGTTCAAAATGGCAGCGGTTTCCCCTTCACTCCGCGCGATGTATGACAGTCCTTACTTAGCGTATTAAATTCTATGATTCTATAACACTATTCAGTGGTGTAATTGACTGTTGGATTGTAATGATGGATATGAAGCCGCAACACCAAACTGTATCCCCGATTTTGTTTTCATCGTTTTTTTTTTTTTAATTGCCTCCCAATGGAAGCAATTTTAAAGAAGTATTCACGAAAAAAAGAAGGTGGCTGCATAATTCACATACATTTCAGTCTGTCGGATCAAGAATAATAGTATAAATAATGGCAATTTGTTATAATATTATTATTTAATTTTACTTTTTTTCACCACACTTAAATTAGTAAAAAAGATCAGAGAGATTGTCTGACTTGCGTGTGCATGAACACACCTTATCGTCATAAGCGACAGCCCTCTTTTTTTTATCTAAATGTTGTCTGCCTGCGAAAAGAGCTGCAATCCTGCAATCTGCAACTGCAATCGTCTTTGTCTTTGGCAGACATTTTGATTTGTCCTTTTCATTTAGTTTTGTATTCACGTGCACTCTGCTCAGTTGAGATGTTGTATTTTATAGTCTCATAGAATTTCATTTACTACTCAAAACATAGGAAAACTAATATGAAATAAATAAAAAAGTTAACATAACAGCAGTAGCAACGTGTGTGATTAGTGAAATTATAAGACCACTCTAACACTGTCAACAAAAACAAACTTAGAATGTACCTTTGTATATGTATTAAATATTTGTATTGGAGAATGAGTCCATTCACCCAAATCACGACCTGGAGAACAAAGCTCTGCTGAATCACTTTACTTTGGAAATATTATCACGCAACGGCGATCTGAGAATCTTAGTTTTACTGGGTGCAATGAAGATAATCTGGTAAACACCACCAAACATATACGCAACACTGCTCAACAAAGCGCTGAATAATGCATATTATCCAGTGAGTTGGAAGACAGCTGTTGTACATCCTCTCCCTAAAAAGGGAAAGGACAATTCCAATCCGGAAAATCTCCGGTCGATAAGTCTTCTTCCGAGTATCAGCAAAGTATTCGAAAAAGTTCTCAATGGAGCTAAGTCCAAGTGGGCCGAGGACAAAAATATAATTCCAGACACCTAGTTCGGCTTTAAGGCGGGACATGACATAATTCATGCCGCGTCTAAGCTAGTATCTGCTGTCCAATGGAACAATGCTAAGAATCAATGCACGGGTGCCTGTCTGGTTGATTTGGAGAAGGCTTTTGACAACGTACCGAGGGTCTTTATCTGAAGCTAACCAGATGGGACATACGTAAACCACTGCTATTAATGCTTTCCGACATGCTTAATGGTAGAAAGTTTGTAGTCAACAGTGGCAACGTTTGATATTAAAAAGGGTCTGCAACAGGAAGCTGTGAACTCACCGATTCTCTTTAGTATTTACACCAACGATTGCCAACGATTTAGTTGCATACAGAACAGGTCCAAAAGTTGAAGTCATCAGAATTCTGTTGCAACGTGATTTCGATCAATTCAACAATATTGTAGAGATTGGAATCTGTAAATTAACTTCCAGAAATGTGAAACTATCCTATTAAAAACCCCTTTGGCTGGAGTCTCTAGGGATACGAGAAAGAACTGGCGCAAGCTAGTAGTAATCACTGGGCCACACGGGCATCCACTGGCGAGTAAAAGTGTGGAAAGTACCTTGGTATCTGGTTGGATCAGTTTCTATATTTCAATCAACATGTAGAGGCTGCTCTGGGAGCTTTTGGCATTGTCAAGGCGGTTATTTTAAAGCAGCCGCCTTGACAGCAGTGTGAAAGTGGTCCATGGTCCTCATCAGGGCCGATGATTGCCTACGGATGCCCTGTGTGGTTCAACGTTGCACCATCTCTTGTGGAAAAGATTTAGGTGTTTGAGAGACAGTGTCTTCGCACTTGTCTCGGTCTCTAGACAACACTAGAGTCGGGGTACAAACACTATTATTCCAACGAGGTTCTATACAACGGGGCTAATAAAAACAGGGTAGATACATTTTTAATTAAGCTTATTCGTGGACACATTGCAAGGGCGATGACCTCAACTAATGCACACATAGGTCGCTAATTCAAGATAGATCGGCGATTCCGTTGATCTACCACGTGGGCTGCAGAGCAGTCGATAGGCGGCTCCTTGAGGACCGAGACATATTCGCTGAGAGCGAAACAGAGCACCTCCGTTTCAGTAGGGCCGTGCCCGACCGGGATCGGAAGGAAGCCATTGATCAGGTCCAACAATTCTGGTGGCTTATTTAAAGGCTAATATTTTCAGTCGACATAATATTGCCTATGGTCTGTAAGTTAATCTTTAGTTAGGCAGGGCAGTTGCGGCGGCACCAAAAAAAGGCTTGCTGTGGCTGTATTTTAGGTTTATTTTAAGTTCATTTAAAAAAAAAGTATTTGTATATTTATGTAAACACAAATGATATCGGAAAAAATAGTCTTGAGGTATCCTCAGTAGCAAGTTCAAAGGCTCAGATTTTAACTGTTACAAAGATAATTTTTAATGAGATCCACGGCTTTATCGTTGAACCACAAGTAGCACTTCATTTCATGGTTTACTTGGTCAAAAGCCTTTAAAAAGTCTTCTTAACAGAGAATGGTTACGTTGTTGTCTCGGTTATAATCAACCCTTTTGTCATTACGGACATAAATTCTAGTAGTCTGACAACTATGATGTTACAGTCTTGACTATAATGGTGATAACAAATTGTATCTATTAATGTTTTAAGTTATCTGTCCACCCAAAATTTGCTCAAAGACCTTCGTCAGACGGAAAAAATACTTATGAAACGGAAGTCCAAACTAAAGCTAGCTTTACTTTACTTTTTGACAAAAGGAATGATTTTAGCTGTTTTCCAGGAAATGATGAAAGGGTTAATTAACTAATTATGTCAAAGCACTGGAAACATGAGGTAAACTCGATTTTGGAAAGCTAATTGCCAAGCCATCTTCACCAAAATTATCAGATTTGACGGAACAAATACTTTAGAGGATATCATATTCGTATATTACGTCAATCTCGAACAAAACAAAGGCCTTGATAAGTTCTTTGAGATCAGGGAAATTCTAAATAATCTTCCAATTATCAATCCCAAATCCCAATCGATCGTTCACCGCAACAAAATGTGGATTTAAATTTCCACCTTTTGAAACAGCAGTCATCGTGCTCCTTGAGGATTTCAATGCTTTGGTATGTTATTGTCTGGGTCCCCTGGTGTGGGGCCAGTCCAGCACCATTATAGCAGCTTGATGTCCAAATCAACTTTTGTGTATACATTCCTATACTCTATAGTATAAAGTTGGGAATATACTATGGTCACCGGATCTTTAAGAAGTAACCTGCTTGAGATGTTTCCGAGCACTTTCATAACTCACAGGTATAAAGTAGCACGAATTTCACATGTGATTGAAAAAAGGTTCAACTATGTGCGAAGCGATATATATTTTTCCAGAGTTCTACACAGGAAAACGGATTCTAAATGCGATTGTTTATTTTATTACTGACATTTTTTTCTCTTTCAACATCAACAGATATAGCACTAAAAAGATAGTTGAACTGCATCACATTATATGTCATTTTAGCCCAAGATTAACCCGGATTTAGTTCCCATTGGCATTTAGTAGTCAACATGCCCCCAGGGGAATGAAAACCGCACGAATTTTTGATGTGATCGACGCATGATCGACAGCTGGGAAAACTGACTTGATGCTTTTTGAGTGCTGATTCTACAATTAATTTGCCTGAAAATAATAGTTGCTATCATTTTTGGGAAGACAGACGAAACAGTGATACCCCGCCATTATTGCAGTTCTTGAGATCTCGTTGAAGATAATTTTTGTCTTTGGCTAAGCCAGTGGCAGTGGAAATAAATAAAATAGGAACTCAACAGGTATGTACATAAAGTAGTTTCTTCCACATTCAGAGTTGGTCTTCTTTGGTCACTAGCTTTTCTTCTTTCTTCTTTTATCATCAATACACTACGTGATTTTGGACAGCTCTCTTGTTATCCCTATTGCTGCAACTTCCTTTACACTCTTCGCTTAATCTTATAATCTGGCCCAGCTATCTCGTTTCACATCTCACTTTACTCTTATGGAAACTGCTGGTCTAGTCAATTCCTTAACTATCTTGTTACCATTCCAGATCTATTCTCCATAAAAACGCAACGCTCTTAACTTCATCCCTCATCACCTCGATGGGTATATTAGTAACTTCCTCCAGGGTTGATGCTTTTTCGTTAATCATATCCGCAAAATTACGAAATAGATTATGGGCCTTGATGCAATCTCTGAACGCCACCAAACGCTATTTGTTGGCAGCTGCAGTGTTACCAGTTTTTTCTTCCTTCGTCCGAATTTGTTTTGAGTTTGACTATCAGAGCCCAACATCGGCTTTACAGTTAAGTTCAGATATCCCTTTTTTAGTCCCACCACACGAATGTGGGTGGTGGCTGATTCGCAGAACTTCAAAAGAAATATACATCAGTATTTCCTCTTTCATTCTTGCTTATTTCTCTCAGGCTCGTAGGGTATTTGAACATTTTAAGGTTATAAAAACCCCGTTCATAAGTGAAAAGTAAAAAATGAGTAGACTCGAAACCGTATTTGAAATTTATTGAAGTTCTCACAGCATCTACTTTTCATTGTTTCTATTTCTCAGTAAAACAACTTCATTCCTCCAAGCACAGCAACCAACAGATTTTTCGATTTCTTACTAGAAGCTGAAGAAAATAAAATTCCATTTCCAATCATTGTTAACATTCCTTTTAATACCCACTTTATAATGTTTTTTTAATTAAAAAAATCAATCACCCTGCTAACGGTCTCAAACCGCCAAAATCTAGGACATTCTTCAAAATCTCATTTACTGCTTGCACCGGCATCCTTCTCCTTGGCTTAACATAGAAAATTTAATTACAAAATTGTTAGAAAAAAAACACCATTATCCGTTAGAAATTTACCTCTGATTAAACAAATAATATGTTTCCATAAATGTGCGGTGAAAGCTGTGCTACGTTACCTATCCCACTGCTGCAACATCAGCACTTATAACTCCATGTGAACACAAGTCCATCTTCCTGTTGGCCTGTTTGCGTTTACATTTAATAATAACAATAAAAAAAACTGAAAAACTATCTTATGCACCCACTGTTGGTATTTCGCAATTTTTATTACCAACCCAAGTCTCACAAACAGTGCGCGCATACTGCAAGTGCGCAGATGGTGCTGCATGCAGTTGCTGCTGCTGTGTGCACATCTTTCAATCAAAATTTCCATCTTCCGCATTGTCGACGGCCGCGATGGACAGAGCCATATTACACTCTCGTTGTTGTTGCAGGCATGTACTACATTCGCCTATTAGTGATTTACGAGAAATTATACGCATACGCCAGAGTAGCCGCCTCATGCAGACAAGTGGGCCGGAGCTATCGATGGACGGCCGACGGTGGCGCGGCGGCATTTGAAGGGCATCCAAGCGTCCAAGAAGAATGGATTAATTGCAAAAAAATCCATAAATCACATTTAATTGAAAACCGAATACATGCTGTGATCTCAAGAGATCTAAAGGCCATTCAGAGGTTTTTCATCAAATTGAATTGGGTTTTCCCTGATGCGACCACCAGGCAAAGATGAAAAGTAAATCTCCTGTCAGATGGTTTGAAGATGCGGAACTTACGCATCGCCACCACTTAGATATCATTAGCAGGCAATAAAATTAGTTAAAATATCGACGGCTACTTAGGAGAAATCAGATTTTTAATTCCTAGTCTCGACTTCTTGGGTGGCTAAGTGGATCACCTGGCTGCTAGGACTTGGTGACAGAAATCCTAAACTTCATCACAAAAAAAATGAAAAAAAACCAACTTCATCTCCCAAGAAGATTTTTTGTCCTTCCTTTTGCATTAATTTATTGTTATTAAGCCGAGTGGCAGTGCGGTTGGATGCGTATTTGAATTTCTTTCTATATCCTGAGTTGGGTAATTATTGCATATCCATGAGATATATTTATTGCTATATTCGCAATTCATGTGCAACACGACCGGGTAGAGGGGGGTGACTATGAAGTAATTACATCGAGGAAGTCCTGGGAAGAGACGACAATCCATATCTTTGGTTGGAATCAAAATATTTAGTCGTTGTATATGCCGCGCGGAGTGTAGAGTGAACACGCGGCAATGAGAACTACCAGCAGCCGCACAGGCCATTCCAGTGCGATGACAAGGTCAAGCAAACCCATAAAATACGAATTAAAATCATCCAAGATGGCCGATGATGCGCGCAATCGACTCCAGAGATGCAGGTGAGGAGTTTTGTGTTGTGCAGCAACTCCAAACCGATGACGTTGGGTTAGTGCTGCGCAAGATGCAGAGTGCGTATGGTAGGCATTGTGAATGCTGCTTAATCTTTTCTTCTTAATTGTTATTATTTTTAGATTTCTTGTGCATTTTAGTGAGGAGGGGATGGAATAAAAAAGCGAATGATTATTATTATTATTTATTCTTTTTTTTTTCTGAAAATATGCAGATAGATCCAGTTTCAAGTCGGAATATGTTGATCAAAGTTATGACTGCCATTTAGAACTAAGTTGATTGAAAGCTGGGCTTGGAATGTCAAGCACTTATGAATAGTTTTTATTGTTTTTTTGAAGATTCAAAGAAGCTGGATTTCCTCAGAATATTGCGAGTAGGTAGTTTTATAATTAAGGAAGTATTTGAAGCTTTCGAAAAATAATTGGAAACAAAGTTATGTGTTATGTGCATTTCTCATACTTAAATGCAAGTTTAAAAGAACTTGGATGCCATCAACACAATAATTGAAAAAATTAGATTATAAATTAGATGCACAATCTAATCATCAATATGCTTGCGATGCCTCCTCCAAAATTTCAAATACTATTTTATCAAATCAAAAGTCTGAGAAACGAATTAAAGTGTGACCTGGACGAACTTAAGGAATCAATGTCGAAAGGCTTTGTCAGCATTGTCATCTTAAAGTACTTTTCTTTTTAATTTTGATCGGAAGATGATTTTTGGATGGAGTCTGATGCTGGATCAATAAATAAACATCATGGAGATTTATCAGTTTCCCTGCAAGATATAACCCAAGAAGTTTGTTGTCTAACCTCTAAAGACAATGTGAGTAGTCATCAAGCCAACGTGTCCTTACTTGACGAATTGTTGACCATTAATTCAGACCACCGCATTGATCGTATTTCAAACAATCCCCATTTAAACGTCACTCTTAGCAACATGGATGATTTTTCTTCAGCCCCCAAGACTTCCTCACGAAAGGTTCCTGAAACTACCGTAGAGAGAGCCAATAGTTGCCTCAACTTTCCAAACCGAAGTCATTAATAATCCTGATCCCGCTCTTTCAAAGTCTGCCATTGCTAACAGCCCAAGTGTACCAGATCTTCCTACAACATCCCCAAGTTCAACATCAATTTTTAAATTCGGAACTTACTGGACCTTATCCGAGTGGGCTCTTCGTTTAACTATGCTGGATGCTAAGAATACAACATCATTTTCTTCTCTTCAACGCCCCACGCAACGCGGACCAAATATGGATCTGTTCAATTTTCCAGCGCAAGTTTTCGATTCCAAACGTAGAATCCCACTCTGTTGGATCTAGACGTTTCAAAGTCCTTATACCTCGGAAATACGAATGGATCTTTAATTGTAATAAGGGAAAACTCCGTTTGGGTTCTATCATTCTCACTAAATGGATTGATAAGCCTAAAGGACTTTAGAATAGGAAATCTTCTACTCATCAGCTGCCATCGAACTTAAAGAATCATATATACAGTAACAATAATAATTTAAATAACCGTAACCATATTATTCCAAATTACTCAAATTGTATACCCTAACCTTAATCCCTTTCTTCATCTTCCGACCTTAAAAAAACAGGATTCGTCTTTATTCAAAAACATTCCCACTTCGACTGCTTCAGCCTCAACTCCAAAACAATCCCTTCCACCTATAATCACTCATAACCTGTCTAGACTTAGACCTTCTACCTCCCCTTCTCTTAAACGTAAACGAGTATCGTTTAACCTAACCGATCCAAATGACCCTCTATCTTCGTGCTCGACCGATGGCCTCTCCTTTAATTCCCAGCCTAATAGCCCCTACTCCCCTAACTTTATCCGCTCTCACACTCAGAATCCTTCCTTCGTAGACCCTCTTTCCCCACCGACAGTCAGGCTCACTTATGTAATGGTCCCTATACTCTTTCTCAGTGTTTGCATCAATGGTGTAACGAGAAGGAACCTTCGTGTTTCAATTCTTCGAGAAGGTCTCCCAACGCACCCTGCTGATCTGTATTCTAGGTTTGTACATTACCATGAAACTTTAAACAAACCTGTCTCCTGATATACATGACTCCGAACTCCTTCCCACAAGCTTTAACGCTTTTCGGGTTGACGGATCTATTAATGCGGTGATTCTTCTTCTGACCGTGGTATTTATTAGCAGTACACAATCGTTTTGACTCAATCCTGTTTAAACATTCACACTCCAATGCCTTTGAATACGTTTATGTTAAATTAAAATTATCTAAAACAACTGTCTTCATAATCTGCTGTTATATCAGACCTGCTCAACCTATCCAGTCCTACCAGCTAGCTGTTGATGCTTTCGACTCTATATTTGAAACTACCGAATCTACCGACATCATTTTAATTGTTGGCGATTTCAATTTCCCAAATCTCCGATGGACTCTTTTCGAAGAGGAATCTTTCTACACAGCAGTTAATCCCTCTTCTGATAAAGAGATCCTCTTTACTGATCATCTCTCGGACTTAGATCTTTTCCAACTGAGTGGGGTTAAAAATAATTTGGATCGTCAACTTGACTTAATATATTCCTCTGACGTCGATAATAGCGTTGTTTCAATAAGCAATCATCTTCTATCTTAACTTCACTCATTCCACCCTCCTCTTTTTTTTGAAGCTCTCTTATGCACTCACTCATGTAACAAATCAATCGGAAAGGCAGTCGTCCTTCAACTTTCGTAAAACCAATTTTACCAAACATAATAACCTGCTAGCTTACACCGATTTTACTTCTATCGGAGAATACCCTAATATTGACACTGTCCTTACTAGCGTTTATTCTAAGGTTTTCGAAAACCTTCTTTCGGTGCCTATTGTTCAACAAAAGAGCAATGTCTCCTCCCCCTCCTTTTTAAGAAATAAGAGAAATAAACTTTGGCGGAAGTATCTCATTACAGGCTTCGAGGCGGCCTTCTAAATTATCAGCACTACAGCTCTCTTTTTTCAGAACTTTGTGAATCCCTTTACAATGAATATCTCAGTTTCATGCAAAATAACATTATATCTGACCCCAAGAGCTTTTTCCACTTTATCAATGCCAAAAGAAAGTCCGACAGCTATCCCTCTAGGTTAAAATATATTAATTCCTCCACAGATGACTCACAAAAAATCTCTAACTTATTTGCTCGATTTTTTAGTCAGTCTTTTTCTACCGATAATTCCCAGCCTGATCCTGATTATTTTTCTTATTTTAATAACTGTAAACAAACATCCTTAACTTCAGTTGTCAAACCATCGATAATTATTGAAGATAAAATCAATAAATTGAATGATGATTACAGCGCTGGACCGGATGGTTTGCCAGCAATAATCCTAAAAAAATGTTCTTCACACTTGATCGATCGCACCCCTGACTACTATTTTTCAACTTTCATTGTCTAATAAAATCTTCCCTTCTATATGGAATTTTTTTTTCATAATCCCCATTCATAAAAACGGTCCGCCCCATTGCCAAATTGTCATGCATCCCTAAACTCTTTGAAAGTATTGTTTATGATACAATGGTTTTTCACTGTAAATATGTTTTCTCCCCTAACTAACATGGATTTTTAAAAGGTAGATCCACAACCAAACCACCAATTTAATAGACTTTGTCTCCAGCACCGTTTGTGCCATGGAAAACAATAAAGAAGTTGATTTTATTGCAACTGACCTAATTAAAGCCTTCGATAAAATGTCCCATCCATTGATCCTCTTATTTTTTCAAAAAAAATTGGGGTCTTCTTTCATTTCGTTTTTGGGGTCTTTTTTCAATTTTTTGGGGAGTAATTTCATAAAGAAAAATATGGTTTTATTTCATTAGGAAAAAGTACCCTATTATTGAGGCCTTATTTCATTTTTGTTTTTGGGGCCGTTTTGTCTGGGGCCTTATTTCGCTCCTCGCCGCGCCGACCTTATCCGCAAACTATATTCCATCTGAAAATTTAACAATTGATGAACAGTTGAACGGATTTCGTTGTGACTGTTAATTTCCCCAATACACTCCCAGCATGCCTTCCAAATATGGCTTAAAGGTTTGGTGGCTCAATGAAAGCTCAACGTGTTATCCATTAAAATTTTCAATCTACACTGAAAGCTCTAACCAAAGTACAGGACTTGGTCGTGGATTTGATGTGGTAATGTCGTTAATGCCATCATATTTCAACACTGCGCGCAATCTTACTATTGATTACTTCTTCACCATCCTTGGCACAATTTGGAAAAACAAAAGAGCTGTACCTTTTGTGCTTTTGTAGCGAAGGAGTTTCTTGATGATGTCAACAACACAAAGCAGTATCGCCCAGTCCACTCATCCATCTTTGGATTTTCTTGGAAAATGTCGTTGGTGAGTATGTATTCGTTTCTACGCAACATAACAACTTCCGATTGTCAAAATTAACCGTCGATGTATTTGACCAAATGGTATCCATTTATTCTTGCACACGTCACTTGCAAATCACTGGTTGATGGTTGTATCTTACAACTTATTAGACAAGGCAGCCCTAGAAACTCTCAACATTCTTCGAAACTCCAATCCACCTAGAAGAGAAGAGGAGGCGGAGGAGCTAATGGAGTCGGGACTGAATGAGCGTTCACAACCTGCATCACAATACACAGTAGGAAAGACTGCTTTGGATGCCCTTCGCATAATGGAAAGAGCTGGGCGGGTCTAACGAACAGTCCTCGAAAGGCTTTCTTGTAAAAGGGACAGATGTCACCTTTGTCAAAGAGCAGAAGACAAGAAAAACAGAAAACCTGTCAGGTGTATTATTATTGTGGATTATTTCGAAAACGAAATCGCAGAAAATTCTGTAAAATTCCATTTATCATTAAATTATAAAAAATTAATAGAAAATTAAGTTTTATTCATTGAGTATTAATACCAAGGCGAAAAAAATAAGAAACAAAAAAGTTATGAACATTCAAACATGATCTGGGGTCCAAATGGACTCCATGATGTAAAGGAGGATTAAAAGCCTTTTGAATTTCTTCAAAGAGATCCAACACTGGTGTAAACGTTTTGAACCGTTAGTTAACGACCAAATTGATGTTTCGCTAAACTAAAAAGGGTACCACTGAATATAAAAAAAATAAATAATTTTTTTTAAATTAGAAAAATATGAAAAAAATTCTTTTACTTTAGAGTAAGTGCTGGGAGAAATCTAGTTATTATTTCTATTTCTTTCTATTTAATCTGAAGCAGATTCGGAAACGTTCTTGGTTGTAGCTCCGAGAAAGAACTTTGGACCGCCCCAGTTTAGGTTGTTCTTTCCAGATTTTTAATCCCCATCCATCCATCCCCTCTCCTGTTTTGATTTTGTTTCAAATCAGATTTTCCTCAATTCCGCAATGTTAATATTTTTCTTGTTTCTTCTTCCACAACCATGAATATCTGAACTTAAGACATAACCTTTAAGAACCCCTTTCATTAGGTATACTTTTCCACAAAAAATTCAAAATCATTTAGAAATTGTATAAGAAACTTCTTCAAGATGAAAACCATTGAAACCATCCGAGTGCTATTCACACGCCAAGTTAATATTGATATATTGATATATAAGACCTTAGCTCACTCCTAGTCTCAAGCTTTTTGTTACTAAGCCATTCAATTTTGTTTCAGATGGATTTGAATTATAATTTTTAAGACTTTATAGGCCAAATCTTTTAATCTTAGATACAAATGAACAAAGTTCAATATTTCATGTTAAATGCATTTAAAAAACAATAATCGTGAATCATTATTAACTCCCCACAACGAGCTGGGGGTAATAAATTTTGCTATCTCAAAGTTAACGCCTTTTAATTATAAATTCGACTAAAGAAAGAAACTGTTCGCCCTAACACAGACATACAAAAAAACTTTTTCTGCTTGAAATTCTATTTCAAAGTTCATTGAATATCTCAAATTTAAACCGCACAAAGTAGCAATTATCAACAATAAAAATAATGCTCAAGAAAAAGATACAAAAATTAAAAAAAAAAAACTATCTAATAGATACGCAATCTTTATTTACTAGATCACTGAACTTAATCGTTTCCACCTCCATTTCTGTCCGATCGATGACCGGACCGCACATTAATTTATGTTAAATAGTTTTCCTTAAAAAAAAAAATAAAAAAAAAATACAAATTCACTGATTCCAGTAATCTTAATTTATGGCTTGTTGATAGCCACCATCGGCGGCAAGGGATCACCAAAATGTCTAATGTCCGCTTCATTTTGGCTTGGGGATTGTGTCAACCGAATTTATTTCTTTGACTTTATTAATGTGTGGTTATTTATACAAAAAGTTAAAGTATTGAATTTTGTTGCAAATTAAATTTGAGTTCATTGTTCTGTTTGAATATAAATATTCAAAATTAATTAGTTGAAGCAGTGGCAAGGTTTATTTAAATGAGTTTGAAAGAAACAAAATGAGTAAACATACTGATTGGTGGTTTGTTGAACGGCAAATGTTGCATTAGATGAAGTCAGTGATAACAGATATTTCGTCTTCTGATAGCTTAATAATACCCATTAAAAAAATTTATAAATTGGTGAATTAGTAAGAAATCGTGTATAGATTGGGATTAGATATGGTTGAACATACCACCTGGGGTGAAGTTATCTTTTTGTTTTATAAAATTAAGTTGGCAACTTTTGGGGCAGAGCTAGCGCACACTTTTTAAATACAAGCGCACACACTGCAAGATCAGTTTGAAAAAAATATGTGAATCTTACTATGTTTTTATAATGTTTTTGTTTAAAACAAGTAAATTCGGTTTACGGACGGATAATTTTACGTGTTAACGTCATAAGAAAACATTGATGGCAGCAACACCAACATACAGCCCGTTAACTCATACCCTCAAACCCTCTCGTTAAATCTACACATCTACATCTACTTTCTACTTTAACAAAACTCCGCCTATTTTGTATTTTTTTTCTCTTCTTTCTCTTCTTGTTCTTTTTGAATTTAAGTGGAATTATTTTGGCAATTTGGGCCTGTTCTTTTTCATGTTCGCCAGGTGCTTGCGATCGATTTTGGTTGAAAGAACCACAATATCGCGGTTATGACTCTTATCAGCATGAGTCATGTTATTTCGTATGTCATCGATTTATAAAATGTTATCACGTCAAATTTAAGTTGAAAGTTGTCTGTTTACTAAGAGAAGCTATGGTCGAGGTTGATGAACAACTCCAGTTGAAACCTTTATCAGTCCCGATGTGAAACAAAAATACAAAGAAGCGCACCAAACTCATAGGTGTCGCTGGAAATTCCAGTCCAAAGTAATAACTAAGCTCTAAAAACTTCATGATTCTGAGTTGACACTTCAGTCTTGATTCAAGGACATAACCTCTAAGCCTTGCAAAATATTTTGAATATCTAAATAGTCTTTTCCAGTGCAAATTAAGTCTTATTTTATGTCTGATCTTATCATCGGATCTCTGGCAAAATAATATTAAATTCTTGATCACGTAAGTAATTATAAAAGAAGAAGAAGATCACGCATCATTTTCATCCAACACACAACGCACATAATTTACTAAAGTCACCATTAATCCGATCAGATTTTCTATAACTCCGGCAACTCTGTGAGAGTCTTTGGACCAAAAGAACGAAGCGAGTCACTCACATTCTCTCGCAGATGAAAATAATATTATACATCCCAACATCGTATACGTCTACTTAAAACTACTTAAGACCTCAAATAGTCATCAAATTTCGTCCTATTTAATGCGCGCTCACGATTCATGGACATGGACATCATGGACCACTTTCAGCAGGACATGATCTTATGCGGTATGCTGCCGAGTGCTCTCGAATAAATCGAAATCACGCGTGAGTGTGTGGCTATGCTTAAGGCGGCTATACACTGCCAGCCGGTTGGATATTCGAGGAAAAGCCTCGGTTTACCTTGTCGTTTTTGTTTCTTGCATTTTTTGCACATTCTCGTATCGAGTTACAAATAATCTCTCAAAATGAGAATAATTCCCTTTCATTTTATGATTAAAGCGAAACAAAAAACAAACTTACACACAACAGGTAGAAGAAGATATAAATGTATCTATAAGATACAAAAAGTATCTATAAGATACAAAAGTATCTATAAGGTATAATTGATGGAACATCGAGTGAATTACAAAAAAAAAAAAGAAGATGATGACAAGCTACAGAGTGGAGTTCATAGTGAAAAAAGCCACACCGAGCTTTTTATTACTTAAGACTAAAGGTGTACCACCCGCCTGCATCACATAGCCATGTACGGTAGGAACATGTTGTTGTTGCTCTCTAAAACCGATTAAAAATTAAAATGATCCACCATGCGCAACCTTGCCATAAAACCAAAAACAAAAACTACAGCAGCAGCAGCAGCAGCAAAAAAACACTCCAATCGAACTCCAATTTGAAGCCAAGGACATGTGGAATGCTTGCATATAAAGTTTTGTATCTTTTGCTGCTTTTTTTATCAAAAACAAGAAGAAGCCTAAAGAAATATGATTTCAGTAGAAAAGTGCGTTGTTGTTTTTTTTTCATTATGTGTGGTAAGCTATGACTACGCGCACTTGGAACAGAGCGCCGATGCGGGAGACTTCTTTTGGTGATATTGGTCGTTTTCGGTTGTCGTTAATGGTATGGTAGAAAAACACTCTTCAGAAGATCTCCCGCATCTCAGCGGGGGGTAGTTAGCTATTTTTTTTTAAAGACGCATGAGCTTGTGGACATTTTTATTCCAAAATAAATAGCCCACATGAAGTCACCCTGGTGGCATGGAATTCTGGGGAAACAACATAACGACAGTCAATTTATAGAAATGATTTAGGTGTGAGCAGCAGTAGTTTTGTAAGATGCTGACCTTGAAGGTTTATTGCTGGGTTTGGTCTGAGGAATTTGTATCCTTTTTTTACATTCCTAATTAGTTTACACGTTTTTGGTATAGTAAATTCAGTTTCAGGAATTTTTTAATGGTACATACGGAACAGTTTTCTAATTTCAAGCTTATAAGCTTATAAAATATTAGTTAGAAGGTCAAAACTGTAAGAATGGCAATTACCAAAAATGAAGAAAAACACAGACATTTTCTTTAGAGTTTTATAATTTGCAACTCTCACTTCTAGGAATGCCCTCCAGTTTACCCTTGAGTCCAACTTCAGACGTACTGTTCAGTACAGAGATTCTTTCTTAAGTCGCACCACACGAATGTTAAATGCTTTGCCTTGCTCGGTTTTTAACTTCCATTTTGATATGCAGAATTTCAAAACTAATTTACATCGAAATCTCCTTAATGTACCTGATTTTTCTTAAAATGAAGCAGTTTTTCAATTAGCTTCTTCTTTGAACCCAGTTAGGTTGGTCCAACTATCAGGGTAGCAAAGTATGAGTTTGAAGTAGTGGAATCTTTTAACTACCTTGAGTCAAAAGTAGCAGCCGATAATAATATGAAGGAAGAAATATGCAGGCGGCTGCTAAAATCCAACGGAACCTACTATAGTTTGTCTAGGCTCTTTAAATCCACAAACCTGACTATGGTCTTACCAGTACTAACATACGGATCCGAGACTTTGGTGCGTACAATAAGGCACTCTGATCTCGTATCCGCATTCCAGAAGAAAGTCTTACGCAGAATTGTTGGCAAGGGAGGACTATTCCGGAGAAGATACAATTATAAATTGTATGAAATTTACCTAGAAGCAGATGTTGTGGAAACAATATATAGCTTGGTAGACTCCGGTGTAGTGCCCCTTGGCTTATAGTGGTTAGTGTGTCGGACTGCTAAGCTAATGAGCCTATGTTCAAATCCCACTCATAACCACCTTCTTTTCCGGGATACTGCATTTTGCGAGGAACTGACAAAAGCTCCAAAAGTAAGATTTGTTTCCATAAAGTGCTTCCCATGCAGCCGTTCGGACACGGCGGTAAGCTGTAGGCCCCTTCCATTTTTGTAGCTTAACAACACACACACATGAATGGTTGAGAGTATAAGTCACTGGTCCTGGCTCTTTAAGGAGCTGTCGGGCCAGTAATTTTTTTTTTAGACTCCAGTGGGCTAGGCACTTAGCTCGCACGAGCAAAGAGTAACCAGCTTGGAAAGTCTTTTGCAGTCCTTTTTATGGTAGAAGACAACGTGGCAGATCCTGCTTGCGTTGGAAGGTTGGCATAGACCAGGACGCCCGAAACCTTGGGGGGCGTAATTTGATGGAATCGGCCAGCAATCGGGATTTATGGAAGAACTTGTTGAAGGAGGCCCGGACTGGGTCGCAGTTGTTGCGCCGATGATGATGATGATGATAATAATGATGATGATGAACCCTCAAAGATCAAACCAGATTTGCTTGTCTTGTTTCTAGTGATAAGGCCAAACCTACTTTCTTATACCTTTATCCAAAACGTGTTCTCAAAGGCTCTTACATCATCATTCACATAATCACACTTTCGATAAAGTATTTCGCCATACGTTTAACCAAAGGACACAAATCCCCACAACAAGCACCAAAAAAAAAACAAAAAAAATATTGAACTTCAATCGCCTTCAACATTTTTGCCATTTCTCAATTAAACGCGACCACATTTCACATAAAATCATGACTCAAGTGGTAACATTGTTTTTTTTCTCTTTTGCTGTTGGCCTGTCTTTATTTTTGCAACAAGCGCGAGGTGCACAGTGCATACATAAACTTAAGACTAAACTTACTTACGATCCATACCCCTTGCAGCACTACCAACTTTATTTTTGTCCTCCACTCAGGACATGTATGTTAGCTCTGTGAGTCTTGTATATGATGCCGCATATTTCCTGCTCCTGGCTCGGTTGTTGTTGGCTGTTTTGGAGTCTTTCAAGATTGGAGGTGCCCCCGAAACAAAGTTGCACTACAATAACATAAATTCCCTGACTAAGCTGAATTTGTTTTCCCTTTTTTGTGTTGTTGAGGTGAGTGCTATTCCGACATCAAGGAAGGAAGCAATCAGCTCCACCAATTGATGTAAGTAAAATTAAATTATTGAGAAATTTTCTGCTGGAAATTATGGTGAGATTTAACACTAACTAGGTGCAACATGCAGAAATAAAAAAAAAAAAGAACGAATACTTCTGTATGCTGACTTTTAAAAAAAAATACAGTTCAAATATTTAAAACATAAATGAAATTCATTAAATTAACAGACGCACAACATCCATGTTCAAGAAAAAAAAATATGATTAAGCCTGAATACAAAACACATAAAAAGTTATTAACTAAATGTGAGGCGGAGTGCATTTAGTAATTAAATCGATTTAGTTTCTTGATTGTACCTCAAGTACCTCCGAGTTTTATATTTCGAAAGATATTCTCTTTTATAGGTTAATTGAATTGTTTTTTTGAAAGAGAGCTTGAAATTCCTACGCTAAGATTGCATATAAAAATGATAAAGAGATGACCGCCAAGGCATAATCTCATATTGGGTGGTTTAGTAGCTTAGTGATGCCGATTTTTTAATTAAAAACAATTAATTTCGATTAGGTTTTGAATATTTAATCAGCCTAACTAAGACAAAAACGCAAACTAAACACCTTTTATTACACCCACAGCGTTGAAAAATAATAATAGAAAATATTTCGTTATAAACAAAAGAGCTGAGCCGCGAACCTGAAAATAGGTTTTTTGTTTTAACCGGATGTTGAATGGTTGGATATGAATTATTTGGACATATATTTGAAAATATTTTATCAATAAATCTTTCATGCTGACCTTAACGTTGTGAAATAAAGGGATTTGAGGGCAGAGAGGTGAAAAATATCTGCGTATGCTTTATGACTTATTATATTGTCTGATGTTTTTGTTTCTATTTTCCATTCAGAATTTGGTGCTTTTAAGAATATATTAAAAGAAAATCCCAAAGTACATTTAATTTCAAGAAATATTATTATTTTTTTTTTCAACGGAGTCTACGTTACTATCAACATCAGAAGCTGCAACTTTGTTTTCTGCAGAAAAGATAAACAATCATTTTGTCTGAGATAGTTACACCTTATATAATATCCATCTGCCAGTTCATGGTTGTCCATGTCAATTTAACTCGCCTCTCATTTCAATTCCAGTATTAAATTCCTTCATTTTGACTAAACTGCAGATCCAACTTCAATCCGAATTGTAATTTTTTGTTTGTTTTGTTTTCATTTGTTTCATTTTAATTACCATCCCACATTTGTGGTATTGTGGTTACCTTGACGATTTCCATCCTCTGTCTCTGCTAGCAAAGCGATCGTTGTTATTGATTGTAAATGATGATGTGACCACAAAATATACACAGCCCCTTACAGTCCAACGAGGAGGAAAAGACACATCGGCGCAGTCCACTTGCCACACCACATAGTAGAACGATTCGATATATATATGTCCATTTGCATCCATAAGATGTCCTTTTCAATCAAAATTCTTTCAACAGTAAGACATGACATTATCTTTTATTCTTCTGACGAAAAAGATACTTTGTAGTGTGTTGTGCAGATACATTGGAAACGTTAATTAAGAAGGGACAAATTTTTAAGCAATGCAATTGCTCTGGAAAGAGTTAAAAGAAAATGTTTGCAATGTGAGACTACAGAATGGAGTTTCATATTTCATATCATCATGGGGCATCTCTGCCTGCATAGATTGGGTGAAATGTAGCGATGGTCTTGTAAATGTGTCACACAAACGTCAAGGTGACAGTCGGTGATTGTCTGTCAATTTTTTTTCTTACTGCGGTTGGTTGGTGAAGTGAAGGAATATTGATTGTGAATTTAGTCTGTTTTTTTGTAAAATCCATCAGAAGATTTGAGATGTGACATGGATAGTCAGTAAAGATACAAAGTAGTGAAATTGTAAGTCTTTTGGTTACTTACAATGTATATTGAAACATTGACATGAACAAGTTAAAGATAAAACTTATTTTTTTATTAATTTATGTTATTAAAGTTTCAAGGTTATGTGGAAAATGAAATGAAATACTTTTTAACTTCATGTTTCTACATTTGTTTTAATCTTTGTTCGAACATATTTTCCTGCTGACTAATCCAATGCTTCACATTCCATTTAATTCAAAAACCCATTCCCATGAGTATTGAGTATTCATTTGGCTTAAAGACAGCTCAGGCAAAACCAAATAACTGTATTGTGAAAAAATTCGATATGTTCTGACCCAGACAGGTTGGATGGTCGCAATGGGCCAACAACTCGCATTTTCAGTTACCCCATAGTCCGAGTCCACAGACATATTCACACACTCACAACTGCACAGTTATTCCAAATGTCACCAAATGTCTCTCGGAGTAGAAAGTGAATTTCAGTATTTTTCCCCCTTAAAAGGAAATCGTTTGCAAAAATTCCTTCTCCTCAAAAGTAAACCATTCGAGTAAACGTATTGAATGACACAAAACATAGCGCAGCACACAAGAGACGCAGAAACACAGAGACAGAAGAGTTTTGTATGTGATCCACATTATCCAGCTATTTCAACCTCCAGACATGGAAGTCTATCATTTGAGCTTGCAATATCTACAAACCAACCCCTGCTGGGTGTTTGAGATACAATTTCGAAATACGCCCGTTTCAGGGGGATATTATTAGTATGTGAGTAAACCCATTGAAATGTGCACCTAGACGCCAGCATATGGTGTCAACATGGCATACAAGTTGCTAGACATAAGCGGTATAGTTGAGCAACTATTTCGGATGTAATAATATACTCTACGACCGCGCGACGTCGTTGACTTGGACGTCGGCGGCGTTACGTTCGGCTTAAATGCGTTTTTGTGGCAAGGGAGATATAGTTTTTTTTATACGAAGGTGTACCCTATAGAGATAATATAAGTGTCATGGTAAGCAAATATATCGTCTAGCGTTATGTGTGCTTTTTCCAGTTACGAGTACATGTGTCTTAACAGGTGGAAAACAAAGTTAAAAGGGAGAACCAACAGCATGAGCTTTGAGTTGCGGATTTGTAATGAAGCACGGTTTATACATCTCATATAAATAGAAGAGTTGTTGGTGGGTGTTGAATATTTTGTTGTCGTCTCAGTTTTCAATAGGGAGGTATGATATTAATTTACAGTTACATTGTAACAATTAATAGAGTCACGATGCAAAATTGAGAATACTATTTGAAATTTAATCAAAACCTAAAATTTTGTATCCATTTTCATTAATTTTTCAGTTGAAAGACTGCCTAGATAAGTGAAAGAATTAAAGTATGTGTTTGTGTTCTGATCTCTGGCCTTGGAATTCTTAATTCCTCAAGTGATGTACTGGTTCATCACCTAAGGGACGAATTCCTGGCCATCTAGGAAGTGCGATGGAATGGGCAGGGGAAAAGCAGGATGAAAAACTGTGACATGTACTACGGTGACTGTGCAAGAAGACCACAGCGGATTCGTCACAAGCGGTAGACTTAGGCAAGAAGTCTTGGGCTTTCGACACGAAAATGAGCGACTTGTGACAATCCGTATCAAGGCTAAATTCGCCAACATTAGCCTAATATGCACTCATGCACAGAGGACAAAGATGACACCACCAAGGATGACTTCTATGAGCTCGTCGACAAAATCTATGAGCAATGCCCTAAATACGACGTAAAGATCGTACTAGGCGATTTTAATTCCAAAATAGGTAAAGAGGAAATCTTTAGTAGGACTGTCTGAAAACCTTGCCTACACGACACAACGTCTGAAAACGGACTTAGGCTAATTGACTTCGCAGCGGCACATAACGTCACCATTGCAAGCACACGGTTTCCTCATCTTATTATACAAAAGGGGACTTGGCGACACCCAGATCAAAGAACCGTCAATCAGATTGATCACGTTGCGATCGATGCAAGACACGCCTCCAGTATCTTGGATGTTCGCACCTTCCGAGCAGCTAACATCGACTCGGATCACTACCTTGTTCCAGCAAAGATAAGAATACGAATAACCCGAAGTCCACAACAACGGAGTAATACTGTGAGGAAGTATAACGTCGGAAAGCTGCAATCGCAAGAAACCGCCAGAACCTATGTCGATCGAATATCCCGTAACCTCTCAAGAATCCAGTACCGCCAGCATCAAGTGCCGAAGACCACTGGCAACACTGCCAACAAGCCATTCGAAATGCCGCAACTGATGTGCTAGGTTTCACCAGACCACCACCACGAAACCTCTGGTTCGATGACGAATGAAGGCAGGCCCATGCAACAAAACAAGAGGCATATAAAGCGGCGCTGCAAAGAAAGATGAGAGCTGGTCGCGAGCTCTACGAGCAGAAAAGACGGGAAGAACACCGGCTTCTCCAAAAGAAAAAGAGAGGGAAGCGCGCGATTGAAGACATTGAGAGATGCTACTCGTGCGGAAGTTTTACTAATAGGTAAAAAGAACGTGCCAAGGAAAAAAAACACACAGAAATAGGAATGAAAACCTCGTAGTAGAGTCACAGTCGGTGCTGAGTACATGGAAGGACCATTTCTTAACTCTCGCTGCTCCGTCAAGGTTGGTAATGACCTCACAGAAGCTTTTGACGTCAAAAAATGATTCCAACAAGGTGATGCGCTATCGTGCTGTTTATTCAACTTAACACTTGAAAAAATTTTAAGGAACTCGCAAGTCAATATTGTAGTGGGACAATTTTTTTTTAAGTCTGTGCAATTGCCAGCATACGCTGACGACATAGACATCATTGGCAGAACTCGGCGAACTGTCACTGAAACGTTTGATAGCATTGAAACTTAAGCGGCTAAGATGAGCCTAGCATTCAATGAGGCCAAAACGAAATACCTGCTATCCACAAAAAGGGACACACAACACCGGCGGATTGGACAAAACATCACAATAGACAGGCACAACTTTGAGTTAGTTAGGGACTTTGTTTACCTCGGATCCGCTATAACATCTGACAACAACATCTCGTCAGAAATAAAGCGAAGAATTACTCTTGCCAATCGCTGTTTCTATAGGCTAGGAAGTCAATTGAGTAGCAAATCCTTCTCCCGAAAGACAAAGGAGACTCTGTAAAAGACCCTAATGGCGCCGAGGAATGGACTCTATCTAAAGCGGATGAAGATTCAACAAAGAACTGTACGAGCTGTACAGCGACATTGACCTGGTCAAACTAATACGCATATCACGTTTAAGATGGCTAGGTCATGTAGAGCGAATAGACAACAATGCTCCGGCTCGAAGATCCTCGATTCCATCCCAGAGGGTAGACGCAGTCAAGGAAGACCTCGCCTTAGATGGCGCGCTCAAGTGAAGGACGACATCAATCAACTTTGATTGCGAAACTAGAGGCAGCTAGCCAAAGACCGATCTGGCTGGAGAGGCATGTTGGTTGAGGCCCAGGTTTGTCCTGAACTGTAGCGCCCCTAAGTAAGTAGGTAAGAGCGAGTGAGTGAGTGCTATCAGTGATATCATCCCACGAGTTACCACTTTGGGATGATGGCATTCGTAGTCTGACGTATCGTTTAACTTTTATTAATTGTACTAGTTTTATTCAACTTAATGGTGTTTTTATTGATTTCTCTATTGCCTAACAGATGTCATTAGGATACATTTTGTTTTGGATAAAAGAATTTCATTGTTGCGATTAAAAAGAAGTTCAACATTTTGTTATTATTGTAACATGTAAAATGATTCACATTCATCAAACGAATGTAAAATATTTGAAATTTTGAAATGTCTAACAAACAACGGCAACATAATAAAAGTTCATATATTTTCATTAAGGTAACAATTAGTGAGGACTTTATCTATCGAATGAAAATCTGCTCGATGACTGAAGTGGAAATGCCCAAAAATTGTATTTTAATTCTCAAATATTTTTTACTTACATACATATATGGAAGAACACTTTCGAGGTAAGGGTACACATATGGATTGAATTCAGACGCTTACCTGAAATGAAAGAAATTATAATTGTTATTACAAATATTCAATCAAGAGTATTAAAGCTAAAAAGTTTTAGGGAACATTTACTATATTACTAAATATGATATCTCAGCTACTTTAATAAACAGCATTTCTGCAACTTCTTTCACCAAAATTTAAACATTTAAAAAAAAGATGGACTTTTGAAAAATTTCATAATTCAAAGCTTAAATTAAAAACTTTGAGTAGCGCAATGTCTTTTCTTTTCTATGTTTACTGATTAAGTCAAAACCATACCTCAAAAATTGTCAGCTCCACTCAATCACCTTTCAAAACTTCAATTCCATCGCCAAAAAAAAAATAATAAAAAATAAAACGCGTTTTCGAGTGCCAATGCCATTAAGATTTCATTTATCATGGCTGCGATTCAGGTGGTCTTGACAGCTTCTCTATACAACAAGTCATGCCAATCTCCTTAAAAAAAAAAACAAACTACAAAAAAGCACATCCTCGCCACCAAGGAGGCAAACAGCATCTCTCAATATTTGAATGTCAATTAAGACTCGACAATCGTTCAATTAAGCCCATGAATCATATACACAATGCTATCCAAGACATACACTAGCTGTCGCGTCGCTTCGTCCCTCCTGCGATGTCAAGCGACATTTTTATATTTACTCCTGCAATGATCGTGGCAGGTGACAAATAAGAAAACCACATATCTGCTTAATTAAAAGTCCAACAAAAGGACAAAACAACAATACCTCTGCTATTATACCATCAAATTATGTCAACACTGACTTACTGCGGCTGAATGTATCTCAACCAACAAGAAGTTGTATACATCTTGGTGCAGGTAAAGGTTTCTTTTTTTTCTTATTTTTTGTGCAATCTTTAGCCACCGGCCGCAGACGTCCTCGAAGTAATTCATTAACACTTTTTACCATCTTTGACTATTTAATACAAAAAAAAAAAAACTAAAAAAAAACAGCGTAAGCCCACATGAGTATTCACAGCAGTGTAGTAAGAAAATAAGTTGAGATACAAGATACAAGTCGAAAAGATGAAAAAAATAAGAGCAAATGAAAAAGATACGAATCCGAAAAATTACATTACACGACATACAACGGACAGTTGTTGTTGTTGTTTTTGTCATACCGTGAAGCAAATGAAAGGGAAATGATCCACAATGACAAACAATGCTGAATGCCGTGGTAACTGCGGTATGGATTGAGGTTTTTCAGATAGAATTCGAGGTAACAACTGACAAAATACTGTCATTTCATGCAGAACAATCTTCAGTTTTAATATGGCAGAAATCCATTCGAGTTGTGAAGCTTGACCACGAAAAATTTTGCAGGAAGGTGACAATATTTTGTTATTTAAATATTTAATATTATTTGTAGGAAAACCATTTGAGATCAGCATTTACAACAACAAAAAACTCATCGTTCCAAAATTCACAGAAAAATAGGAGATTACATTTTCAGATATTCTCAAACTTACTTCCAAAATAAGGTAAGGATTTTTAAATTAGGATAGTTTATTGTGCTGTAGTGCCCCGTGGCTTAGTGGTTAGTGTGTCGGACTGCTAAGCGAAAGAACCTGGGTTCAAATCCAGCTCATAGCCACCTTTTTTTCTGGGGTACTGCCTCTTGCGATGAACTGACAAAACCTCCAAGAGTAAAATTTGTCTCGAAAAAGTGCATCTCATGTAGCCGTTCGGACTCGGCGGTAAACTGTAGGTCCCTTCCATTCTTGCAGAGTAACAACACACACACAGGAATGGTTGAGAGTATAAGTCACTAGGCCTTGGCTCCTTAAGGAGCTGTCGCGCCAATAAATTTAATTTATTTTTTTAGTTTATTGCGGACACTCTGGTGGTGGTAGAGGAAAACCGAGACCTAGGTGACATATCACAAAATGTTGATTTGATTTGGACGTAAAAGAACCTCCTTCACAAGGCCGCGTGAAGAATATGCCTATAGTTTGGGCGCGCCTGAAGTATGAGGCATGCAGTTTCTTTTTTAAACAGTGTAAGGCCTGTGGGTCATGCTGGCTATGCAGGGCATCAATGAGATTTTTCCAATATCACGACTCTGTTGTTCTTTAAAATAGCTGGTCATTGACCGGATCAATCCATAAGTTTATTTCTGTCTCTTAGAAACAAGCGAAATGGAGCAGAGCAGAGAAATTTGAAAAGATTTGCGAAGTAGATGGCCAAGTCGCCAAATGAATTGGTTCAAGCTACACGGTGAAATTTTTCAACAGGAGAAATGTAACTGGGTCTTTCCTTAGAGAACGCTGGCTTAAAATCGGGTACCACGGGTTAACAAGATAGCCCAGCTAATTACTTGAGTTTACTCGGTATTACCTACCTGTTAGGTTGAGGTTGGCTCAATTGTGGAATCTTTGTGGTGACTGTGAAGGAAATTGCGGGAGCAATACATACCTTTGGTTTATCGGGAGATAACTGAAATTTTTGATGTTGTTTAGTACAATCGGCTCCTTAAACCATCTTGAATTAGGGAAACGTCACCAATTACGTGGACAAAATATTCACCGAGGGCTGCTTTTCTGATCTGTATAGTGTATAGACGTGCGTTGGCGACTTTCAAAGTATTTAAAATAAATTCAAAGGCAAAAAGTGCTAGAAAATAGAAGTAGCCATAAAGAAAGCGGCGTCAGTCAGGAGACGAGTGATGTCAACCTATCAGGGACATCGAAAGATATATCGAATGATATCTCGAACCACCTCCAAACGACAGGATTCTATCTAACGTATAGAAATCAATGGACTTATAAAACAAATGATAGACAGAACAATCCCACAATACAAAGAACAAAATCTAACTACCATTTACAAGAAAGCTGCAATAGAAACACTACACAGACAAAAAAGTGGACTTCTGACAAGATTAAAACTTTTATACAGGCGATTCACCGATAAAATCGAGATTAGAACACTGAAGTCGTCGATAAAAAATGTTAACTCGCTCATAAAACAAAACTATCGAATGTCTATTAATTCATACTGGGATAACAGAATTCGGGCCATTAATTCTAGTGACCCGAGTATGTTTCCTGAAATAAATAAAATCTTTAGAAAGAACACTCAAAACGATCTTCCGAGTCTTAAGTTCCAGAGAACGAAAACATACTCCTGACTGCAAAAATAGATCTGGAGAATGCCGTCTTGGACGACGATTTCTTTATGATTGAAAATCCTTTGGAGAAGGATCACACTTATACACTACTTTTCAGCAAGTGTTTACGGTGAATAAGTGCATTTGCCGAAATCATGACCTGGAGAACAGAGCTCTGCTGAATCACGTCTACCTTTGAAATAGCATCACGCAATGGCGATCTGAGAATCTTGGTTTTACCTGGTTCAATGAAGACAACTTGGCAAACGCCACCATCAGCGAGCAAAACGAACCAAGTTCTCTGCTCATCTCGAAGGCCAACATCTAAATGACCTTGGAATCAATAAAGAAAAAGAAGTCAGCAGGAGTCGATGGTCTATCCAATAATGTAATACGACATCTCCCTGAGGATGAAATAGACATCTATAGATACAACACTATTTAACAACGCGACCTGAAAAATGTATATTATCAAGTGGGTTGGAAGATATCTTCCAATGAAAAAGGGAAAGGATAATTCCGAACCGGCAAATCTCCGGTCGATAAGTATTCTTCCAAGTATCAGGAAGGTATTCAAAAAAGTTCTCAAGAGAGCTCTGTCCAAGTGGGCTGAGGACAAAAATATATTTCCAAACACCCAGTTCGGCTTTAAGGCGGGACAAGACACAATTCATGCCGCGCGCGTTTAAACTATTATCTACTGTCCTGTGGAACAGTGCTAAGAATCAATGCACGAATGCCTGTCTGGTTGATTTGGTGAAGGCTTTCGACACCGTATGGTTAGAGGGTCCTTATCTGACCCAAGAACTAAGGGAAATCGACAATAGACAGCCCTTTTGAGTTCGCTAATTTTGTGCTAAAAATGTTGGCGGTAGATCCGAATTTGGACCATAAATTATCTTCGCGGACAAAGATTGTTGACGCAAAGCTCAAAGTTTAGAAGGAGAAATTTGGCGAATTGGTTATCTGACGAAAAACTTCTATAAATAAGCCACAGCAATCATATGACTTGGGCTAGGCGCGGATTAGGTGGCCAGGACGCGCGGCCAGACCGCAGTGGTCAGTTATTAAACGCGCACACACATGTGGCTCACTCGGCGGTCAAACACATCAGTTTGATTTTAATTGTGCTGTGAACCTCAAAGGCATATTTATTTTTTGTGTTGACATTGACCAAGTCATTCCATGGTATGAAGACTACTACAAGTTTGTTGAAGTAACACGTTCAGATGCAGCAGAGATTAAGACGAGGCATAGAGATGTTTTGACTTTTTACAATTTACCCCTGCTCCACGGGCGAACAGGATACGATGATTACGAATGTAAATGTTAGGTACATTCTTGGAGCCAATTTAGATTGCGATATCATACATTCGTGGCCATTGACCGCTGGCCACCTAGTGCGCGCACTTGTATATAACATAGAAGAACTCATTGGCTGCTGCAGCCTGGCCTCGCGACTGGCTGCCCAATGCGCGCCTAGCCTTAATATCCGTCGATTATTGTCTCTAGTCCTAAGTAGTTGTTCCTTGCTAACAAACTAAATAACTTGGACTAGCTCGTAGTAAATATTCAAGGTGCTATTGGTGCGTTGGAGAAAGTGACTGGCACGTCAACAAACATTTTTTTTTTGTGCGAAACCTACCTCGGATAGGTGTTATGGAAAAAATAGAGCTCAGTAGACTTCGGGGCGAAGAGGAACCAGCGCAAGTCTTTTGCAATTGCTTTTAAGATAGAAATCAAAAAAGTTTAGAAGGATTTCGTAGACCAGAATGCCCGAAGACCAGACCAGATGCGCGAAACAGCGTCGCCCAGCAAACGGGATATACGGAAGGCTTTTTTGATTAAGGGCCGGACACGACCTCGGCTGTTGCGCCGATGATGGTTTCAGACATAAAACCCTTTCCCGTTACTAACCATCCTCTGTTGAATTGTCTCATGAAAATCTTATCCCATAAATATGCATGATTCGTAGCATCACATCTACTCCCTTCACTCACGCCTCCATTTCACTCTGTGACCGACAAAAAACATTTTATCACCTACTAAAGTATTCTCACTCTTTGTTGAATGATATGAATCAGTTCAATAAGATAAATCTTTTAATGTAACCTATGTCCTACAAGCACGCACATCCTCCACTTATCGTTGGAAACAACAAAAATCCAAAAAAAAAAATCCTAAAAAATTTAAATATTCAAAAAAATCCACACTCAGCACCAAAAACCAACTCATACCAATGCAGTCAACAAATTTTCCAAAGAATTCAAATGAAATAATTCTCTTCCAATGTTCTTAGCAATGCTAACTGTCAGATGGAACAAACCACCAGTGCATCGTATATCAGAGTATGGGTATCAAGATCAGGTCACAAATTAACGACCAACGCAAATTCGCGTTGCGCATGCGCGGTATTTATATCCGTGTTGTGTGTAAATTCGACAACACGAAACCTCCTTACAGAATTTTCTCTCTCTCAACAAAAAAAAAATATTTCACTCCAATAATGCTCAACTATATTTTGAAAAAAAAAGAAGAAAACCTCACACAGGCCACAAAAATCTTCACCTCAAATAAATTTCATCACAAATCCCCAAAAAATACCTATGAGAACGCAAAATAAAATAAATAAGCTCCAAGCCAACGAATCACCTGGCGGATTTCAGATTCCCCCTCTTCTGGCCTATACAAACACCAAAGAATTTTTGTCTTCTTCACCGGGAGTACCTCCGAAAAATCCACAAAAATGCAAGAAAATACCACAAAAATTGGGATAAAAAAAAAAGAATTCGCTGCAATTGTTGCTTCACAGAATGGCTACACACCCAAAGTCTTGGACTTTTTTGTTTTCTGAACTTGACCAAAAATCGCGCTTTGTTCAAATTGATATCTGTGGTGCCCCTGCCCATATAGCCAACACCATGCCCTCTCGGTTTATGGTTAATGTGTAACTTTTACCGAAGGCAAAATCCGATGAACTTATTTTTTTTGTCCATAGTAACCATATCCCTATCCCTTTTAGGTTGAGATACATAAACACACACAGTATGAGGTTGCGATTTTTTTTTTGGCTCAAGACTTTCTTAAGCCGGCCGAAGAGTTTGACCAAAATTTGTGCACATGTTTCATTAAGCGGAAAAATATCACATTTCAATGATTAATTTTTCATGTATCAACTTATTTGTTAGCTGAAGATGGAGTCCCGGAGCAGGACGAGGACGAGCTGCACATCGCCGCCCAGGGACCTGGCACTGAACTTTAAGGAGGAACAGAGTTTTTCTTCTTGTGCCCAAATTATACATATATATATACTTAGGGGATTTTTTCGGGGGTCGACGCGTAATAAATTCTTCCAAAGAATAAAAAGGACTTTGCCAACTGTGAGTGTGTTCGTTTGGTCTTATAAAAATACCGACCAACTAAAGACGACAACGACGACGACATGATGCATATATACCAGCTAACATATTGGTAACCAAAAAGATTGGACAACTTATTCGTTAGAGGGCTCTCCTTTCGGATTCGGACTTCCTTCACTTGGTATATGGTATTTGTACAACAAAATTGGACAGGTCAGTGTGGTTAAAGCCGTTGACATATTTTTTCGGCTTTGCTCTTGTTGCTGGTGGATCTGGTGATTCTCCCCCCGCGAAGGAGTGCTTTGGAGAATTAACAACGTGCAATTTAATGAGGATATACTTGAGATGAAAGAAAAATATAAATTTTATTAAGTTTGTTATTCGTTGTTGGTTTTTTTTTCTTCTGTGCGTAGCTGTCCACCCATTTGAGTTGTTTTTTTTTTTTTGTTTGTTCTTCATCTTCGGTGCGGTGGTAGGTCGAAGCAATTCGGTATGTCACATTGAATTACAAATAACTTAAAGGGGCAATGGTTATATTTTGTTTGATTTTGGGAAAGTTATTTGCAAATTGTGTTCGCAGTTTGTGTGGGAAAAAGAGACTTGTATGTTGTATGTAAACGAAAGAGCTGAGGTCGGAACTCGAAAATACTGACATACGGCAAATTGATTTGTTTGAACTGAATTTGTTGAAGAATATTATAGTCTGAATAATTTAATAAGAAACAGTCCATTTCTGGGTGGCAATAAAAGACTTTTTATTGTTCAAATTGCTGATCGATTGAAAAATTTCCCTTAAGGTTATGGAAAAGCATGATCATGAGATCAAAAATTGGCCATTAAAACTAAGTCTTTCCTCTTAATCAAGAAAATTTCTTAGAGGAATAATAAAGAAGATATAAATTCAACAAGTGCCTGAGGAATTTTGTATTGATTTTTTCTCAGATCTAATGACATCATCAACTTGTGGGCATAAAACCTATAAAATTGGAAATAAATTTCTATTTATGCAATATTGTGTGTCTGTTTGCGCTTTTACTTGTTCTTTTTTAATGTTGGGCCCCATTCAAAAGATTCGTGATTAAACATAATAAATAATAAATGGTAATAAGAGCTCAACTATAAATAGGCGATTCACTAGATTAAGATAATAAATGATTTTTTTTGTTTGGAAAAGAGAACATTTATGAGAGAATAAATAAGTTTTTTTTTCTAAGCGGAGAACTTTATATTAATAGGCAATCAGTTTTCAACCACCGTTAATTAAAGATTTTGCTTCTAGCTTTACCATGCCTCACAGAAACTTTGCCTCTTCTGTACTTAAAAATGAATGCATCTGTATAATAAAAATAGTTCTCAAAGATCTCGATATAACTACTTAAATCAGCTGGCCTGGATGGTGTATAGCCATTCTTCTAAAGAAGTGTTCTTCCACACTCTCAAAGGAATTGCGTAAGCTTTTCAATTTCTTATACATTTTCGGAATTTTTTCTTAGAGATGCAAAACAACATTTGTCCAGCCTGTCACTAAGAAAGGTAACCATTCTTTCCCCTGCTCCTACCGACCCAAAGTACTTTGGTCCCTATTTTCAGCTAAGATTATGGAAACGGCGATTAACCGTCAGCTTAAGAATCATCTCGAAGACCGAAAGCTTCTTCATGACCAGCAGTATGGCTTTTGCAGCAATCATTCTACTATTGATCTGATGGTTTATATCGGCGAACAGTGGGACAAATTTTTAAAACGATTGAATGTTTCCACGGCCTGATCTTTTATTGAAAATGCTTGTTTTTGGGATCAGTTATACTCTTGTCCGTTGGATTAGAAGCAATTTTCTGGATTATTCAATACAAGTTCTATTTTTTGACGGATGCGATGCAAACTGTCATCATGATCAATGGGAAAGTACGAACACCTAACCCACGAGGTGAGTCAAGAAGCAAGAAGACCTGTGACCCCTGGTTATCTTAAATATAACAATGGCTTGTGAACTGAATCTTGAAACGAAACAATAGAACTCCTCCTTAATACACAATTCCCTGGGTGTGTTAAGACACAGATTAAACTGGAGACAGATTCCAATCAAGAGAATGCTCACGAAAATACAATCCCGTAACAAGTAATTAGTGAGAAGGGAATATAGCGGGCAATTGACTCCTTGACACCTGCTGACACCAGTGTTAAAAGAACTATTCACATACCCGACGTTTGACGAGAAGTCTGTGTTGTCTTCATACCCAAAGCCGGTAAACCAACCCAAAAGATTTCAGACCAATAAGCCTAACATCGTTTGTGCTTAAAACATTCGAGAAACTACTTGATGTATACGTATCAGGCTCTATCCGGGAACCTTATCCCAGAACCAACATGCTTACATGAAAGGAAAAAGTGTTGAAACTGCCCTACATGGAGTCGTCAGTTTTTTAGACAAATCTCTTGAACAAAAAGAATACACTTTAGCAGCCTTTCTAGATATTGAAGGCGCATTTAACAATGTTAAGACAAGTGCTATAGAAAGAAACTTAGTAAGAATGAACATTGACAACAACCTCACTAAAATAATAATATGCTTATTAAACAAAAGATATGTAAGGGCCTTCCTTGCCAACACCAAATTAAAAAATTACGGCCTCAAGAGGTACACCACAAGGAGGGGTCACCTGTGCTGTGGATACTGGTCGTGAACGAGATTTTAATACTGCTTAGCAGTGGGGTAAAAGTCATTGCTTATTCCGATGACCTAGTCATACTAGCTACAAGGAAATTCCTAGATACTATCAGTCATCTCCTCTAAAGAGCTATCAAAACGCTGAATAATTGGGCCCGCAAAAGCGGATTAAGTATTAATCTCCAAAAAAACAGAACTAGTTATTTTCACGAACAAAAGAAAAATTCCACAATTCAATCTACCATCCATCAACTTGAGGCTCCTCAAGTTATCCGAAAGCGCGAAATACCTCAGAATCATACTTGATAGAAAATTTAATTGGAAAATGAATGTCTAGGAAAGATTCAAGAAAGCCTCAATCGCATTCTACTCATGCAGCAGATTTTTTGGAAAAAATTGCTGTCCAAATCTCAATGTAATTCTATGGATGTATACTGCGATAGTGATACCAATATTGACTTACGGAACCCTAGCTTGGTGGAAAGCCGCTAATAAAGCTATAAACCTAAAAGCGTTGACGAAAATCGAGAGACTTGCATGCATATGATCAACCAGTGCCCTGCGCATGACACCAACGGCGAGCTTAGAAACCTGCCACTTGACCTATATATGTAAGAATCTGCAGCAAAAAGTGCTCTCAGGATCAGCCAATCGAAATTATGGGAATCAAGTTTAACTGGACACTCCGAATCTAACTATAAAGAGG
Source organism: Platycheirus rosarum (assembly GCA_963971375.1). Classification (NCBI taxonomy): domain Eukaryota; kingdom Metazoa; phylum Arthropoda; class Insecta; order Diptera; family Syrphidae; genus Platycheirus; species Platycheirus rosarum. The sequence continues at coordinate 15,928,260 of OZ020507.1, forward strand.
CCTTGAGAGCAGAAGTGGTGTAACCCTCAATTTATCAATTTTGGGGTTATTTTACTATTATGAAGAAGAATAAATGATATTCACCGTGGAATAACAAAAAAACCCAATTTTTCCCTAAATAAGCAGAAAATGACGATACACTTTTTTTTCCCGGAATTTTTGTAAAACCGAAGTGGTGTAACCCACTTACACCATTTCTCCCCTATGAAATGAACCGGTTCAAAAAAGTTAGACCATTATGTCTGAATGGTAACTTGAAAATTTGGTGGAGTTGTTATGGTTATAATTTTACAGTTAGCCTTATCAATTGTTGTCATGTTTGAACAACAACATCCATCGCTTTACTTTCCGTTTAGTTTTTGTTATGTATTGCTACTTTGTGTCTATTATTTAAATATTAATTTTAAATTAATTAATTTAAATATTAAATTTTAATATTAATAATTTAATTAAAAAAATTTTAATTTAAATAAAAGTAAAAGTATTTACAATAACGTCTCAAGCCATGTATTGATCTGTTTGTGAATGTTTATAATTAAGATATCTGTAACGAATATGAAGCTGACGACTTTGGACCATCAACGTCATCCAGTGCATCTCTGTTCTATGGAGTACAGAAGAGCAGAAGAACTGTTTTCAAAAGATTTGCTAAACGTAATGTGAAAAAAACATTTTTCCAAGAAATCCAAGGTAATGACATAAAGTTTTTAACTTAACTTGGTTTTTCAATAAGACAAACTTTTAGAGCATAGTCATTCTGAAGAAGACTTTCAAGATTCAGGCTCTGAATATGATCCCAATGAAGGAGATCATAGGGCGGATCGTTTTACAACAACAATAGCTGACAACATGGTGGAGAATAATGTGAGTTGGGACGAAAATAGGGTTGCAGAAGAAATTATTTTAACCGAAGATCCTGTTAAAAATAACAGTAGAAAACGTAAACGTAATGAGGCTGCTTGGAAAAAAACGTTAAGAAACTAAAAAGGGCCAGAGGAGAGGAATATGAAACCAAAAGTGAACGTACTGTTCTGGCAAAGAAACCTTGTTTGGAAGACAACGTTTGTTTATGCAAAAACAAATGCGCACAAAAAATCTTAGTCGACCAACGAACAACAATATTTAAAAATTTTTATGCATTATCTTCAAATGATCTACAGAATTCATTTTTAACGTCATTAGTTGAAATTGTTGCCAAAGCAAGACTTTATACAAATTCTAAAAGCTCTAGGAGGAAAAGAAGCTGCTTACACTTTGCACCAGATAACGAAGGTCAGAAGGTAAGAGTTTGCAAGAAATTTTTCTTGAAGTTGTTCCAAGTATCTGATGGAAGGGTAAGCAAATTAATACAACGCAAAGCTCGTGATATAATCCCTCATGTAGATAGACGTGGAAGGTCTGTATCTGGAAATAAAACCAAACGCGAAAAGTTGGAAGAACTAAGAGAATTTATTAAGAAGTTCCCAGCGTACGAGTCGCACTATACTCGTCATAAATCTGAAAGAAAGTACTTATCACCTGACCTGAATATCGTTAAAATGTATAACATGTACAAAGATAGTACTGAGAATCCTGTTTCAGAGTATGTGTTTCGAAAAACTTTTAACAGCGATTTTAATCTGTCGTTTCACGCTCCAATTAAAGATTCATGTAAAAAATGTGACATTTTCAACAACAACTTAAAGTTTGCTAACGACTCTGAAAAACCGAAAATAAAAATTGAACATGACCTACATCTCAAAAAAGCGGATTCGGCCAGAAATGGTATGAAAGATGACGCCGCGCGAGCCAAGGAATCTAATGACACCTCTGTTATTGCATTTGATTTAATGATAACTTTGCCAACCCCAGTCTTAACAACTGGTGTTTGCTGTTACAAACGCCAGTTTTGGACATACTGCCTAGGTATTCACGACTTGGTAAAGGAAAAGGCATACATGTACGTATGGGATGAGTCGGTAGGGTCAAGAGGTCCCCAAGAAATCGGCAGCTGTTTGGTGCATTTTATTAAGAATTTTGTAAGCACTCCAAATTTGATCATGTACACCGACCAGTGTGGTGGGCAGAATAAGAACATAAAGATGTCCGTTTTATGTCAGTTTTTTGTTTCGCACACTGGTTATACAGTAAAGCAAATTGATCACAAGTTTCTTTTAAGCGGACATTCTTATCTTCCATGTGACCAAGATTTCGGTCTCATCGAAAAACAGAAAAAATATTTTCAAGACATTTTCGGTCCGAAGGATTGGCATAGAGTGATCTTAGCTGCAAGAAAAAAAGACCCATTCAAATTAATTGTTATGGATTCAACGATGATAATTTCCACTAAAACTCTTGAGTGTAACATTGCTAACAGAAAAGTAAATTCGCATAAAGGAAAAGTTGAATGGCTTAAAATTCAATGGCTAAGATTTTTACAAGATACGCCTTTCAAATTCTATTACAAGTATAGTAATGATGCCAATGATCCTTTTGAAACCGTAACACTGAAAAAAGGACATCTATATTGATCGAAAAGCTTGATATATTGTTCCCAAAGGGCAACAAGGTTAGTGAAGCCAAAAAGAAAGATTTATTGGATTTATTAAACTATATCCCGCCGTTTTATCATGAATTTTATAAAACACTTAAAACTTTTTCTTCTGATCGAAATGTTGGGCTAGTAGAGTACATTGAAGAGGATCAAGAAAAAAACTAAACCAAGCAAATTGTATTTCATTTTTTCATTTAAATGATTCAATAAATTTTGTTTGTTTAAAAACCTTACTATTTTGTATTTATTGGTGTAACCCATATTCTTTCTGTTAAAGTTTCAAAACATAAAAAGTAGAAGTGGGTGTAACCCTCAAAAAATCCAGAATTTAATTTTTTTTGGCTATATTAATGCTTTATATAAATTGCTACATTACTTTTTATGTAAAAATTATTTCTACTCAATATTAATTTTTTTAGAAAGCAATAAAAAACTTCTGTGTTTCCTTGTAAAATATTTGATGGCTTATAATCTCAATTCTATGAATTTGGGGTTACACCACTTCTGCTCTCAAGGCTTCTATAAGAACAAATTAAGAATCTGACTAAAAAACCATTCGAATGCTTGTTCCCAAATACTAGAGATGAATGGGATGAGAATGAAGTTTTTGAACCTACAACCAAATCCATCTTTACAGATGGGTCAAAAATCGATAAAGGTACTGGAGCTGCCACCTAAGAAATAAAACTCTGGGGAAATACTTCTTTGAAAACATCGAAGAACAAATCTTTGCAGATTCGCAAGAGAAAGCAGATGGTTGGACGCCCCAGGATGAAACTATGAAATTATGGAAGTAAAATGAATTACGAGTATGGTAAGATGAGGAATTTGTAAACCCTCAAATGGGCATCCACAATGGGTATACATTAGCCTAATTGTGTTTGGAGTTGAGTTCATGGCTCTCTTTCAAAAACCCGCAAACCTAACCTAACCTATTGGACGGTTTCAAGACTGATTCCTACCAAATAAATGCACAAAGACTTTCTGTTACCAAAATTCATAATTCATTATTTTTTAGTATCTCTTTCGGTTTATAAGCCAAGTCTTCTAGGCCTCTTCGAGTAGACTCCGTCCGCCCGGCAAACATCAAATGAAACTGCCCCAAAAATGTTTTTCTATTCTCAAATGATCTCCTAAATTCATCAACATTGCTCCACAATTTTTCAGACTTAAACTGTCATCAAAAGAAGGAAAAAAATAGAAAAAAACTCATACAAAGTAGGAATAAATTAGCATAGATATTTTCCGCACCAATTCCATATTTCCAAGTCACGTCTTTCTGACCAGCGAGCGTAGAGTTCTGCGATATGATTCGAATTTACAACAACAACAAAAAATAGTGTCAAAACTGATTAATGTTAGTTCCTGGTACCGCAGCGAGCAACCATAGTCGTCATCATCATTGCCATCATCTTATAGTCGTCGTTATTATAATCTTTGTCGGCTCAGCCCACAAGAACCCACCTTATAGCATCAATTGAATGTATGTAACTATGTATGTAGATACATCCATTTTCTTACCACATCTTCGCACTTCATTATCGACGTTTGTATAAACTATTTTTTCGGTGTTGTTGTTGGGCGATATAGAGTTAGTTCGTCTCTCCTTAATCTCTGCTGCGACGAGTAGTTTCGAATCCTTTCAATAAATTTCACCAATTAATCTCAATTAAATCTGACTTAAACACTCGATCTGCATTCCAAAATGTGCAATAGGGGTCACAACAACACCGCACACTGCCGATCGCCCATGTATTCCAAGTCCATAGCTGCAACTCATATGCCCAATCCACCAAATGGAAGGTGGTAATGCCAATGCGCACAGATATTCCTATGAAAATTCCTCCATCATCATCATCTCGCGTTGGCCATCATCGTCGTCGTAGTCATCATCATCAACATCGTGGATCGTTCGTGGTTGGTCCATGCGGCAAACCCATCCCGTTCTTCCGTCCGTCCGTCATCTAATGGAATATGAATATGTACTTCACAGATACGAAACAAAAAAAAAAAAAAAAAAGATAGAACTTCGGTATAAATTTCAATATCATTTGACGTCGGATAATTAAAGCAATAAACCATCGTGTCAAATGGTGTATTCCATGATAAAACTATGATGGACCACAGCACTCTCTAGCTGGGCAGGAGTGTAATGGATATCTTGTTGTTGTTGCTGGGTAATCTATGTGTAAGTCTGCAGAAATGTAGGGAAATATGTTAAATTGAAAATAATTTCCTTCACAAGCGTTTATCTGCAGTTGGAGCGTTCGGATCGGACATCATCATTCGCACACAAGATGTTGCAGCAATGTTGTGTGCGGTTGGACCGTTTCCCGCTTAGATACACATTTAAGTATTTAAGCAAATTTGTCGGCAGCATAGATACATATTTCTGTGCTTTTTTTTTTGTATCTATAGAGAAAGAGTTAGCTCGCGCGCTAGCAGTTCACCTCACATGAGATACAAATTTGTTCGGTTCAACAAATGTGAGATTTATGACTATTTCGATTGCTCGTTGGTCGTTGCAAGCATATTATACCGTTTTTCCAGGTCTTTGGGGCCTGAGACGGGATGGGATTCCCGCAGCTTCTCACAGATTGTGGTGTACTGTGAGCTGGGCATAGAGAGATGATGACGATTTATTTGCATCTTGCACAAGTATCTGCACATTAATACATCAACACTCTTGTGGTTGCGAGCTGCGAGCTGCGAGCTGGGTTTAGTCTTATTAATTTTCAGCTCGCTCTCCCTCCCTCTCGCTCTCTATCCGGGTCGATGGTTTGAATAGTTTTTTTTTTCTTCTCTATGATGAGGAAAGTCCGTGTCCATCAGAATGTTGCGATTTGCCGATTTGCAAGAAGATGACAACAGGAAACACATTCGTTTGGTTTGGCAAGATGCAGTGTTTGGTATGGTGCCTGGTGTGCCCACCGAATGTGGTTATCTCACCTGTGCTATCGAGTGTGTTATGTAATTATAAAGTTTTCCGCTTTTTTTTGAATTTTTTTTTTAACATATTATTTGCATTCGTATTTGATAGGCTGGTTGAGTTTTGATAGGCTCTTTAGATACAATGTTAGAGTCACGATAGATCGAATGTGCGTTAGGAAATTAGAGAAGATGCAAAATTGTTGCATATCTTTGGTGGGATTGGAAGATTTAATTTTGTTCCTTCTTTTTGGTGTGGTTTGGTTAAAGAGATGTGATTAGTTTTACAGTTCACTTGGTCTGGGATAAGATTATGGTAAGAAAGAGTAAACAAATTATATCTGAAAGGCCTTTGCAAAAGCAGGATTCAGAAGATGTTCTATGAACTGGTTTGGTTGGAAGGTTAGAGATACAACAGTAGTTGAAATCGTGATTCTAGAACTCCTTTTGAGATACATTTTTTTTCTCTCATCTTCTATCATCAATCCGAAAATCATGCATTTTCGATAAGAGAGCCTTATGCCAAACTCTAACAAATGCCTCGGAAATATCAAGCGGCGAAAGCCGTTATTTCATGAAGAAGTTTTCGGTCTGCGAGATATTTCTAAAGCTGATGGTCAATCAGTTCCATGAACTAAGAAGGAAGCAACGTAAATGTTTCGGATCGCTTGGAGGAGGAGGAGAGTTAACCAGATTCCAGAAAAGTAGGAGCGATGACAAAGCCTTGGCCTTCCCAGCGTGGAACACCTCCTCCGAAGAATGGGATATACACCATCCGGGCCAGCTTCTCAAGAGTAAATAATTGATTTGTCATTCAGAATGAGCGTTGAAATCGATGATTTATTTTTTTTAAAAAAGACCAAAATCTTTTATTGCCCTTGGGATATTATAGAAAATGTTGCTGTAAGTTTTGTTCATGAAAAAATGAGTTCCTGAATTGTTTGTGCATTTTCCGATTTCCCTCTGTAAAATTGGCCTTGTAGGATCGATAACTTTCAGCCTAATACTTAGTTACTTAGGGGCACTACAAAATGCCTCTCCAGCTAGCTCGGTCTTTGGCTAGCTGCCTCCAGTTTCGCAATCAAAGTTGATTGAGATCGTTCTCCACTTAAGCGCGCCACCTAAGGCGAGGTCTTCCTTGACTGCGTCTACCCTCTGGGATGGAGTCAAAGATCCTGCGAGCCGGAGCATTGTTGTCCATTCGCTCTACATGACCTAGCCATCTTAAACATGTTATGCGTATTTGGTTTGACCAAGTCAATGTCGCTGTACAGCTCGTATAGTTCTTGGTTAAACCTTCTCCTCCAAAGTCCGTTAACGCAGATAGGGCCAAAAATCTTCCGAAGAATCTTACGCTCGAAACGACTTAGGATATCTTCATCCGCTTTAGATAGAGTCCATGCCTCGGCGCCATAGAGCAGGACTGGGATGATTAAAGTCTTATACAGAGTCTCCTTTGTCCTTCGAGAGAGGGCTTTGCTACTCAATTGCCTTCCTAGCCCATAGAAACAGCGATTGGCAAGAGTAATTCTTCGCTTAATTTCTGACGAGATGTTGTTGTCAGATGTTATAGCCGATCCGAGGTAAACGAAGTACCTAACTACCTCAAAGTTGTACCTGTTTATTGTGATGTTTTGTCCAATCCGCCAGTGTGGTGTGTCCCTTTCTGTGGACAGCAGGTACTTCGTTTTAGCCTCATTGACTGCTAGTCCCATCTTAGCCACTTCAGCTTCAATGTTAGCAAACGCTCCAGTGACAGCTCTTTCAGCCTTATAGCTTCCATAAACTCAGAGTTAAACCAATATTTATCACTAGCTTAGAACCGTCAAGAAGGAATCAACGCAACTAAGCAAGATTTGGAGGGAGCTGAAACTAATTTCCGGAAAGCGCCCTATGATTCCCCACTGATTTAATAAGCCTGAGGACCTAAGTAAGTTAATAAATACTTAAAGAAAATTTAAACTGAAAGAATTAAATCATTAAAAAAAATATCTTACCTAAAATTTCCTTTCTTTCCGTCAGCTGCAACATTGTTGCACTTTTTATTCGATATTTAATCACGAAAAGCTGATAAGCACTGTGCTTTTCATTTTAAGAAAGTCATAACACATTTTTCAAACTCCATCTAACCCATCTACCCTTTTAGCTAATAGAAATGATTTTGCACACTTTCTAAGATCCAAACTCTCAGATAAATAAAAAAAAATATATTAAAAGCAACAAAAAAAAGAAAAAAAAAATTGCGGACATTCAGGGCGATAAATACCTTTCGTAACCCCAGTAGACCTCCAAATAGCTTTATAACATTTTTCGCACTCTCTTTCTACCACGTTGCTGTCATTTTTTCCACAACTGTAAAATACAACAACAACAACAAAACTGAATCCATAGAAATATAAATTGATAAATGATCATTTCATTTCACACTCGACTCGACTCGAATATCAATTTCTAGCAACCAACATCGTTTATTTCGCCAAACAAAACCCAACCAACAATGGGGCGAGTTGGAATAAAAATAGAAAAATACAGACAAAAAAATGTATCTAGAAGATATTCCATTACTTTATCGCCAGTGGAGCCGCATGAACGGGACTAAGTACTAGGAACCAGGTTTAGTCGAGTGCGCAATCAATCGATTCGTCGTTTGTCTAATTCCGACCAACCGACTAACGCGACGGCCAACACGACAACAACCATGGTAAGAACCATTGCAATGCAACTCTACCACACCATCGATAATCGAAAAAAAAAAAAACCATAATGATCCATTCCATCTGCAACACCAACACACACACCAACACACCAACACACACCGTAGTCCCTCAACACTTTGAACAAAGTAGGTGTGAACAGGGAGCAGTTCACTGCTGCCGGGCATAATGGTAGCGATTCCATCACGTGCAGATGTCGTATAATATCGCCTGGGAGCAAATACCTCAGATTCCCTTCATGGTGGTGGAGTGTGGTGTGCGGGTTTTTTTTTATTTTGTTGCGTTCTCGACTTATATTTGTCTCAAAAATGTGAGACAATTAAAAAATGCTCTAAATTATCAGAAAATTCCCTGCAATCATCGTACGATGACACGAAATTAATTGAAGAAAAAAAGTATCTATTGTAATTGTGCTTCGATTAAAAAGTATCTAAGACGTTTTGAAGAGGTGCAGGTATCTTTTGCTTCATTGCACGATCAATAATTATAAATTTTATGGCCAAAAATAGCAATGCAAGGCATTGTTGTTCAAACTGGCTCGTAGATTTTGGTCTTTTTAGATATGAAATCTTATATCATCATATGTGTTATATGAAGAAGGAGAATTCAATGGTATTTCTTCCGGAGAGAGAATCATGAATTCGTAGATGGATACGATCAGAAATTTGAAAACATGCTAAATGCTCAAAATCTAGTTATTAGACATTTAAGATATTTTATTTAGTTAAGTCAGATCTTAGTTATAGTACTATGGTAACATAAAATCTCGCAACCATACGTTTTTATAGGGATGATTGTAGAGTTTATGAGCAACGATTTAGTACCAAGAGTGCTTTGTTAAAAGCACACCAAGATCTTGCTATTGCCAAGAAGAATTGGAGGGAAATAGCTTAGGTCAAGTAGCGTAAATTAGTAAGATTTATTTTCAATTCAATTCAATTTATTGAAAGAAAATTGTGCAGGTAATTTTATAGTACGTGCAGATAAAAGAGATCCACAAATCACCCCTGTATATCAACTTCTACTCTCACCTCCACGTGGTCAACATCGGGTGCCTAGTACCTCAACTGGAGATTGGGTTCCAACGCCTTCGGAAGGTTGTTTGTGGCAGCAAACGAGAGAGGAGGGGAGGAGTGTTACTACTTAGGCACTACTCCTTGCATCCTGGCGGCAGCGGAGGAATTCTCTAGATGGAATCAACGGTGGCGTCTACAGAACTACTTAGTGAACACCTTATATGGGCTACTACGACGTTTTCGGAGCTCAGGCCTATAAGTAGCGGTTTATCCGGCTCTTCTTGGAGTGACAATAAGGACCTGGTCCTCCAGATTGGGGGTTGGGCCGTCGGGGTAACTTCCCGGCCATGTCAAAAACAACTAGTTTCGAAGCAACAACAAGCCTCGGATACAGACGGATTAACTGATGACGAACCCTGCAAACAAATTTCGGATATGTACGTGGAATGTTAGGCCCCTTAACAGACCACATGCAGCCGTACAACAAGCGGCGGGCAAAAGAAAGATGAAAAACAGCGATATCTACTGTGGCCACTGCTATACACAACAAAAACAGCGCTTATTTGGATGTGGAGTCATCGTTGGAGGGAGGTTTTGGCAAGAGGTTTTGGGTTACAAATATGTGAACGAGCGCCTCATGACAATCCGCATCAATGCTAAATATAAGCCTTATATGCGCGCATGCCCCCACAGAAGAAAAAGATGATGACACCAAAGAAATGTTATTTGAGCTCCTGGACAAAACATATGAGCAGTGCCCTAGCTATGACATTAAAATTGTCCTAGGCGACTTTAACGGCAAGCTAGTGAGAGAAGATGTCTTTGGTGGTACAATCGGAAAACACAGCTCGCACGACACCATCTCCGATAACGGATTCAGGCTAATTGACTTTGGTGCGGGGCGAAATATTGTAATAGCTAGTACCAAGTTCCCACACCTCAACATTCACAAAGGGACATGGAGATCCTCTAAACAATCCACTGTCAACCAGATTGACCACATTGCGATCGATGCAAAGCATTACTGCAGTTTGATGGATGTCCGAACTTTCTGAGGGGCGAACATTAACTCGAGCCACTACTTCCTGGTAGCCAAGGTACGACTGAGGATATCGCGACCAACGCCAAGAAGAGTTAATACTATGAGGAAGTTTAACGTCGGAAGGCTGCAATAGCATGAAATCTTCAGGCCCTTCTCCGATCGAGTCTCAAATAACCTCCAAAGGAGTCCTTTACCACCAGCATCAAATATTGAGAACCAGTGGCAACATTGCCAAAATGCCATCATGGAAGCCGCCACTGAAGTGCTGGGTTTTATAAGGGCACCACAACGAAACCCCTGGTTTGATGATGAGTGTCGGCAAGCACACGCAGCTAAATAAGAAACATATAACGGCGATGACGAAACGAATTCCGCTGTCAGGCAGAATGGTCCACTTTATATGGGCGGAGTAAAACCACATTTCCGACCACCACATCTAGATGAAAAAAAGCTAGCTATATCTAAACTTAAGAGCACCAAAGCTGCCGGAGACTATGGCCTAGCTGCCGAGCTCTTCAAAGCTGCAGGCGATGACTTGGCTAAAGTATGCACCAACTCATAAGCAAGATATGGTTAGAAGAAAGCACACCCGATGAATGGAATCTCAGCATAATTTGCCCGATCCTTAAAAAAGGAGACCCTCTGAGCTGCACCAACTATAGGGGTATCAGTCTCCTCAACATCGCCTACAAGATCTTTTCTGCTGTATTGTGTGAACGCCTAAAGCCATTCGTCACCAACCTGATAGGTCCATATCCTGGAAAGTCCACTATCGATCAAATATTCACATTACGGCAGATCTTGGAAAAAAACTCAAAATCGATACCCACCACCTTTTCATCGATTTCAAAGCAGCGTACGACAGCATTTATAGAAACGAGTTATATAGAGCAATGTTTGGTTTTAACATCCCTGCCAAACTCGTCCGCCTGTGTGAAATGACGAAGGAAAACGCACGCTGTTCCGTCAAGGTCAGTAAAGACCTCACCGACACCTATGAAGTCAAAAAAGGATTTAGACAAGGCGTTTCGCTGTCATGCGACTTTTTCAACATCATACTTGAAAGAATAGTGCAGAACTCTCACCCCAACACCAGAGGCACGTTCTTTCAAAATTCCGTCCAATTACTCGCATACGCCGACGATATTGACATAATCGGAAGAACGCAGCGTGATGTCAGTAGCGCTTTTGTGAGTATTGAAACGGAAGCGGCGAAGATGGGTTTAGCAGTCAATGAGGGCAAAACCAAATATATGCTGTCATCGAGAAGAAACACCCAACATCGACGTCTTGGACAAAACGTCACCATAGACAGCTACAACTTAGAGGTAGTTAGGGACTTTGTCTACCTGGGCTCCGCTTTTAACTCAGACAACAACACCAGCGCTGAAATCAAACGAAGAATAACTCTTGCCAATCGCTGCTTCTTCGGGCTTAGAAGGCGATTGAGTATTAAAACCCTCTCTCGGGCAACTAAATTGTCCTTTTAAAAGACCCTCATCATCCCAGTCCTGCTCTATGGTGCAGACGCATGGACGCTGTCAAAAGCGGATGAGGACACTGTATGCTGTTTCGAGAGAAAGATTCTCCGGATGATTTTTGGTTCCATATGCATAAACGGGGAGTGGAGAAGAAGATACAATGAAAAACTTTACCGGCTGTACAGCGTTACAGACCTAGCCAAAAGAGTAAAAATTCAACGTCTCAGATGGCTGTGTCATATAGATTGGATGGACATCAATGCTCGGGCCCGGAAAATCTTCGATTCCGCCGCAGAGGGACGACGCAATAGAGGAAGACCGAGACTCAGTTGGCGCACACAAGTGGAAGAGGACCTCAACCGACTCCACGTGCGAAACTGGAGACAGCTGGCTAGGCACCGAGCTGGCTGGAGAAGCTTGTTGGTTGAGGCCCAGGTCCAGCCCGGACTGTAGCGCCACCTAAGAAGAAGAAGAAGAAGAGTACTGTTGCTAGTGAAATGAATTGGTTGTGTTTGTTAACTGGTTCTGGAGTCAGCTTTTAATATTTTCAATGCAGGATTTGACGTCTCACTGCTTAAAAAATTGGAGTAGAATTCACCAAACTCAACAATTTATTTATACAATGATGAGTACTCTTCTTAAATATTTTAAAAAATCGATAAATCAGTATAAATATCTGATAACATCCTTAATTTACGTGATGCAAAAACATGTTTGGAACACTGATATGCGGTTACGAAAAAAATCTGAAAGCTTCTTACAAACAAGTTTCACAAATATTTATATTTTTTATAATATTAGGCACATTTAAATATTAGCCGATAATTTGTTATTTCATGCTTTGACACCGATTTAAAAAGAGGAGACAAAAACTAAATCTTCCTGCCATCCAAAACTTTGCCTTCCAGGAAGTTTTATAACGGGGAAAGATTTAAAATTATAGAAAGTGGCTCAGCTAATACAATTAAACAATTTTACAAAAGAATAACAAGGATCCCATAAAGCTCTTCGCTATTATTAGGATCCAAATCGAATAGAGCTTCTTCAATTTCTATCCGACTCAAAGTAACCGACGATATAACAGATTGAAAATAATTTAAAAAATTTACTACATGTGAGCGACACACGAATCATAACCAAAACTCCGCCACCTCCTCTTAAGTTCTTAACCAGGCAACATTTTTATAATAAAATGATAAGTTGTCAAAATTACTTTATGAAGTCTGCCGAAAAGCAACAGCAACATCCAGGAACATTTTGCAACTCTGCACTAGACGCGATGAAAAGCTTTGAAAAAGCTTTAATATTTTCCGGACATGAATTTGTTTCATAGAATCTTGAGAAAATCCTTTCTTAGTTCATCCAGATAGAAAATGTTGTGCTTTTACTTTTATTTCTGGAGAAAAAGCCATTTTTGTTGAAACCAATACATACCCCTCTACAAACGCTGATAACCGAGAGGAGAGAAAAAGAAAAACGGTTCATGTACATTTGCAATGCACCCTCGAGGCGTTGTCTGTCTTTTCCGCAAGCTGTTTTGGCTACCATTCTTTTTTTGCTTTCGTTAGCTTGGACTTGACTTGGATATGATATCAAAATATCGTTCTTCTCCGCCATCAACTCTGCAGATATAGTACTGTCAGTGTTATTGAGTACAAAGGAGCAGAATGGATGGTGATCCTGCTTCTGTTTCCCATTACAAACCTTCGAAAACATAATAACGAAAAAAAAGAAGATAATAATAGTTGTTCCCTCGTCCCATGGCTGGTGGTGGTGAGGTGGTAGTGGTACTGCTAGCACGGATCATGTCCGAGATACAGAAACGCGCATAATAATATCAATTTTTGTGTATCATTTCAAATGTCTGCGCAATCGTCTGCTTGCAACTCTGCCTCTGTTATCTTGACCACGAGACAGTTGATGATTTCTCTTGCTGCTGGTGGTAATGATCTACTCCTAGTTGTGGATCAATAATTCTACGTGACATTGCTCCGGCAGGGGCAGCTTTACTGTGATATTTCGTTTGGGGAAAATGCGCGCGCGTTTGGATTTTTTTTTGTGTATCTCCTTAACCAAAACGAAAGAAAGATACAGATACAGATTCCACATTTCGCATCAATCCACCACGTATCTCGCACAATGGTTTTGTGTGTTTTACGCGAAGGATGAATTATTGATGGTCACTCGCTCGGGATGTTGTGTTATTGTATATGTTTCTGCTGCTGGATGGATGGATGGAATGGATGCGATGCCTGTTGTTATATGATGTGTTCTGGTTTCTGGAATTGATTTGAGATTGATACCTTCGGGAATGTTAAAATCCGAAATTCAAAATGATATGCTACAGAAGTTCGGAATGAAATATAATTCATGGTTAGTCTCTTCTTTTTTTTATGGCCAAAGAAAAAATGAATGATGATGGTAGGGGAATTCGATGGTGTTTCTTAATACTTTTTTTTTTGTGAACTTGGCTTTTGTGTTTGAAAGGAAATTACTGTGAATTTCTTCGAATTTGGAAGAAAAACGAAAGAAATAAAACAGAGAATTGGCAGAGAGGCGGAGATGAAGATGGAAAAAATGTCTGCCATTAGATGGTCATAAAATCTAATGACTAAAACGGGAGTCGTTGATTTAAAGTGCGGAAGTTTTATATGAGTGAGTAGAGTAGGTTTTTGTGATATCATATATAAGTTAAAAGAGAGGCTATGATAATGGAGTCCTAGAAAAAACATTGGAAATATGTTTTTTTTTTAGAAATAGGGTTTCTTTTAAGAAAACAAACGAATATCAAAAGATAAAATTATAAAATGTGCTCTAAAGTACCTGACAAATTATATTTCTTAAAAGATAAAGATAGATAGAGCCAGGTCTGATTACCAATTTTTTTTTGTTAGCATGCATTTTTTAACGAATGGCTTTTTAACGCAACTATCCTGTTAAGACTTATTTGTGTAGAGGTTCTAGAGATACGAGAAAAATTTGGCACAAGCTATTGATTGCTATTTACCACATGGACATGGACATCCACTGACGTTGAAAGGTTTGAAAAAAACTTTGGTATCTGGCTAGAGCCAAGAAAACTTTTGTTTTATAGCAGCCGCCTTGATAGCAGGGTAGAGGTGATTTGCCAATATTACGCCCATGACTGTCTATGAATGAGCTGTTTGGTTCAATGTTGCACCACCACTAATTGAAATGTTCGGCTGATTGAGAGGCAGTCTCTTCGTATCTGCCTTGGATTTCTCTATACACCTGAATCGAAATACAAATATAACAGGATAAATAATTTTTGAATTAAGTTGATGAGAGGTCACATTGCAAATGGACAAATCTTCTTTCTTTATTTTGACAATCGAGGGCTGATACATGATAGATCGAAGATTCCGTTGATTTACCAGGTCGGCCGTAAAAGTTGTCATGCTGCTTCTTTTCAACCTAAAAATTGGCGCAGTGAGTGAAATAGAGCTCCTGCTGTTTATTAGAGCAGTGCGCGATCGAGATCGGAGGAAATTTTGTTATCAGGGTCCTGGATCTTGGATTTTTACTGGAATCCCCTGTTTGTTATACTTCTTTGAAATTAAACAAAATAATTCTTGAATAATAATTAACTTTTATTTTAAACGATTCTTGGTTTCAACACAACAATTAGACTACTGTAAATTATCACAACCGGCTGGCGCAATGGTTGACAAACGACTGTTTCTTTATACATAAGATGTGGTGTGTATTTATATCCTGTCCGGTTGCCTACAGTTGTTGTGTTGTGCGTATTGTTTGCAGTCGTTGTATGTTCTATGTGATTTCGTTTTTTTTTTTTGTTGGCGGTAGGTCGACTGTTCATTCCCCATGCGTACCTATATGAACATTTGTTTCTTCATGAGTTCGCTGAATAGAATGAAAGAATTGGAAGGAAATATATAGAAATTCATCAATAAAAGTCATGTATCCAAAACACTGAATGGTGTAAGCATGAAATTACTTTAGGTAATTGTGTTTTTTTCACTAAGTGAGTTATTGAAGATTATAAGCTTTTCAAGGAGTAAAAAACTAAAGCAGTTAGTAAATTTTTGGATGAATCGCCTAAGAAATCATTAAAAAAATTAGATACATTTACAAAATCTTTAAGCCAAAGCAAACAAAATTTATTTCATTGAAATTCCATTATAAAAATATGTCTAAAGCATTTGTTTCAGCCCCGCCTTGAGTAAATGAATGATTTTTGGTTGAATCTGCAAATTCTAACACAAAAAAAAAATAAACTTCAAAATTCCTTACACAACGATATAACTATCATTTGAAAAGATTGAAGATAATTGTATTTCCCTAAGTGCCGCGTCTGCTTCATAATAATAATAATAATTTGTTAAAAATTCACCATCCGACACGGTGGGCATAATGTGCATGACAGCTTTGATTAATAGTTTATTAAGAATTCTTTGATAATTTTATTTTTTTTTTCATTGCATGACTGTTGTATTTCATTCGAAGGACAGGCATATTAAGTTTCACATAATTGCTGGTAATAATTCATGTTGGGAATTTAAAATTAATAAAAACACACAAAGTATGAGAAAATTTATTGAAGAGCCAATTAACGCAGTTTTATGGCCTTGTGTTTTTTTTTAATTCAACAAAACTAAATGGTTTAAAATGGTTAAGAAAAAAATAAAAAACAAAAATTATTGTATATATTCAATACTTGAAATAAAAAGCGGAAGACAATGCAACTCTGCTTAATGTCATATAACATATTGAAACCAGCATGTTCCTTTCAAATACAAATCTATAACACAAATACAATTCTCAAAACCATAAATTGAATGATTTTTTATTACATTCTCACAAAATCTCATCTTGTTGACCTTAATTAACACACAATTGCACACAAACAAAAGAAAAATAGCATGATATCAAAAATTAAAATAAAAGACCTGAGTTGCAAACTCGAATTTCTCGAATTAACACACAATTTCGCCTTTGGCGCAACCAGTTGTTATCTTTATTGACAGAAATCTCAATTAACATTTATTCTCAATATTTCGAAGCTAAATATTTGCCTTTGCGTGTCCATTACCCCACCGCAGGCTAATTCCTAACTTTTCGATAGAAAAGAATTAACCTCTCTTCCATCGTGTAAATTTGATTCTAATTGGTTTAAAATTTGTTCCCAATTTTTGTTTTAATCAACAAAATATGTATATTAAATTACGAAGCAAAAACTATTCCATATTAAAGAAACCAATCAAATCTTAAGTAATTTACACCACGTGTTCAAAAAAACAACACAAATTACAGCTTACCAAGGAGAACTCGTTGTCAGGTTCAATAGCAGATGAAAAATCGCCACAATCATGACCTTACTTCCTATAACTTCAATCCATAGATAGTCGTTTCTCTACACAAACCACATTTTACGATAATGATGATGATCATCATCATCAGATTTTTGTGGTATGCCTCTGCCGCCATCAAAGACTTACAATCGTTTGAACCACCAGCACGCAATCCGCCAATAACATCCAACCGCACTATAAAATTCAAAAATTCTTTTGTTTTTCCTCTTGTGCTTCGCCTTTCAATAATTGATAGATAATAATTAAAATGTCAATCGTGCTATAGGCGGCGCTGTATCCAACTCTAAATGAGGCCAAGAAACTAGAGACTGGACCAAAGATGCTTTGTGCCTCTGAAGAAATAGAAATATATTTGTGACGCATGGAATTCATTGAGCAAAGATAAGTAAATGGTAAGTGGTTGGAAATTTGAGACTTTTTAAAACAAATCTAACCTTAAAATTCATTCAAATTTGACCAACAAGAGCACCCTATGATGGTTTCAGATTCATTTGAATCTATTGGATAGCACTGTTTCACGGAAGATCGTAACATTTGGTTAAATGGTAAATTGTTAGGTACTTAAAGATACCGCTAGTTGTAAGTGGTTGACCTCAATACCACCTAAGGTTAGTTGGGCTTCCCATTAGACCAACGAACTACGATCGTTTTCCCTCCAGCATACCTCTGATGTGTTTCCATGCACAAACGAAGTCTTATAGAAACAGAACTCAAAACAACAACAAAAAAAAAACAGCTTTTGAAATTGATATTAGGTCAGCCAATGGATGATGATGTATGCAAGTTAGTTCCGTGGGGAATTGAAATCCTAGAGTCAGTGTTGGCTATTTGCATTGCAGACCAATTTGTAAATGCTGCATTTAAAAGCTACACTATACTCCACTCTCAACTAAATCTAATCCATTTTTTTCCGTCTTCTTTGGCAAAACTACCAATTGAATAAAAACATGGCATATCTGTACCTTCTGAGGAAGGCGATGCAAAATGAAATTGGTTGCAACAATGTTGCAAACCAATCTTAAATTCCAGCGTTACCTGCTCCTGTCCCCATTGAGTATTGGGAAAAGTGCAAAAGCCCGTAAATTGTGCATTTTAAAAACTAAAACAAAAAAAAATATTCCAAAGACAAAGTGCACGAGTGAAAAATAAAAATGTGCCGTGTTAATAGGTCAGTCCAGACGGAACAAAAACTGGGATTTCTGCTAATCACGTACCTTCAAAGGAGCTATACAATAAATAAAATAAAAAGCAGCCTAATAAAGGAACCAACTATAGATGTCTGAAGTGCAACAATGTTGCAAAAACTTCTTGATTTGTTGTGTGCTATGTTGATGTGCAGGAATGGAGGAGCTGCTTGGGGACGACACTTAAGTGACCAAAGATAATGCCAATACCCATTGATTGTCTTTAGTGTGTTATTTTGGGAACATTGTGGTTTATTCTCGTGATGCAATGTGGATGTTCTTTTTATAGAAGAAACTTTTGTGTTTATTGGTGATTAAGGATGTTATCCAATTCAATTTAATTCAAAAAAATCAATTTTTGCAAGTAAATGATAAGGTATTAAGAAACGGAACACTGGAATTTTTTTTTTTTTAAATTAGGTTGAATTGTCCAATTCGTGTAATATTATATTTTGCACATCAAACATATCGATTTGTTGAAGGTTGAACAGAGAATATTTATAGAGTTAAACTCTGTTCTGTATGGCCTATTGTTCGATTCAAGTCCGAACTTTAAGAAATTAAACTCTTCTGAGATTGAAAGTTCTTCCCTAAATTAATTATTACCACACAAGCTCAGAGTCAAACGTCTATCTATGCGTAGCTCTAGAGGTAGAATTTCTTACCCTTTTCAGTTTTTGTTAATAGATTTTATCATCAAACACTGATTTTAACTGATAGAAAATATTTGTCCACTCTTTTCTATTATTGAAATCCAGAAGGGGCATTATGGTACAGTTTCTAAAAGCCGAATAACCACAACGAAGTGATATCAGCAAAATTCTTTTATGTATATTGCTAACCGTTCTATAAATTACCTTAGTGAGATAAATATGCATTGGCTTTCATAGCATACATGGCATACATGGCGTAGTTCAAAGTATTAGATGGCAACCGAAAAATTTCTTTTTGAAAAGTATCTTTTAATGTTTTCAATATTCACAAAAAATTGTTTCCTATAGCCTTGACTTCCATGATAAAAACATCTATTTAAAAAGTTGCATTAAAAACCTAAACCTTTGGACGTAGGTCCAAAAATGTGTCACTAAAATACATATTTGGACCATAACGTATTGAGTGCTGATTTAGCTATGGCAAGTTTTTCTTTAATATGGATTTTCCGAATCATAATCTCCCAACTGTGCCTGAAATATTCAATTTAGGATTCCTTTAGGTTAATAACGGGTGATTTTTTTGAGGTTAGGATTTTCATGCATTAGTATTTGACAGATCACGCGGGATTTCAGACATGGTGTCAAAGAGAAAGATGCTCAGTATGCTTTGACATTTCATCATGAATAGACTTACTAACGAGCAACGCTTGCAAATCATTGAATTTTATTACCAAAATCTGTGTTCGGTTCATTCACCGTAACGTTGCGTCCAACAGCATCTTTGAAAAAATACGGTCCAATGATTCCACCAGCGTACAAACCACACCAAACAGTGCATTTTTCGGGATGCATGGGAAGTTCTTGAACGGCTTCTGGTTGCTCTTCACTCTAAATGCGGCAATTTTGCTTATTTACGTAGCCATTCAACCAGAAATGAGCCTCATCGCTGAACAAAATTTGTGGATAAAAAAGCGGATTTTCTGCCAACTTTTCTAGGGCACTGATTTTGGTAATAAAATTCAATGATTTGCAAGCGTTGCTCGTTAGTAAGTCTATTTGATGGTACTTAATTTACTGGAACTGATGAGTTTTCTCCGTTGATGGTAAAAAATGCAGCTGTTTTAGTAGCTGAACAACTACCAAAATTATTCAATACTCACTTCAAAGTGGAGTTTTTCTTAATGAATTGAAAAAAAAAACGTTCCTAACCGCTAAACTTAAAGCGGGTTTCAAATAAGCTATATCAAACTAAAGACCAATTTACAAGATCTCAACTTAACCAAAGCTTTTCGAAAAAAAAGTATTTGCGTGGTTTTATCGAACAACAAATCTTACAATCCTAGCCAACTATGTTCATTATTTTTAGTTCAAACCGATATAATATTTACGGACTTTAAAAAGCGTTTGATAGAGTTAGTCACAAGCTTCTACTTCATAAAATAATTTGACTAGGATCTGCAGTTTTTCGCAGCAATAGTTCTACTGGTGATGATTTAATATGTCAAATCGTACCGAGTAGTGAAAAAAGGTTAAGATTATTATTATTATTATTTTTTAATCGAACATGCAAGGTCTTTTGGGATCGACTATACTCTAGTTCTTTGGATTATCTTCTTTTTATCTATCTTCTCAACCGTTTAATGCAGGTTGTACTAGACGAATTCAAGTCTGATTCCCACAACATAAATGATGATGTGCCCCAGGGCTCCGTGCTGTCTCCGACTCTATTTTCTCGTTTTTTATAAATGATTTTTTGTCTGTTACTTCTAATCCACTTAACTGTTTTGCGACGACTCTACCCTCAGCTTTTCATATGAAGGACGTGAATTACAGATCATTCATGTCCACCACTTTCAGGCACCTGCCCAAATGTGGCAGTTATACTCGAGTTTTGGGCGTATAAACGTTTTATAAATTGTAGCCAGATTAGAAGGGGAAAAATACTTCTTGCATCGATACAGAAAACCTAAGCACTTAGCAGCATTTTTGGCGATCTCAAATATACGGTCATTCCAACGGAGGTCATTGTTGACACACACACCTGAAAGCTTTTCGGTTTCTTCAATGCAAGTGCCATTGTTGGACAATGTAATTCGGGGTTTGTTTAGTTTTAACGACAGAAAGCAGCATTGAGTTTTCGAAGCATTGAACTGCACACGATTTCTATTACCCTATGTGACAATGCTGTCCTAATCGAAGTTTAATGAGCTTATCATACGGTACCATTGCGATTGCACGTCCGAAGGCAACATGAAAAGCTGAACTTAAAACAAGTGCCAAAACCACAAAACCGTAGAACGGATTTTGATAAAATCAAGGTTTTTATTTTTAGTTTTTTAAAACAAATTGTTTTTGAAATTTTGGTATGCACTTTTTTAGAGTTATTAATAAACTCATGTCATTATGAAACTTAAAATAATTTTTTTTGATTAGTTTTAAAAATATTGATTTAAAAAAAAAAATCAAAAATTAATTTGAATAAGAAAAAAAAAATATTTAAAATTTTCATAAAAATGTTCATCGAAATCGTTCAAGCCGTTTTCGAGAAAAATAAGTTTTCCTAAACGGTCAGGTACCGTTTTTTGCCATTAACTTTTGTAGACTTCTCTATGATCGTAATGTCATGTTTTATTGTTATCTCAATTTTTTTTATATTCACGAATCCTAAGCTTGCTTATAGTCCCTATAATCGGAAGTAAAAATTAGGAAAAGAGTCGGAGAAAAAACGGGGCCCTGGGGCACACCAGAATTTATTTTGTAGGAATAGGATTTGAAAACGTCCAATACAACTTGTCTAGAAGATGACGTCTAATCCAACGAACAAATCTTCCGGTTTTATTTTATCATTTCATTTCGGAAACAAATTTATGCGTTGATGTGTACCTACATGCATCTTAACGAACACGTGGGTGCACAATTTATATGAAAATCAAAATAAAATTCCACAAATTCATAAAAAGCTTCTTCCCTTGTAAATTTATACAAAGAAACGCAAAGTTTTCACTTTCTTAACAGTTTGCATTAATTTTGATAGTTTATTTGTTAAATTAGTTGCTCTTATATTCGAAAAAGTCTAAACAAAAAATTCGAAAAAAACACCAACACGCAAATCAGATTTTTTTTAAGTATAACAATATATTAACTTTAATATTATAATCAAATTCCATTCTCTGGGTGTTTTTTTTCTTCCTCTAGATAGTATTTATGAACATTTTCTTTTCTTTTTCTTCGTGTGGTCTCAATTAAAATGCAAATGCCGCAGAGCAGAAGAAAAAAATAAATAAATTTTTGGTAGAAAAGATAAAACAACACACGAAGATATAAGAAAATAATACAATGCGCTTCACCCTCTTTTTCACAGACACAGAAAGAGATAAGAAAGACATTCAAGCCATCTTTATCGGTGCCACAATCATAAACCAAACCAGCAGCAGCTGAAAAGAAATTGTATATCAATTGGTTGGAAATAGCCTCCGGTTTCAAAATATACATATATATATATATATATATATTTTTAATCAAACTAGTATTTTTGTAGGTATCTTTTTTCTTTTTTTTTCTAACATTTCTTTGAGCTGAAATGTATTAGCACGATTTTCTTTCATTGAATATATTTTTAATTGACTGATGGTCGGTTAAACTATTATTCATTTAATATTGAAATTTAATCAAAGGTCAGAGAGTTAAAATCGAGACTTGAGTGATTTATTAGTGTCGGCCATAATTAAAACCAAAGCACTATGGTTATCTGTCCTTATTCTTTGAAGAGAACATAATTTATTACTCCATCAATATAGAGAAGTTTCTTTTGGAGAAGATAAAGAATGACTTTTATAGGAATTAACTATAGAATAACACATATTAAATGTTTAACTTTTATTTCTTTTATCAAATATAATTGAAAACTGTATTTTAAGTTTTTAGAAAAGAAACTATTATCAAAAAGAAGCATTTTGTTCTCTAATGAGAATAAAAGTTTTCTCATACAAAAACGAAAGAGCTGAGATGCGAACTTGGTTTTCATGGTTTTCAATTCAAAACATTGGAAAATGCAATTTAAAGGCAAATAGTGTGTCTTGTCAATGAAAAGGTCCTGAAAGTTAATATTGGCTATTAAATTGATGGCAAATTCAAACTTTTCGGTCAATTAAAGGCGAAAATTAACCAGCATCGCTTTCAGAAATGTTTCAATAAATGCTAATAGATAAAACTTTGCATATAGAAAATACACGGCCATAAAAAGAGGTTAATATTCTGTATTTTGATTTTATTTACCAAACATTACAAAAATATAACAAAAATAAAAATCAACTTAGTCTGCTGTAAGGCACTTTAATCACATTTTGATAATCGCGAACATAAATCAATGCAATTTGTTAATTTTTTCGTTTAAAATTCTTGTGCTAGTCACTACCAAAAACAGAAAAAAAACAAATACCTCACTCTTATCATTCATCTCTTACGAGCAAAGTTTCTTGACACTTGCTAACAAAGTTTTTTTTAATTTTTTAAGTTCGGCAAGAGCCATTTTCTTTTGCAAACAACACCGAAAAAATTCATGACATTTTAGGAATCGAAAAGATCCACGGATACAGATTCTTACCAAAAAAAAAAAACAACGAAAGCAAAATCAACGAATCGAAAGAACATCCTGAACAGCAGAGTAAACTCTCTAACAGATCAGAAACAGGGAACCAAAGAAATAATTAACTAATTAAAAAAAATTATTTGGTTAAATCGACAAAGGCGAAGAACAAACGCACGAAATAAGGGACAAGCAACACGGTAGATGGTGTTTACTCTTTTTTATTTTATTTTTTTTTTGTTAATGTGCCAATACCACGTTGTCATCTGGTCCATTGACTGGGTGTGTTTTTTTCGACTTTGTTCAACAAACTGACAATATCGTCCATTAATAAGCGAATGAAAACTTTTAGAAAGGAACCACGTTTTTTTAATTTTATTTATTTTTTGTGTCTTAGTCGTGATTTTTTCATGGAGTTCTTCAAGAAAATGTAAAATGGTTAGTTTTTGAGTATTATAACTTATCCACTAGTGTCTAGTACGTTATAATAAGTGTAATTTTGCTTTTAAAAGTAAGTATGGCTTGAAAAAGCACATCTCATTTGGCCGCAAACGAATTGAAAATGTAGGTCCCTCCTTAATACAGATCTACAATGGGAATAGTTGAGAGTAAAAGTCAGAAGGGATATTTATGATTACTTTTAATGAATCCATCTATTCATAGAAACTTAGGAAAGATACATATTGACCATAATGTCAACACAACCAGGCCTAATTATTATAACAAAAGATGGAACATTCTTAAAATGCGAAAGGAAACAAGATAATTGATCTTCTAATTCACTTAAATCGGAACCAGCGGGAGCAAGAAAGATGGCGAATTTATGTGTGCTGGAGGTCAAGGTTCATCTATTATTGACTACAATTTTTTTTCTCAGGAGAGTGGATTAAATATGTTTTATGTATTACAGGTTAAGTATTCTGAACATTACCGAAATGTAAAAAACTTGGAATTCTAAAAAAAAATCATGTTCCAAGAAAGGGAAGCTAAGAAGCTGACCCAGGCTTCAGGAATATGCCACGGAAAATAAACTGTGGAAGTTATGCTATAAGCAATGATATAAGTGGAAGCATATGAAAATCACCACTAATAAAATTGTATGTCACTATTATACAAACGGTATATGTGGGATGATACCCTGGACACACATATTACCCAGACGGAATTAATGTCGGAGAAAGAAAAGCAGCGGGCTCAGATCGGGTATCTGCTAAATTAAAAAAAAACGAAACAAATAAGCTTTTTAGAGCTTTGACAAGGTTATTTAACGACATTTTTAACTAAACAGTAATTCCTCAACAGTTCAAAAATGCGGTCATATTTCCCATGTAGAAAATCTTTACAGCGATAATGCAACGTTTAAGAGGTTGGATCGAGGGTATGATTCAGAATATAATATTCTACAATGGATCATATTTTCATGCATAGACGCTTCTTTTAATGAAGTGCACTTATTTACAAATTTTATGGACTGTGAGAATATAATTTAAGTTTGGAAGACTGACTTAAGGAGTGTATGATGACAAAACAGCAGCAGTGTGAAATGCATCTAGCTTTTTTTGCATTGTTTATTGAGGAAGTAAATGATTGTATGCCTTGAGGTTAAAGTATGCAGTATGCAGGTACCCATATAAAAGCAATTATTACGGTAAAGTTATATTGGCCTATAGCTCGAAGTCATTACGTACATTATGGCATCATCCAAAAAGAGGGTAAATAACAAGCCGTAAGTACAGGATTTTGAGACAGTTACGGAATCAATACTGTTTTTCCACAGCATAGGTCTGAAGCAGCAAAGAATATGATGAACTTACTTACAAAGAAGTAACGTATGATCCAACATCAAGAGTGTTTAAAAAAGTTCGACAGATTGTAAATGACAGTAAATCTGTTTTACAAAATCAGAATTTAATACCGTCATGTCCGCAAGCACCAAGAGTTTACGGCCTTCCTAAGGTACATAAAGAAAATGTACCGTTAAGACCCATCGTCAGCCAAATAGATTCACCAACATACTTGTTGGCTAAAGAATTAACCTTTAAGCTTAAGCCACTTATTGAAAACTCAAACTCAATAGTAAGAAACTCGGAACATTTCGTATCCATGATCAAATACCTTTATATTAAACATGATGAAATTATGGTTAGTTTTCATGTTACCTCCTTATTCACGAATGTTCCAATTGAAGAAACCCTCAATGTTATAAAATCGAAATTGTCTAATTCTCAAAACAACTCTAAGTTATTAGAGTTAATTGATATATGCCTTACATCAGGATATTTCTTATACAATGGGAAATATTATTTACAAATTGATGGTGTTGCAATGGATTCACCGGTTGCACCAATAATTGCAGACATATGGATTCAACATTTTGAGGAATTGGCATTAGGAACATCTTTAACGAAACAAACAATTTGGGTAAGGTTACGTAAGTTTTCTGATTCATCTTAATTCCATCCACGAAAAAGTTAAATTTACAATGGAAAGAGAACAAGAAAACTCTTTGGCTTTCCTAGACGTTAAAGTCATAAGAAAGCAAGATGGTTCGATCGGCCACACGGTGTTCCGGAAAGACACTCATGCGGACAGATATTTACATGCTACATCACATCATCACCCAGCCAACTTGACATCGGTTGTATCGGCTCTTGTGAACCGTGCTCACAAAATTTGTGACCCGGAACACCTCAAGCAAAAGTTGAAGGATATAGACATTGCACTTAAAAAGAATGGCTACTACTCCAAACAGAGAACCTGGAAACCCAAACCCAGCTCACAGAAACATTCGCTGTCTCCAGCATTGGAAAAAAGAGCCTTTTTACCCTATATCAAAGGCATAACGGATGAAATTGGGCGAATCTTACAAAAATATGATGTTAAAACCATCTTTAAGCCGCCAACTAAGGTTCGTCAATTTTCAAGATCGCCTAAGGACAAAATTCCACTCCAAAATCCTGGTGTATACTCTGTTGCCTGTAGCTGTGGGTCTTTTTATATTGGTGAAACGAAAAGAGGTATTAAAACGCGTTTAAACGAACATATCAAAGCTATCCAAAACAACGCTGTCACAAAATCGGCAATATGTGAACATCTGGCCTACAACGAAATATCACTTTATACGTTTTGATCAAGCTAGATCAATAGCAAATGAGAGATTTTATGTACCAAGAATCGTCAGAGAAGCAATTGAAATTAAGAAACATACAAATTTCAATAGAGATTCTAGCTTTAAATTATCGCCAACGTGGGATCCTCTCATAAGCAAAGCCATAGTAAAGCAAATCAAAAAACCTATAGCCGATGTCGTGAGCTTTGCATGTGTCCAAAAATACATCGACTCAACGCAACAACAACCTAGAACGAGTACACCACCACCACCCACAAGCAATCCAAGTGCATCAACATCTACGCATCGGTACTACTTGAGAGTGAGAGCTAAAAACCAATAACTTAAACAACATCAATCAAACGTCAGTCTCATCCCGTGACCACGAAGTATGAAACTTCTTCGAAACGTCGGGTAGAAAGAAATAAGAAAATATTTCTTATAACGCGGTAAGTTCCGAAAATACAAAACTTTATCTAATATGAATATCGTCCGCGAAAATAAAAACCTACAATCTCATAACCATAAATTGCCTAAATAGTGGCGTTTCAACCAATTCAAAAGAAAAGTAGCTTAACCATGTTTTATCTATGTGTTGTAAGGCACAATGCCTTTTGGAAGGCAACCGGATGTTCCACGATAATAGTTGGAAGAATTAGAGAGATAGGAAAGAATTTTTTTCGGGGCACTAGACCGAGAGTTTGGTGACTATTTTCTCACTTAAAACCCATGGACGCTTCTAGCTACCACTCGCGGTTAGAAAAATTGCTTCTCAAACTGAGAGTCGAACTAAGGATCTCTCGCTGAATAAGTAAACATTTTATCTACTGCACCACTGCCACCCGCAGTAGTTATGGTTTAAGGAATGGATGAACTTAGGGCAACAACCCGATTTTGAGTTAAATTTTTATGTGATAGTTACAAGGTAGCCACGCTGTGTCAACTTTACACATGTGTGGATGAGCACACAAGTACGAGATATGAGCGCCAAGCTGAGGGTTCATTTCACATTTCGCAGCTGTTTGATCCCCTCGGACTAAGTAATCCCATTATTGTTCTTGCCAACATTTTCATGACACAGTTGTAGCAAACGAACTTTTCTTAGGATGAGTAACTGCACGGAAAATACTCAAAAAATTTTTTGACCAACTTATGTGAGAAATTAAGATTTCTTCAACATCTCAGTGCCATGGATGGCCATATCCACTCAAAAGAAATGAAGGCAAATTCATGCTTTTGCCGATGGCTCTAAAGTTGCATATGGCACTTGCATATATATTCCTAAATTTTTGAAAGCTGATACTATCCGTTAGACTCTTAGCTGCAAAATCATAGGTGGCTTCTACCAATATGACATGTTAACAGTGGTTAGTATTGTGTGCTGCCAAGATAGCAGCTCAATTAACGTGTAAACTCTTGGCATAGATTTCGATTGGACTGATTCGTAAATTGTTTTGTCTTGGTTAAACTGCAGAGTCATCAACATGAAAAATCTTCGTTGTTATTTGTATCGCCACCATACAAGAAATAACTACCTTGCAACAATCGCGACACATTGATACAAAACTGAATCCATCTAACATCATATGCACGAACTTGTACATTCATTGAATCAGACATATATTTAGTTAAGAGTTGAAATTTGGATTGCTAAAAGTCGTATCCTTAGTTCAAGAAAGCAGTTTCTTTTTCGAAGCTGCCTTCAAGACGTTCACATTCTGAGTTTTCAGCAAAGCAGTTTTAGATCACTCGCACTCCAATCTTTCGTTCGATGCCAGCCATCCCATTCTACTTCCTTTCCAGCATGTGTTCACGACTTCTGCCACAGTTCGTTACCCCCACTACAAAATTGGTCACCTTTTTCAGCTATCATTCATCCACAATTTTGGCCAATAAAGGGAAAAATCTTGAGCAAGAAAATTCTACTTAAATGTAGCTTGAACAACCAATGGAAACCTGCCAGCATCCCCCGTACTACCAGCGAGACACTTCTCCATTGAAAGTATTGACTTTTGCAATTTTATTTTTGAGCACTATCGAAGAAGAGGCGTAGCTCCTGTGAAGGCTAACATTTCAGTATTCATCTGCTTTATCACTCGGTCAATTAATCTTGAGCTTATGGAGGACCTCACTTTTCATGTCTTTATTGCTGCTCTTAAATGCTTTTTAGTCCGACTTGGCTTATGCTTAACTATTTATTACTTAACTTCTCAAAATATTTGATTTAAAATTGTCAAAAATATTGAAAACATTAAACTACTTCCTCGTCTTGGCTTCATGTGTTCTTGCAATCATTAAAAGATTTTTACATCGACTTTTATTTAATCGATCCCACAAAAAATTTGCATAATCTACAAACAATTATCCTTAAAACATATTTATTTCTTACGATAATCTTTTGGGCGTCTTTTTTGACATTTGGGTTAGAGAAAATTCGAAAGGAACCTTATCCAAGCCTGAATTAGAACAATAAATCAAAAAGTAATAAAATTTAACAGTTATTTGTTAGCGTTTTACTAATAACCTTTAATGCATTTTATATATTATACGCACCGTGCGTTACAAAATCCACCAATATAATCTTTACTTCAAAAGTTATAAATCACATTCCCAATATTAAACCTTCACAAGTTAAACAAAGTTATTATTTTCTTTTAAAAAAACAGAAACCAAACCAACATAAATTATACAAAATTTCAGTTTACCACGACAGAATCCATCAAACATAATGTCCCGCCATCATCCATACAAATCCATTACACCTGCATTACTGCGGCCGGCCAGCGAGGTTGCGCACCATCATCCCATCTTAATTCAAGTGACCGCTCTTGCAATGAAGTGACAAATGACTCACTATAAACATAATTATAGTAATAAAGTAAGTTATGAGAAAATGAAACTTCTACGCTCAGAGAGTAGACCGATATCAAGCCATCTCCCAGAGCCTTCCTGTTTAGTATAAGTAAACCTTAAGTCCAGAACATCCATAACTACATAATTCGCTTAAAAAAAAAAAAACAGATTGTCTGGTGCTTCGTGCGTCCAGCATTGTTTTAGCTTTTGATCAAAACAAGAACACCACCTAAGGGCAATTGGCTACCGCACATTTGCATTATTATATTTTCCCCTTGGTCGGCATGGCGGCATTAAAAATTAAACCCCAACATTATTGGAAACGGTAGGACGAACGAAAGCTGGATGGACAGACAAAAAAAAAAACTAACCAATGAATGACCAACAAAACAAAACGATAACTAAATGAATGTGATAAAAAGGAAAATCCATTAAGAAATAAAAGAAAATTAAATTTTCATCCTTCTACTACTTTTTTGATGCAAGGAGAGTGAAAATAGTCAGAGAGCGGAGGAGAAGAAGAAAAAAAATGCGACCAGATAAGGTAGACACTGAAGACTTGTAGAAAAGTCAAAAATTTTTTGCACCAACAAACCAAAAAAAAAAAAAACTTATTGAATGCCTTAACTAGTATAGGTATGGGCATGAGCATTCATAATCCAAACGAAAGATACGGAGAAGAATGTGAAAATGGAACTGCCACAAGAAAATGTGGCAACAATGGAGAGAGAGACTATGTGGTGAGTGTGAAATTTGTAGGAAGTTGTATGTGTTGCTGAAAGAAAACACATAGATTGCTTGTGAATTGAGACCAAGTAAGTGCGGCGTTTTAAAGTTTTTTTTTATGATTGGAGATTGTTTAACAAACCCCCAACCATATAACCTTAACACTATTCCACCAAGAACACATGGCATTTTGATTATTTTGTATCAATATCAATTGACATAATCAAGTCAATCGAAAACGTTTGTGTTTTGCTTAGATATAGATTTTTTTCATAAATAGACGAAAGAGCTGACTTAAAAACTCTGTTTTGTACAAACGTTTTTGATTAATGTACAAAAAAGGAGTTATTTGCAAAAAAAAAGTGCTTAAGTTACTGAAGCTTTTAAAGACGTTTATCGATCATCGTAGTAGATTCGCAGTCAAAGCCGGAAATGTGGAAAAACCATTTCGGCAGATTTATAACGGCGGCGGCGATGACGAAACAAATTCCGCTGTAAGGCAGAATGATCTATTCTATTAGGGTGAACTAGAATAACACTTCTCCCACCCCATCAGGATAAAGTAAAGCTAGCTATATCTAAACTTATATATATAATAATAAAACCACCGGAAACGATGTCCTAGCTGGCTTAAAAGATGCAGACGCTGTAATAATTGAGCGTTTAAAGCAATTCATTAATAACTTGCTAGGTTTATACAAGTGTAGTTTAAGGCGTAAGAGCTCACCATCGACCAAATATTCAAATAATCTTATATATAAAAAGGGAATGTGTGTATGTAGTTATGTATGGACTCGAAAAGGGATGACCGATTTTGTTGGCATTCTTCACGTTAGTTCCCAGATAGGTGGAGTTAGGGTGAGATCTACGTGGTACGTTCAGATGCTTATAACTTGAGAAAGTTTTGACCAAATTGGATACTTCTTTCTGCGGGTTTTTTCGTAATTGGATTTGGGAAATTCTCAACAAGTGGTGCTGTAGGTGCACATTTCGCTTTTGAATTTAATTCAAAATTCTTATTGTTGGACCGATTCGGACCGGATATTTACAGCCAGAAAGCTAAGCTGTAACTTATTTTAACTAATTATGCTACTGGGGTCGCTCTGTTTTTGAAAAATCTTATTTATGGCAGCCAATAAAAGCAAAACATCGACATCTTGGTCAAAAAATCAAGATAGAAATCTATAACTTTAAGGTAACCTGGGCTCCCCTACCAATACTGACCACAACACTAAAGCTGATATTAAACGAAGAATAACTCTTGCCAATCGCTACTTTTTTAGGCTAAGCAGGCAATTGATTAGCAAAGCTATCTCTTTGGCAACTTAAGTATCCCTTTATAAGACCTTCATCATCTTAGCTCTGCTGTTCGGCCCAGAGGCTTAAACATTGTAAAAATCGGATGAGGATGCTTTAGTTTACTTCCAGAGAACAATTCTCCGAGTGATTTTTGGTCCCATATGCATAAGCAGCAAGTCAAAAAAAAGAACACCAAAAGTGTAATAGTGTAAAGTTTCCGCACACACTGTTTCTAAATAAGAATTAGTTTTTTCCTAACATGGCAGTCTTTCTCATTAAAGAATACCTAACAAACAAAAAGAACTTAGAACTGATCTGGTCAATAATGACCTCTCTGATTTTTTTTCAATGCAGGTTGGTATTCCACTATAGGCCAATATCTAAGGCTCACTTAAAGATTAATGTTCGAGGTTTTAGTTTTTGTAAAGTCGACAAATAAAAGGGACTATTGTCACCAAATTAAGTCAGATATTAGCTAAAGCAGACGTCATCAAGATTACCGACAAAAGACAATAAGCGTTGTACAAGATTCCTTTATCCAGATCGAGCAGGAAAGCGACAAAAACCTGGGACTCCATATTAATGAAACAAAAACTCAGTACATGCCGGCTATTTCTACTAGAAGAGTTGGTCTAACAATCAGGTTAGTGAAGCATAAATTTACTTACTTACTTTCTTTCCTGGCGCTACATAGCGTGGTGCTCCCGAGCCAATCCAGTTGGCTCAATCTCTACCCTGCAGTCTCCAATTCTGCACACCAAGCAGTCGGAAGCCTCCTTCTATCTAGTTTCTCCATCGAAGAAAAGGTCTCCTCTTGCTTCTGACTCCCTCAGGTACGGCGTCGAACACCTTGCACGCTAGAGCGTCGATACCCATCCGCTCTACATGGCCGAGCCACCTCAGACGCTGGATACGGATTTTTTTTTTTGACTTGGTTAATATCGATGTACGGCGGCGCGTGTACAACTCGTTGTTGTACCTTATTTGCCACTCGTTCCTAACTTGATTGTAAACAGGACCATAAATCGCGCGTAGTACTTTTCTCTCGAATACCCCAACTCATAAGCAAGATATGGTTAGAAGAAAGCACACCCGATGAATGGAATCTCAGCATAATTTGCCCGATCCTTAAAAAAGAAGACCCTCTAAACTGCACCAACTACAAGGGTATCAGTTTCCTCAACATGGCCTACAAGATCTTTTCTGCTGTATTGTATGAATGCCTAAAGCGATCCGTGAACAACCTGATAGGTCCATAGCAGTGAGGTTTTAGACCAGGAAGTCCACTATCAACCAAATATTCACATTACGGCAGATCTTGAAAAAACCCAAGAACTTCAAATCTATACCCATCACCTTTTCATCGATTTCAAAGCCGCGGACGACAGTAATTAAACAGACGAGTTGAATAGAGTAATGTACAGTCTTAACATACCTGCCAAACTCGTCCGCTGTTCATTCAAAGTCGGTAAAGATCTCATCGACACCTTTGAAGTCAAAAAACGAATTAGACAAGGCGTTTCGCTGTCATGAGACTTTTTCAAAATCATACTTGAAAGAATAATGCAGAACTCTCACGCCAACACCAGAGGCACGATCTTTCAAAACTCCGTCCAATTATTCGCATACGCCAATGATATTGACATAATATTAAGAACACCGCGTGATGTCAGTAGCGCTTTTGTGAGTATTGAGACGGAAGCGGAGAAGATAGGTTTAGCCGTCAATGAGGGCAAAACCAAGTATATGCCATCATCAAGAAGAGACTTCTAACATCGACGTGGACAAAACATTACCATAGACAGCTATAACTTTAAGGTAGTTAAGGACTTTGTCTACTTGGGCTCCGCTTTTAACTCAGACAACAACACCAACGCTGAAATCAAACAAAGAATAACTCTTGCCAATCGCTGCTTCTTTGGACTTAGAAGGCGATTGAGTATTAAAACCCTCTCTCGGGCAACTAAATTGTGCCTTTATAAGACCCGCATCATCCCAGTCCTGCTATATGGTGCAGATGCATGGACGCTGTTAAAACCGCATGAGGACGCTTCAGACTGCCTCGAGAGAAAGATTCTCCGGCTGCTAAAATTAAACAAATCCAGAAACCATACTTTAAGCTATTGTTACAAAATACTATGGTGTTATCAGTATTCACATGCGGATCCGAGACTTGGAAATGTTTACTAAGAGCCTTTCTGATCTCTTAACTGCGCTCGAGAGGAAAGTCTTACGGAGAATTGTTGGCCCAGTATCAACATCACTGCGGGCAGCAATAGTGCAGTAGATTATGTGTGTGATTGCTAACCTAGAAATCGTCAGTTCGATACTCAGGTTGGAAACAATTTCTCTAACTCCTATTGCAAGCCAGAATGAAATGACCTAATTCTAGATCTACTGCGCCGATAAAAATTCTTTCCTATCTTTCTACTTCTTCTAACTAGTGTTGTAAAACGTCTAGTTACATTCTAGAAAGGCAATGTACCTTACTAATGCACACTGTGGGGTTATAGAATTCCTTACCTGCCAACCTGGGTAGACTAAAAAGCTGCTAATACCTTGATAAATGTAAAAAATACTTTAAATTACTAATAAATCCATTTCAAATACAAAAAATTATTAAAAATGAGTTCTAACAATTTTATATTACTTTAAATTTGTTAAAAAATTCAAAAGACTTTTCTTCTATAAAAATTTTAAAATTTTAATCATTTTCTATTTTTTTATATATTTAATTTAATATCAGTAACATTAAAAGTCAAGCTAAAATACATTTTAAATACAATTTTGTTATTCTAAAAATTATAAATAAATTCAATAAATACAAAAAATACAATACAAGGTTTTTCACTTGGTAACTAACTATTCTTTTTTATGGTGTAATAAGGAGCATAGTTTATAATTTTATATTTTATATACTAGTTTATACCCGTGACTGTTTTTGCAAACTTCAGATTAAACGATTCTTATTATTTAAATCAGAACATTTAAAAAAAATATTCAGATCTCTCCCACATTTGTTCAGATTAAAAGTAGCTTAGGTAATAGAATAGTTAGTACTGTTACCCATCCAATCACCAAACTTTACAAATTCGTGCAGTCACTGAGACATGGTAGAATAACAAACTTCCAGCCATACAATATTTCACATTTTGGCCTGCAGGAACCGTGGATCGGGATAGCTAATTTTTTAATCAGGCTACCTACCAAATTTTATCCAGATTCGTCAGGCGGTTGTGAGGTTATTGCGGAACAGACACCCAGCCTTTCAAACATCCAAACATTCACATTTTTTAATATTGTTAGGATTATGTTACATTATTCTACTTTTCTTTAAATTTTAAACGTTTAAATCAACGTTCTTAGACAAAGTGAAAACCGAACTCTTCCAAAACAAAAGAGTTTACGCAAAAACTCGATTATGATGAATTTCCATGAATTTCCATCAAACTTGGACTTGATTTAGTTTTCAAACAAATTTAGAGATTCCAAACAAATTCTCACACCCTCACTAACATCTCTGAGTAGGCCAAAAAGGCATCTCTCTAAAACCAGTGTTGTGTCTCATTCCTCTACATCACCTCTCTGTATGCTCATTCGGGTGATGTTTGGTGTGTACACACAATACAGCCATCTTAGTTGGAACGGTTTTCTTTTCTTTTGAATTTTGTTTTAATCTCATTATTCTTCGTTTTCCAGTTCTTTGTTTTTTTCCTTCCTCCAGAGTACCTGCTTTTGGAACATGCTTTTAGGCCAGGCTAGTATAGAAGCAACAAACAGCAGCAGCAGCAGCAGCAGCTTACTATGTGTGAGCAAATGAAATAGCAGTCCGGTGTGCGGTGTCGTGCGCCTTGAAATATCGTAAGAATCCATTTCCATTGCCGGTGTTGTTGTTTTTTGTCATACTTTTGAAAACTCACCACACTGCATAATGAGATGACGATGAGAGAACGAAAAATAACCATTAATGGACACAAAAAAAAGAGATAAACGAGAGATTCAAAGAGAGTGAGAGAGTTAACAAAAAAAAAAAGAACTAACCATAGTAAAACTTGTGGGGCTTGTGGACCATTACCCATGGGCATACTAAATTGAGATTTGTAAGAAATTCCATTTTAATGGCACGTTCACGTTTGTGGGTTTTTTTTTCTTTTTATCTTAAACATTTTTTTTCTTCTATGGAACTGATAATGTATTAGTGTTAGACAATTTAGTGTGGTAACACATAGAGAGCTCTTAGAAATGCACAAGAAGTGTTTGAATATAGGTATAGGCGATGTTGAATGTCTCTGAAATTTAAGACCCGACTCTCTAGGTGGAAAAAAGAATGGGAGGCTGCGCTAGTGCTTAACTTTATAAATGTGTATTTGTGAGAGAATATGAGTATGGCCGCCAACCATTTTTGGGCCCATTTTTTGTTTGTAAGATGTTGAAGGATTCGGAGATCAGTTTACTAATTTGAACTTAAAAAATGCAGTTGTATGGAGCATAATAAAAGTTATATTTACTATTTTTTTTTTATTAATGTTATAGTATTAAAAAAGAAAAAGAATTCAATTTAAATTTTCGTTTAAATCTTATAAATCTAAATATATATCTCTTGGCTTATATAATACTTGATAGTTAATTTAATTTCTATTTGAGTTATAATGTTAAAAAGACAATATAAATGATAAACAAAACTTTGAAAATGTAGTTTTAGTTTTATTTAGCCAATAACCAAACATTGTAAAAAAACATTAAAAAGGCTTTTTACACCCTTAAATCCGTCAAAAATTTGCGTTTCGTTGTGGTAGCTCGCTTGGACTAATCAGTTGACACTTGACAGTGAGTACTTAGTCAATACTCGATTTTCGTATTTATTAATGCAACTTAGTTTTTGACAAAAACTTAATGTGATTTATATCCAATAAAATAAAGATTATATTCATTGAGTTGACAGGCTTGGTTAATGAATTCTAGTTGCAGATTTTAATACAAATTCCTTATACCAACATTGTTTAAAATAAAAATAAAAACAACTAAGCAAAAGACTCAGCATTAATTTTAAGACTTGTTAAGGTATTGATTCAAAATAACTTTTAACGGTCCTTTATAATTCACCAAAACTGCTTAACATCATATCAATGTTGTAAGTAGGAATGTTTGCATGTCTGGATGTTTGAATTTTTGTTCCGCAATCACGCTTAAAGGGCTGAACTGATTTGAATGAAATCTGGTAGGTACGTGGATGATGTGCTGGATTGAAAAATAGGCTACTTTTTTCCCGAAAAAATGTACGGTTCCTGTCGGAGAGGTTCATACTTTTATGAAATAATGTATGGCTGGAGGTTTATTTGGTATTCTTCCATGTCTGTGACTTAACTTGAATTCTTAACTTTCCAGGTCATTCCGCATACACGCTTAATGTGTTTCATACCTCTCATCCTGATCCTGACTATTTATGTACTATCGCCTGGCAATCAGACTATTGTATCATATATGCCAATTTCGCGTGCTCTAACATCAAGTTAATGGAAAAATCCCAAGGGGAATTGTATGGTATTACAAGACAACCAACTGTGATGGTATCAACAATTTTTTCGGTAAATTTAACTGTTCCCGATAGGGACGAAGATCTCAGCGCTGATATGATTAGAATCTCAATCTCTTCCGGCTGAAAACTTTTATTCTGAATAGTGCCCCTATTCCGGTTACGGTTGATAAAATTCTTTTCAAGATACTTTTCACATGACTTTTTTATTTTGTCATTTCATTTTACTCAGCAATCGTTTATTCTGTGAAAAAGTAAGCTGAATAGGGCTAAATACTCATACATGATACACACAGATGAAAAGTTTTTTTTATTAATTTTTGTTTATTTGATTTTTTTTGGAAACAACTTATCACGACGAAATGATAAATAACTTTTTAAATGAAAACATTTTGACATAAGTTTTCAATGTTACATACGACCAGAATCGCAAATGTGCTTTATCAGTGAAAAGTTTTTTTCACAAATTTTTTCAAAGAACCAGAATAGGGCTACAGAACGAAAATTATTAAACCTAAAGTGAATTAATGGTATAATTTGAGCTGTAAGGAGGCTATCAAGTGAAAGAATTAAGTTTTCGATTCTAATTTTATAAAAGAAAACAATTCTGAGGAAAACCAGACGAAGTTCAAAAAAGGTAGAAAGTCCTGTAATGCTCTCTTATTCTAAGAACCAAGTTTCACATGAACAAAAATTAAGGCAAAAGCACTTAAAAATGTCCAAAAAGTTTTTCGTAAACTACTTCTTCGTAGTTCGTTTACAATAAATCCTATGTGGTCAGCTTCCATCCTAAAGTTGATTTATTTGCAACACTATTTACTACTTTTTCAGCACTACCACATATCTCATAATACATAAATCCGTTGGCCCGGATAGTATCTCTTCCATAGTTCTTAAGAGATATGGTAGTTTCGTGTATCACTCTTAACCTTATAGATTGGAAGAAGGTAATTTTCCTAATCCTCACTTAAAAGTTGCAGAAGAGAATCGTGAGCCATCTTGCCCCGGCGCCGATATGTCTACCATCTTTTTTCAGAACTCTAGGGCTAAGGGTCTCTCGTCAGGCCCAACTGACTTTTTTTAAGTTTTTTACTGCAACACTAACTTCTTCAACTCTGATGACGGGGACTTCTTGTTGTTATGTGTCACAATTGGAAAATATGGGCTGTTCTTTGGAAGTTCTTCGAAATAATGTCCCCGTCCGTAAAGAATTTTTCCGTCATTCATAAAAAGTTGGTCTTAGGAACTGTTGATGAATTCTAGTGAACGAATCTACAGACCATCTAGTTCCCAAATATGTTCTCCGTACTCTCTGCCCATCGCAAGAAACAAATTATTTGTTCATAAAAGAGATATTAACTTCACTTTTTTCCCGAGATTTTACCATTTGATTCCTCCAGGAACCTCTGATTGTTTTCCTTGCCTCTATTTTCAACACACTTAACAAGGTAAGCTTTGTTTTATACCAAAAGATAGTTCTTTAATCTTATAACTTTATAACAAATAAAAGGCACGACTGGGTCGCACGTACGTGCAGGCGTCTTTTTGACAAAGATTTTATTTTAATATTTTTTGTATGACGTGCAAATTCCTTAGAATCGTTTTGGGGTGAAGCTCGAACGAACATGCGTCACGACAAAGGGATAAACACATAAATATATAGGATTGTTAGCTTTTGCAGTTTTTTAGTGTAGTATTATCTTTCCACTTGCTGCTTACTGTTTATAATATAATTTGCTAATAGAAAGATACAAAGGACTTTTTTCAGTTAAATTTTCATTTTGGTATGGAAAAATTTGAACAACTGGCATAAAGATTCGTCGAAATCAGCAGTATGGCAATAATGCTAGGTAAAGGGACCTTTATACGTCCCAATATGGGATCAATGGAATTTATAAAGGATTTAGGTACATATAATAAGGTTGGAAGGAAGGTAGGTACTAAAATTAAGATACGTGTTCCAACTACTGTTAAGCCAGTAGGTATAGAGACAATATTAAAAGTTAACACAGTGGTCTTGTTTATTTATAGGAAGGTGTAAACTTTTGTTTTCTCGATTGAAATTTTTGCATTCAGTAGTAATCGAATAGTTTTTTTTATTTGTTAATTGTTTTTGTGTGTTTATCAAAGGCTTCCTTATTTATTCTGTGCTTTTATGATGATGAAAAATACTTTAAAATACGTAAGTATGTATGTAATGTAGGTTGTCACTTTCTTTTATTTGACTTATGGCTTGGCTAGGGCTTAGCCGAGCAATATGAAATAAAATGTTGGGGAAACAAATTTATGAATTCAAAAAAACACTATTCATAACGTTTTTTTGGAAAAAATGTTGTAAGCCATCTTATTTCTTTTGCTGTTTTCTATTTTATGAATTTTTCATTCCAAAATCGTTCGACCAATTTTTTCAAAAAAATGTTTTTTTTGAAAAAACTTTTCGAAAACATATTTTAAAATTTTTTTTAGTATGTCAATTTTAAGAAATCTATAGTTTATACTAGGAGAAAAATTAAAAAAAAAATCTATAGATCTGTTTTCAAAATATTCAAAAAACAATATATTTTTTTAAAAAAAATATTAAAATTTAAAAAAAAATGTTTTTGAAAATTTTGATAAGCAATATTATTTAAATCATAAAACACTACATATTTTGAAAATTTCATCAAAATCCGTCAATTAGTTAACGAGAAAGTCTGATTTTAAAAAACCGGTCATATGGGAGGTACCGTTATAAAACTTTTTCTGAAAAATCCATTAAAATTAGAAGATAGATTTTGCACAGAAAACATCATTCTGAAAGTTTAATCAAAATCGTAGGAGCCGTTTTTGAGAAAAATAAGTTTTTTAATAAAAGTTATATGGCAGGTACCGTTAGTTTTGGAGCTAGAATGCCAATTCCAAAAACTGTCGGGTAGAGCACTCTAAAAATACTATATACCAAGTTTGAATCAAATCGGCCCAACCGTTTAGGCTGTAGATATCGATACGGAAAGACAGACAGACAGACAGACAGACAGACGGACGGAATTTCCGGACCCACTTTTCTAGACTTCTCTATCATCTTAATGGCATGTTTGATTGTTAGAATTTTTTTTTTTTTTTTACGAATGCATAACTTGCCTTATAGTCCCTATAATCGCAAGTAAAAACTTTGGCTGTTCATTTGTCCTTTTATCTGCCTTAAAGCATTTTTAATATAATAACATTATTTCGGTACTTTCTTCTATAAAATTACCAACTCGAAACGACCATTATAAGAACTGCTATTAGAAATCAACTCGCAGCCTTCCGGTAACCATATCTCCTCCTAAATTGCAATATAACTCCCAACATCCCATCCGCCGGTCATCCAAAATAGCAACAAAGTCCTTATTCTTTTTTAAACGATCCATTTAAAATAATTGCAAAAAATTGCAATGGGAAACCTCCAAACCAGCGAATTACACCCTTCAAGGTGAATTCCTATTGTTCTTTGTCTACTTCAACCATCAGCCACAAGCCCAATTACTCACTGCTGACCACAACAAATTGTTTTCCATCTGACTATTCAACTGTTAGCAACATGACACATAGAATGGTATCTAAACAAACAATACAACCGAAACAAGCTGCTAAGACGAGAAAAAAGGGAAAAAATCATATTAAGTGGATTTCTACAAAATGGTCTCTTCCCACTCACAACTAATTTATCTTGGTACTTGTCTTTCGGGTTGTCAATCAAAAAATTTTGAATTTTTTTTTTTTTATTTTTAATTCTCCATTCAATGTCATGCTGTGTATCTCATTACATGTAATCGAAAAAGCTTTCCCTTGTCAAATGAAAGATACAAAAGTAACTAGATAATCCTTTTGTTTCGAGGTGTGTTAACTGACAATATTTTTATCGATAGTACCGAATCTGTTGGGATTTTTTATTTCCCATAACGAAAGCCATCAAATCGGTTGGATTTTTTTTTTTTGGGATGGAATGATGGACTCACGATCTTGGCCTAAAAAAAAAACAACACCACAAAGACTGTCAGAAGTTGTGATATTTTTTTTTTGAGTAGAATTTTTATTTTTGATGATGATTGAAGTTCTTTTAAAAGGAAATTGGCCAATTTTGACAACTTAGGGAAGATTCGTGAATATTTGCCAAAAAAAAAAACAATATTTTTTTGAAAGCTTTTAAGATTTGCAGAAAAAAACAAGCATTTGATTAACTACAAGATATCAAGTTGAAGTGAATGTTAGTTGAATAGTGGATGCTTTAATAGGTTAAGTACTTCGATGACTCGACGTTTTTGTTAATACAATTTGATCACATGAACAACAGGGCTATTTGTTAAAAAATAGTTTGGAAGAAAACCATTAGGATTTTTGACAAAAAACAAAGATTTCATTAACTGAGAGAGCTTATGTAGCCTTTAGCAAAAAAAATCAATTGTTTGCTAACAACAAAAGGCTGAACGAATGAATAACCACTGGCCGCCAGAATTGATGACTATTCTCGACCTCTACCTCTATTCATTCGTCTTAAATCATCTACAAGAAACTTAATTTAACTTCAAACTATAAAACTATCTTAACTAATTTATAATTAAAGGGAAAAGTTTAGATAGTCGTTATTCGGAGTTTAGGTCAAAATGTTCAACATTCAAATCTACTCTCCGCAGCATACCTGTACCGATCCATCAACAAAAAGTACCTCATTTACTCACGATTTCACACGGCTATATCTTGTTATTAAAAGATGCTAACTGAATTACTCTTTAATTTACAGATAGATATTCATTTTAGCTACCCGAATAATTAACAAAAAATCACCCAACAAATTTATTGCACTTCCATGAATGAAATGAGTTCTTGCGTGTCAAATAGTACCTCATTTACTCACGCCTTCTCACGCCTATATCTCATTATTGAGCGGCGGACTAAGCAATTTACAAACTGTCAAATAGATATTAAATTTAACTACCCGATTCATCATTTAAAAATCACTCAAAAGATTTATTACTTGTCTAGGAGCGGAGTGAGTGTTGTTTGTACCTCTTTTACTCATGCCTTCACACGTTTTTATCTTGTTATTTAGAAGGGGTAGCTGAGTGATTCTGACACTTATCAGATAGGTATTGAATCCTATTACTCGGTTCATCAATAAAAAGTCATTCTAAAATTGTATTGCACCACCAGGAATAGAATGAGGTGATGCATGTTAAAAAGTACCTCATTTACTCATCCCTTCACACTTTAAGAGGTTTATTGAAGCTATAGTAGGAACGGTAAGAGGACAGATAGAAAAGACTAAGATTTATTAGATTGCAGAAAGTTAGTGTGGAAAAAAATTATAAAAGATAAGAAGTCAAGGTGAGGTGTTACGAAACTTATTTATAGAGAACAACTCACATAAGTTTTGGAAAATTGATTAGAACATCGTTTTACAAAGCCAAATGCTGAATTGGCCATCTGGGTTATTTTGTCGATTTGAAAAGACCAAGATCTGACATCGATCCAACGTTGGAAATAGAATGATTGTAGAGAAAAGAGTGACGTAGAGTTTAGGTTGTCATTTGGAAATTTTCAACTCAAGGCAATTTTTTTACCACAATATGTTGAAAAGGTCTTATTGAATTACCCTGGAATCATCTACTGATGAAACGGTTTTGTAAAACTCAGTATCGTCAGCAAATATTTAAATTTTTGAATTCTTTATAGCCGAATTCAATGTTATTAATAATAATTATGAAAAGGAGAGGACCTAAGTGTCTTCCTTGAGGGACTTCGAAATGGACTGGTAAGAACGTTTTTGAAACACTCTATAGGAAACAAGATATCCATTTCAAAGAGATCAGTATAAGGCCAAACACAATATATTTAAAGAGTAGGGTTTATATTGTACAAGCCCTTGCTGGTCTACAGGAACCAGACAATAGTTTGCTATTTGTAAGATAATATCTTCAAAACTTTCTTAAAAATTCTGTTAGGACCGCCGATTCATACTTAATTGTGTGGCCATGATCTAGTTTTCTGTGCCATTAATATAGAAGAAAAAATTGAGCTCAAGAATGAATCAGAATACTAAACTGTGTATCCGAAATTTGTCTTAAAAGTAAATTGATGGCACTGCTGTCGATAAAAAGGATTATCGGAAAACTTTTATGAGTAGGATTGCATTGGGCTAGTTCACTGTGGAATATTATTTATAGAAAAAACCGATAGAATAAGGAGAGGCAGGAAACTGATCGACGATCTGATCCAGCGAATCAAATTTTGTTGTTATGCTCCTAGCTCCTACCCTCTATCATTTTAATTGAATTCTTCTGGAATGTAACAAGGATATGAATGTTTGACGCAAAACTGTGGATAATGGCGACAACAAAATAATTTTGTTGATTTGTTTTTCGCTCATCTTCGGCAAACTAGAAACTGAAATCACTAGGCAACCCGACATGCTAATTAACAGACGACTGGTTACAAACTGGTTTTTTTGAATCGCAAACGAGTTTTCAATCAGAAGCTTCGTGTGCATCATCCGATTTGTTTACAAAAGGTATGACTTTAAGCAAACTATTGAGTTGCCAATTCGCATAGCTTATCAGTTTTTTTTTTCAGTTGCTCTGTGTGCATTGAACCTTAGACAAGAGATATCATTGACAGAAATGAGGAATACTGTCAAAGACTGAACGGTGCCTTGAGACACACCATTAGCATTAGTATTAATTTATTGACTATCAAACTGAAAAACGTCAAAATCAACGCAGATTGAACGGTCCATATGGTGATTTGTTATCCCTCGAATAAACGTGGATTTAAAATGCACCCGTTTTCCATATAATAAACTAAAAGGCACTAACTAACCACATAAGTAAACTAAAGGCAGAAATACAATGGACGGAACAGTACAAACGTTCCCATCCGTAACTGAATATTTATAAACTTAAACCAGAAACTCGTATCTTATATGTTGAAAATAAAAAAAATAAATAAATTTATTGGCGCGACAGATCCTTAAG
Organism: Platycheirus rosarum; assembly: GCA_963971375.1. Classification (NCBI taxonomy): domain Eukaryota; kingdom Metazoa; phylum Arthropoda; class Insecta; order Diptera; family Syrphidae; genus Platycheirus; species Platycheirus rosarum. The sequence continues at coordinate 15,972,262 of OZ020507.1, forward strand.
GAGCCAAGGCCTAGTGACTTATACTCTCAACCATTCCTGTGTGTATGTTGTTACTCTGCAAGAATGGAAGGGACCTACAGTTTACCGCCGAGTCCGAACGACTACATGAGATGCATTTTTTCGAGACAAACTTTACTCTTGGAGGTTTTGTCAGTTGCTCGCAAAAGGCAGTACCCCAGAAAAAAAAGGTGGCTATGAGCTGGATTTGAACCCAGGATCTTTCGCTTAGCAGTCCGACACACTAACAACTAAGCCACGGGGCACTACATATATGTTGAAACACTAATAACAAATTACTGTGTTTCGTCAAGTTTCTAGTTTTAGACGTAAAATGCGATCACGTCTCCATTTTTACGGACACAATTTGACGATTGACTGGCAACAGTTACTCCAAGCAATTCTATATATGTATTTCAAGTATTTGTAATGTGTCCATTTTACAAATTGGAAAAGAAGGCTTCGTTCAGTTCTGACTTCTGACACTTAAGTTGTTTATCTTTATTCACTCAAAAAAGGCCTCTGAACAGAGTGTGAGCAACCAGAGCATACTCTGAAAGTTCTTTGAACCGAGCATGGTCTGAGCGCTCAGATATAATTTTGAAATACTTTCTAGCACTTGGTTGTCACAAATTGACATGACAAGTGGCTTTTTCCCAGGCGGTAATATTTTGCATAAAATACTATTGTCTCTTTCGCTTTGACATCTACTTTTCAATTTATTCTGAGCGCATACAGCGTTCTCAGAGCACGCTCTGATCATTCTCTGAACGAAAAAAGAAAAACGCCTTAGTTTTCGTTTTTTATACTCAGCTCTTTAAGGGCTAACTACAATGTTCGGAAGCAGCGAAAGCTAGTGTCAAAACTGACCGAAACATTCCGATCCATAATGGACGGAATGCCGAGGAAGTATATGTCAAATTTTCTTCATTACAAACACCATCAGAAGCCAGCTGTAAAATGCGCTCACTAGCGCAGTTTACGTCCGTAAGCAAAACTCATCGAAACTTGACGAAACGGAGCAATCCACCATTTAGGGCACAAGATACGAATTACTTGTTCTTGCTCATTTACGGACGGGCCCGTCCACGTCATTCCAACCATTATAGCTCAGCCTTTAGTCTCTTGTCAAAATCTCCCTTGTTCCTTCTTTCTAATAAAAGAAAAATTAAAGCAAGCCATTCAAATCGCTCTTGCTGTATTTAACGAAATTAAAAAGGACATTAATAGTTCTTGTAAATAGTTTTTAAGTGAACTTGGGCTATTTTTATTTTGGGCCTTGGTTGAGCTATCTTAGACATAAAAATCGATTTTATTTTTCATATTGATCAGTAAAATCACGAAGATTTACCATTCCTTTGCTAACAAAATTTCAGTTGTCAGATTGACAAGCGCGTTATTTTGGTAAACTAATAGACATGGACGGCAATTAAAAATCAATATCAAATCCGAAATGGTCAATGAGAAGATTTCTCTCTTTCTCTCTTCGTTACTCTATTTCTATGACAGTACACAGTACTATCTACCCCACTCTTATAGAAAGAGTAAATGCCAAGAATAAAAAGAAGGTAAGGTGAGTCCATTTCCATAAAAAGATTAAAAATAAAAGAATATTCTTGAGGTTACTTAACACCCTCCCTTAATCTTCCTAATATTTCTTTTTCTTTTTTTTCGTGAAACTAATTTCTAAACACCACACATTAAATAAAATAAACAAAAACACAACAACAAACTCACCTTTAAAATACACCTTCCCAATGGTTCCTTCTCAGCCACCGACACATTGTAGAAACTCTGATCGAAAATGGGCTCGTTGTCGTTGACGTCGTGAATTGTAACCAAAACGGTAGCCGTCGACGATAACGGTGGATGTCCATTATCCTTTGCGACAATTTTCAATTGCGGAACCGGTTCCGTCTCGCAATCTATGTGCGCTCGTGTTGTTATTAATCCAGTATGTGCGTCCACCTGAAACCACTGCGAATGCGTTTCGGGCGTATCCACCAAAGAGTAAATCACCGCTGAGTTATTGCCCTCATCCTTGTCCACGGCCACCACTTGAATCACCGATGTACCGGGATCTGCAACTTCCATAACATTCGCATAGTAGACGTCCTTTTCGAATTCCGGTGCATTGTCGTTAATATCGGTCACGCGAAGGTAGATCGTCTTCGAGGCATGCAACGGTGGATTGCCATTATCGGTGGCCACAACGCTCAGTGTGTAGTTTGGCTGCATCTCACGATCCAGTGGCAGTGCAACGATGACCAGGTAAATGATGTTGTCACGTGTCGTAAGACCGAAATGATCGTCGCCACCTTGTAGCGTGACATTCACATTCGAGTATTCGGTCTTTGAGTCAGGGTCATTGACTGAGATGCGGGCAACAAATTCCCCTGGCTGGGCACTTTCGGATATTTTTGGGGTAGCATCGTCACTGAGAAAGATCACATTGATAGTGGGCTGGTTGTCGTTGACATCGGTCACTCGAATCGACACGAAGGCGGTCGTTTCTAATGGCTGTTCACCATGATCCTTGGCCACTACTACCAACTCGTGGAGTTCCTTGGCTTCGAAGTCTAGTGGTTTGTTGACGGATATCATGCCAGTGTGCGAGTCGATACGGAACATTTGCTCCTTGTCGCTCTGGCGTCGATTGATCGAATACTCCACCAGGCCATTTTCATCGGCATCGGTGTCGGATGCGTATACCTGCAACACACTGGTTCCCACCGTCACATTCTCGGGTATGGTGGCAAAATATCTGCTTTGGTTGAAAATCGGCTGATTGTCATTGACGTCCTGGATGGTGATATTGACGGTCATTTGACCCTTCAGTGGTGGACTCCCACCATCAACAGCCTCAATCACCAGACTATAACTTGGTGTAGTTTCGCGATCAAGGAATCCGAATATCTGCAAATCCAAGTAGTAAACGCCGTCCATTTCACGATGTGGCGCCAAACGAAACGCTTCATTAGTGTTGCCCGATACGATATTGTACGATTGTGTATTGAACGGTTCCAGATCGAGATCTCGCGCTGGATTCAATGTACGCTTAACCTCTTTGGGGGTGTTTTCTGGAAATTCAATATTCATGACAGGCGTGGGAAATGTTGGTGCATTGTCATTTTCGTCAAGAACTTTTATCACTACGCGGACGTTATCCCCACTCAGGGGTATCGCCACCAGACTGTAAGACGCCCGACGCTCCCGATCCAGCTGGATTTTTGTCCGTATCTCACCGGTTGTATGATCTATTGACAAGTCAGTATCTACCGCACTTCCCGGCACAGGCACTATCAGATATGGTGGGCCACTGTCAACCCGGCCATTGACGTCACCGATGTAACCGATTTGACGACCAATGGGCACACCTTCGGACACTTCCAAATTTCGTACATATTCGCTTGCAGCACCACTCGCCGACAGGACTATACATATCACAAGAAACCATAGAACCATGGGATTTCGACTTGTTTTTCTACTCAACTTGGGTTGGTGATGTGCTGTCAGCCTTAAGTTATTGGTTTTAGAAATAATTGTATGTGTTGACTTTGTTTTGGATTTTTTACAAAATAAATATTGAGCCATTCTTACGAAGCCCATTTGCATGTGGCTTCGATTATCGTCGGACATGTCGTTCGCAAACGATACATTAGGATCTGCGATGATTGTCGTGTTGACGATAGGATATCATCCAAAAGGATCACCGAAGAGAGGGAGTCGGTGACATGATTTTATTTTAAATGCAGGTTGTAGGCTCCAAATGCCGGAAGCTGGTTATCTGAAAAGCGAAAAATGTTTTTTTATTAAGAAAATTGTTTATAACTGTTAAAAAAATAAACAAAAGTAAAATATCTGATTTGAAAAAAGAGGGATTTGATGAGAATACATTCTATGTAGATAACGGGCTTGTAAACCCACGTTGGGCGCCATTTTTTTTTTTTTGACTAAGCATTAAGTTGAAGAACGGGTTTATTAAAAATTTAAATTTTATTTTATGTGGACATAAAACTACTTGCTTATCTATGGACCTAATAGTAGGCGCTAGTTTTTTTTGACGTGATAACGTCTTATACATCGATTACAGGCTACACGTATGAAATAACATGACTTATGCTGATAAGACGCATGACTCATGCTCACCACGAACATGCACCATGCGAACATGAAAAACAATAGGCGCAAATTCCCAAAATAATTTCACTCAAATTCAAAAAGAACAAGAAGAGAAAAATAAAAACAAATTAGGCGGAGTTTTGTTAAAGTAGAAAGTAGAAGTAGATATTGAGGTGTGTTTGTCTGGATTTAACGAGAGGGTTTGTGGGTTTAACGGGCTGTATATTGGCGTTGCTTCTTGCTGCCATCAATGTTTTCTCATGACGTTATCACATAAAATTATCGTCTGTAAACCGACTTTACAGACAACTAACTCTTTTTTATATAAAAGTAAAGACTATACAATAACCTCATGAACATGAGCATGATAAGAGTAACTTTGTCTTAAAGTTAGGCGTCATTTTCTGGTTTTTGCGGCAATATTTTAATTTAAAAAAGGGATTTAGCAAATATAAAAAACTAATTTCAATTCGAGATTACAACTTTTTAATTAATTTACCAAGAAACGCCGGGTTTATTGAATTATAATTTATATTTAAGTGAAAATGGAATAAACTTTTGACCTCGCGTTGGTCGCCAGTTTTTGTTGGTAAATTTCGAAGTTATATCATACAAAAAGAAATGTGTGCACATAAAATAAGACCAACAATGTATGTAAGAGTAGTGCTATAAGCAGTTTAACCTTGAAACTTACATAGGGCGCCAGTTTTATTTAATTTTTTTTTTTTTTATTATTATTAAACCGAAGTTGAAAAAGGAGGGATTTGTTAAAAAATATAATATTATGCGATGATAGGGTGTCTTAAATTTTACCTTAGAACATCATGTTTGGGTCAGTATTTTGATATAACGGGTTTTCCAATAAGAGGTGTTATTTTGAATAGCCCGCTAAATCGGTAGCTGTCTCTTTTGAAGCTGTCATTTTTTGACATTTAAAAAGTAGAAACTACACCATTAATAAAAATGGAACGATACACGCTTCAGCAACGCATGGAAATTATTAAAATTCACTATAAAAATGGTGAAAATTTGGCAGAGACGGTTCGTAAAACTAAAACATTTTTTGGTCGTCGTGAAGCACCTTGTCGGACCGCAATACAGAAATTGGTGGACAAATTCGAGCTGTTGGGACAAGTTAGTGATGCGAAGAATAAAACCCGTGCACGTAGCTCAAGAACAACTGAGAATATTGCTGTTGTAGCCCAAAGTGTTGAAGAAAATCCAGGTTTGTCCATTCCTCGTCGTTCTCTGGAATTAGGCATTCCACAAACGTCATTACACAGTATTTTGCATAAAGACTTGGGTCTTAAGGCTTATAAAGTTCAGTTAACACAAGAACTCAAGCCGGCTGATCATCAACAACGTCGTGTCTTTGCTGATTGGGTCCTTCAAATGCAAGAAAATGATCCGGAATTTCATCGAAAAATCATTTTGACTGATGAGGCCCATTTCCACCTCGGAGGCTACGTCAACAAGCAAAACTGTCGCATCTGGGGCTCGGAAAACCCAAGAGTTATTGTTGAAAAGCCTCTCGATCCTCAACGCGTGACTGTTTGGTGCGGTTTATGGTCCGGCGGGGTCATTGAACTTTACTTTTTCGAAATTGAGGCTAGAGCAACAGTTACGGTCAATGGATTGCGCTATCGAGAGATGATTAATGATTTTTTTATGGCCGGAATTGGATGGTATTGATCTGGACAACGTTTACTTTCAACAAGACGGCGCTACGTGCCACACAAGCAATGAAACCATCGATCTTTTACGGGAAAAGTTTCCGGACCGTGTTATCTCTCGAAGAGGTGATCATAATTGGCCACCGAGATCTTGTGATTTAACAACTTGCGACTTCTTCCTTTGGAGCCACGTGAAAGATAAGGTCTACGCCAACAGCCCAGCGTCGATTCAAGACCTCAAAGATGGAATTCGTGAGGCTATCGAGGACATAGGGCAGCCACTTTGCGATTTGGTTATGGAAAATTTCATGAAAAGGATATGGTCCTGTAGGCGTGGTCGTGGCGGCCATTTGGCTGATGTTGTGTTCCATTATTAACGGCATACCTTCCTCTTTATAATGAAATAAACATCCGATCATTTATCTCTAAAAATGCCATTTTTCTTTGAATATCAAAATAACACCTCTTATTGGAAAACCCTTTATGTACATGTAAATAAGCGGGCTCACTATCACAAGAGTATACTCATACAATTATAGGACTTTAAGACTTGTTAAATCCTCCAATAATTTAAAAGGGTTAAACATCACCTGCATACAGATGCAACATGACATCCTTGCAAACTAGATGTAAGTTAATGATAAGCATGCCGAATAGAATTGAACCCTTTGGAACCGCAGCCATCAAATCAATTAAATCAGACGAGTCACCAACTTTTACTTTTTGAATAAAAACAAATAATTACGCAAACATCCCAACTAACAATTTAGCTTGAGTAAGGTCCATTCTGCGAATTTGACAAGTAATAGTTTTGTATAGAGCTTGTATAAGACAAATATTCGCACACCACACATTTGAAACTTTGATAATTAAAAAATAACTGTTGTAGGGACTTTTAGAGCGAGGTAAGCAAGTTCTATACACGGCTTGTAGATTAAGGTTCAAAATGGCCAGTATAACACCTTCCCAAAAGTTGTTTACAGAAAACTAAAAAAAAAAAAAAAGCTACTATAAGACTCTCTACACGACAAGTTAATGCTTGGTAAAGGCTTGCCAATAAAAGTCTTATGCAAACAAAACAATTATTCGCTTGTCGACAAAAGCGAAACCACTTTTTTTAAAAATCTTTATAAGCGACCGCGTGGTGTTATATTTAAAAAAATAATAGCTGCTATAATGCTTTCCACGAAAAGTCTATGCAAACAACTTGTGTAAGGCTTGCCTATTCAAGCCTTATACAAAAAAAAATAGCATCATTCTTTCGCGACGTTTGATGTTATTTTTCTCAACTGTGAATTTGTGTAGTGCGGGTAAAATGGGGGAGTGGATCAAGAAGAACTCGAGTTCAAAACCCAGGTAAATACAAACTTATCATTTTTATAATTAAAATAAAATTTCAATCGTTACAGTAAGCAGTAGAAAAAGGTTTCGCGAACTGACTGAGGCAGTGTGCCATAACATTATGAGGTTAACTGTTAATCCCTTGTGTATGTGAGGCAAGTATTGAAAAAAAAATTCTTATGTCTTAACGTTCTTTTTTGAAAATTCTTCATGTCAATACCAAAATAGCTTTTATATCAAATGTGCACCAAAATTACTTGTATAAGGCCTAGTACTATTTCTGTAGCAGCCTGAATACATCGGGTTTTTCAACAGGGACGCTACAAAAGTAGAGCGACAGGGACAGCAAACGACGCCATATTTCTTGCCGCTCTTTTGACATTTCTCTTCAGTAAAGCTTGCCATTTCATAATAGAAAGATAAACGAGCCAACAACGAGTCGAAATTCTTAAGATTTACTACCGAAATTCGGAATCAGTGGACTCAACGTTAAGAGCGCTACGTCCAATTTATGGTCGTCATAATCGTCCTAGCAGATCAACAATTGAGCGTCTAATGGAAAAATTTGAATCCGCAGGCACAGTACAAAATGTTCCCGTGCCAGTGAGACAAAGAAGTGCCCTTAGTGTCGAGAATATTGCTGCCGCTGAGGCTTCAGTTGCAGAAAGCCCAAATGTGTCTCTCACTCACGTCGTTCGCAAGCGCTGGGCATCTCTGTGACGTCGTTGTGGCGAATTTTGCGAAAAGATTTTTGCCTACATCCTTACAAGATTAAATTGACACAAGAACTGAAGCCACTTGACCACCAGAAGCGTCGTATATTCGTGAATTGGGCTGAGCAACAACTTGAAAATGATTCGGATTTTCATCGAAAAATCATCTTCAGCGATGAGGCTCATTTCTGGCTGAATGGCTTCGTCAATAAACAAAATATGCGGTATTGGTCAGGCAGCAATCCACACGTACTCCATAAGTCATCATTGCATCCCGAAAAAATTACGGTTTGGTGTGGTTTATGGGCCGGCGGCGTCATTGGGCCGTACTTCTTCCGTGATGATCAAGACCGGCACGTTCCTGTGAATGGGGATCGCTACCGTTCAATGATAACCGAATATTTTTGGCCCCAATGGGATGATATAGACTCGGAGGACATGTGGTTCCAACAAGACGGTGCCACAAGCCACACAGCGAATGTCACAATCAATTTATTGGAAACCAAGTTTGGAGAACGTTTTATCTTACGAAATGGTCAAGTCGCTTGGCCGCCTCGGTCGTGCGATTTGACTCCGTTAGACTATTTCCTGTGGGGCTACGTCAAGTCTATGGTCTATGCCAACAAGCCAGCGACGATAACCGAATATTTTTGGCCCCAATGGGATGATATAGACTCGGAGGACATGTGGTTCCAACAAGACGGTGCCACACGCCACACAGCGAATGTCACAATCAATTTATTGGAAACCAAGTTTGGAGAACGTTTTATCTTACGAAATGGTCAAGTCGCTTGGCCGCCTCGGTCGTGCGATTTGACTCCGTTAGACTATTTCCTGTGGGGCTACGTCAAGTCTATGGTCTATGCCAACAAGCCAGCGACGACTGATGAACTTCGTAGGAATATCGAACGTGAAATTGCAGCAGTATCGGCCGATTTATGCTTGAAAACCGTCGAAAATTGGGTTCAGAGTCTGGACTGCTGCAAGCGTGCCCATGGTGGCTATGAACAAGAAATCGAGTTCCATACATAATAGCATCGAATGTTCTTTCATAGGAATAAAGAATTTCATTGATATCCAAAACCGTTTTTGTTTTATTTAAAAAATAACTTTTGTAGCGCTCTTATTGAAAAACCCTTTAGTTTGGTTAGAACCTTAAAGTTAAATTGTTAGTTGGTAAAAGATGTAATGAGTAAGATTGCACACAACGTTGGGCGGCACTTATTTATTATTAATATACAAAAAAAAAATACATTAGAAAACAGAGGCTTCATTTACACAAATAGATATGTAATGAACTATTACTATATTAATTCTAGACCCACTGTTGGGCGCCACTTTTTTTAAGAAAATTTTGTCGATAAGTACAATTACAATGGTAAACATAAGATAACATATTAAAATTAAAACATAATGATAATCCAATTATTAGGCATAGATGCAACTGAGAGGAAATGAGAGTCACTGTACAATTTGAGAGATAAATAGTAAGATATGCTTACGAGATACAGAAAAAGGATTATAATGATACATACCTTATGTATATACATTATTTAAAAGAAAGGATAACAAGAAATATTTCAGTTAGTTTTCTTTTCTAGTCACACGTTGGGCGCCATTTTCAGACTATGATAACTGAAGTCAGCATTGTATAACTTTAATACGGTATAAAGCTGAGGGTGATAGTCTTTGATAACTTAACGTACTGTCATTGTTATTCAAACAATTGTTTTGATGAAACAAAGTCATGTTATAGCTTAATTGCTCTGCTTTTCAAAGAAAACGTTTTTGTGTTAGAATTTCTCCGAACACATTCTTTGAAATGGATTTCAATAAAATTCCTTGTCAATCCATATAAACCTAGCCTTAACAGCCACTCAAACTTTTAATAAAAACATTACTTGTGCCCCATCCTCATCCTAACCGCGCTACCCAATGTGCATATAAATTTCCCAATCCCCAGAAGCTAATTTCATATTCATATGATCAACACTTCACGTCTTCATTAACTGAAAACCCAAAAATCGAATATCTTGTTGTTTTGTTCAAGAACCACATCCGACAATCCAGAGGATCGTTGCAGTCATCTTTTGTATGCACTAAGCATAGCGCATCCCAATGTGTGATCAAATAAAAAAAAAAAAAACACACAGTAGACCTAGAAAGAAAAACCTTTTTCTTCCAGCAAACCCGATTCTAGTGAAATGGTCATTTCGGATGATAAATGTCTTCCTTACGTGCAATGAAAACCAAAAAAACAAGAATAGACAACCAGAAAAGACAAAAAGCGAATGAACCACCAAAAAGGTAAAATCCTAGTTAGAGGCCTAAAAGCGTTTAACCCCCACGCTCCATCTTGCTCCCTCTCTCTCTCTCTCTAGCTCTCGAAGAAATTCTACTTCTTTGAGTTTCCCAATGTTAACTGTTCCATCTCAACTTTCTTGTCTACGTTTTGGAATGGTAGAAAGGTCGGTCGTCCATCAATCTTCGGCCCAAAGTGAAGTGCCTCTATTTGTTAGAATAAGAATGAAATTTTCAAAAAAAAATTATTTTGTATGAATCCATTTGTTTCAGGTGCTCGATCTCTCTTTGGGATGAGGAATCTCAAAAAATCGTGTACAACCACACAAAACAATTATTACATTTTGGATTCGGAATGACGAGATATAATTTTTTTTTCGTAATGAAATTATCTTCCGAATAAAAAAAATCTTTAGAACGGAGAAATAACGTTTATTTTTCGAACAAAGATAGATTTTTTGGAATTTTTTTTCTTGTCGATCAAATTGCTTGTTTGTTAAATGAATTTTGAAGAACTGGTCAAGAAAGATATCCATTTATATGATGGTTCTTAGAAGTTATTGTTTGCTTTGATTTTTGATCAAATTTGCTGATAATTTATATTTAAATTTGATGAAATTGCACTTTTGTTTTAAGATGAAGAGTTGAGGTGGTTGGTAGAGAATATTGTGTAGAGTTTCTTGTCCTTGAGGTTACTTTTGGAATTCACGTGAGAATTATTTAAATTTATAGTAGAAAAGATGATAAGACTAAGAGAAAAGATAAAAGAGGAATGTGAGACTTAATAGACCCAAGTGGTGCATTCCTTGTTATCCAAGAGAGAGAAAAACACTTAAGGGAACTTCAAGCTGAAATTCTTTGTATGAATATTTTTTTTAAAAGGATGTGCCAAGGATGAAGGTGAGATTTTTAGAAAAACGCTTATTTATGACAAAAACTCAAAATATTTGGATGATTGTTATTTTTGATGACAACTCGGTTTGCATTGGATTCGTACAGGTTTGCCTTTTGACATTAAAAAAACCCGAAAATATCTTGTTAATGCCTAATTGAGTTTTATAGGGTGTTAATGATAATCCAAGCCTTTAAATTAATACAGAACACCAAATTTACGTTCAGTGATAAAGTAGTTAAATCGTGGTTGAATAAGGGCAATAGACCTTGTTGAGGAAATTCATGAATGATTTCATGCAGATAGGTCGCCAATCGAAAGTTAAATCAGTTGTCGATGCTACAGCCCAGAAAAAACATTGAGAACGTTCATATGCTACCACCTATTCTTTTCTCTCGATAAGGTACGAATTGACTAACTTACAAGAATCAAGGAAACCCGAAAAAAGTTATTAAGTTTTGAATTGCGATTGACAGTATCAAAAGCCTTTGAAATGTATTAAAGCGTTTGCAGGATAATATGATCCTTGTCTATTTCGATTCTTATTTAATCAGTAATAAAAAGCAAGGCTTTCCAGCTGCGCTAAGTTCGGAAACCTAATTGGCAGGAACTTAACAAGTTATTGGTGGATAGATAATGTTTATCTGCTTCAAAAAACACATTTGATTAAAACGGCAATAGTCCGAAACTCTGTAGCAATACTCCTGCGTGTTTTCCATTCTAATTGAAACTTCGACGTGGTACGTATACTTTTTACTTGCGATTATTGTTACTATAATGCAAGTTATGCATTCGTGCAGATTAAACATTTTGAGATAACAATCAAACATGACATTACAATGATAAAAAAACATATTTGAGTTACTGGCAAAATTCTGCCCGTCTTGTAAAAGCTTATTTTTCTCGAAAATGGCTCCAAGCATTTTTATAAAAAAAAAATCAGTGTACCTGTAGGTATTTATTTTGGTGAAACAAAAAATTTAATATGGTGGGCTAAAAACTGTACCTCTCATAGGACCGGTTTTTTTTCTTCGACTTTCTCAAAAACTGGTGATCCGATTACTATCAAAATTGATAGTGAAGAAGATGTAGGTAGCCTAAGTAATTTCGCATTAATATTTCTTCGAAAACCTTTTTTTTGTATTTTTAATATTTTTTTTAATTTTTTTTTTTTTTTTTTTTTTTTTTTGAAAAATCAATATTTTGAAAACGGGTAAGTGATTTTTTTTAAAATTCTGTTTTTGATTGTATGTTATTTTCGTGCTTAAAATTGTATTCGTGAGTAATTTGTTTTTTAATTTAAAAAAAAAAAGTTGTTAAAAAACCGTTTTATTAAAAAAAAATTCACCCTTTTTTACATTTCTTAAAGAAATAAAATGGCGTTTAAATTATTTTACCCAATACAATTTAACGTACTTTATTCAAAAAACCAACCAAAAGTCACAAAATTGGAATAAATGTTTTGATGTTCACTTAAATTTTCTTAAATTTTATTCTACAATGTGACCACACATATTTTAATAATTAAATTTGTTTATCGAGTATAACCTTTTTTTAAGGTATAAATAATGATATCAAGATAAAATAAAAATCAGTTCTGACTTGAAAGTTTAAGCCAAAACATTTTGTTTTATTTAAACTTTCCCTCAGGATACCACATTGGTGATCCCGAAGTTAAGCATTTGTACCTAAGGTACCTAAGACTTCACATTCACACACACTTAAAAAGGTATCCCCCGACCAACGGTAAGGTACCATTATTAATCTTCACGACAAACGACATCTTACACCAACAAAATGCCTGACCTAGAAGAAAAAAGTCGCAGAAGGAATAATAGCCAAGGTTGATAAGAGTGCTACCATTTTGGAAGGGGAGCCCTGACCTGTCGGTCCTCCAGCTTGAAGTCCAGTTCCATAAGAAGGAAGAAAGGCAGGAACTAGAACTCTTAGAACAAACAAATGCAACGAAACCTACATTTAGTTGGCCTATGGCATGGAAAAATCAATCCAAAGCAGACGTAGTAGTAGAAGCTTTCTGCTGCTAAATTCATTTCGGAAATTATTTACCCGAATATGTGTGAAATAAAAAAATATTGACGACGGTGAAATGGATTCGAGTGGTCCAATGTTCAATAACTCTTTCATGTTGATCCGGCCGAATTTGAGCAATGGCCTTGGGGTTAATCCATCGATCAATTTGGGTTCATTCGCAAAGAATTACGACTTCAGGAAACCCTCCAAGAAATAGTCTAGCTGGGTCAAATCACATGACTTTGGTAGCTCATTCACGTCATCTATGCGAGATATAAACTAACTTAAACATGCTTAAATCATTCACGTAGAACGTTAGTCCTGTGCTGTTCTGTTGGGATCATATTTCGTCTGGGCCATTATAATTCCATATGGACAATAAGAAATTGGTTATCTTCGTTCTGCAGGGCTCGCCATTGACAGTGACCGCTTAACGAATATCGTTTACGACAAAATTCGGACCAACGATGTCGATGGCCCAAAATCTTTACCAAGCTTCATGTGAGTTGGTGTCGTCCTATAAATGGTAATTTTGCTTTTTAACACAGCCATTCATTCAAAAATGCACTCGTCTCCAAAGAAGATTTTTCGGTCAAAATCCCAGTCACTAAATAAATGGCATTGTCAATGGTCATGAACTTTGAGCTGGTCAGTTGGATCATGTTGTACGGGGTAGGCATAAGTGCAAAATTCATAAAGTTGAAGCCTCTAAAGGATGGAGGTCTAGAAGTCTACCCTAAAATGGTTGCAATGGTTTCACTAACCAATTCTTATTTCGATAACAAAGTATTATTTTGGCCTTGTTGTTCAATCGTGTTACTTGCCATGGTGATGTTGTCTAATTAACTGAATAATAAACAACAGATTTGACAAATGCGGCCTGCAAAATGTATCCACGCCAATTAAACAAAAAAAACTTTTTTCGTTTTCCTGAATTCTGTTGCTCCTTGACATATATCCACCAGTAAAGTTGAATTTTTAAGGAATTTCTTAAAATTTCTTAAATCTTAATTTTGGTCGAAACAAATGATTTTAACAAAATTACAATTTAAGTTGCTTCATTTTCCACTTTGTAAAATCCCAAATATTTATCGTTAAGATTGCTTTAGCTAACAATATTTCAGAATTTTGCAGTGAAAATTATTCAAATTGCTTAATAATACAACAAATGAACTAACATGGTTTAAAAATTAAGTCATCAAACCAAAAATGATTAACCAACTTTGGCATAGCGTTTTTAACTTAATTTTGTATTCCATTCTTTTCTTTTCTTAAATTTATTTGACATTTATGCTAATTGAAGATTTAGAAGAAAATATTTAAATAACAATAAAGTTTATTTAGTTAATGAACTACTATTTGTTTTTATTAAGTATTTTTTGTTGGTTTTGTATTATTATTTTTCATTACATAAAGTAGCAGCCTAGACGCCATTGATAAAGTGTTTTCAATTCACAGGTTAGTGTTACAATATAATTCAACACGAAAAAGTGTTAAATACCTCAAATTATTATGTCAATACCATTTCATCTCTGCTTTGTAACGCCACCCATGAAGCAAACAGAATCAAGTCAATACACTTTTAAAAAAGAATTAAGATATTGTTGACATATAAAATTAACAAAGACTTCGATTTAAGCTTCACCGGGGCATGTAATAGTGATAATACCCATTTCCAGGTTTGCAACTCAGCTCTTTCGTTTTGTAGAAGTAAAATACAGAACTTTGAGTAGCTAACTTCGCAAAAATGCACTCATTAAATATTATATATATATATAATATCAAAATAACAATGTTAACCTTTTAATTTCAATTTAACCTTCATCAGAACATGCAATTGTGAAAATACCTATTTTAAAGTTCGCACATCAGCTTTTTGTTTTTTATAGGGAAACTACAAAACGTTAAATAGCTTATATGAAAAAAATTAACTAATTGGAATATTGAAAATAAAAATGTTACTTGATCTTGTGGTATTTAAGTGAGAAACGTTAAATTCTGTTAAATGTTTTCTAATATAAATAATGTTCCCTATAAGAGAGTATAGAAGGCTGCCAATACAGACAAAAATCGTGTGCCTTGCGCACAATCTCAATTTGCTCAAACGTCATCGTCAACGTGCACGCGACTTTTTAAGCGATGTTAGTTGCAGAAGAAGAGCAAAAAAAACAATAAAAAAACGAAGAAGTGTTCCGCGAACATCTCTGGCCTGCTGCCGCAATTTCACCACCAGAAAGACAGATGACCACTAATATCTAATTAATCTATGTTCTTCTAATTATTTCACTTACGAGTCTAATCTTCATTTATTTCCTTATTTTTATCCACAACGAAGGAATACTATTTTCCTTAGTTGCCTTTCAGTTTTTAATTAATTTTCTAAAAAAAAAAAAAAAAAAAAAGAAAGCCTTAAAACAAAACATCGACCAAAAGAAAGAGAAAACCATGAAGATGGTTAGCATAAAAGAAAGAAAAATCATTTCAAACAAACCAAATTAAAATAAAAAAAAACTCAAAAAGAGGCTGAAAAGATGATTGCAGAAGTGGTCCATGCGGTGGAAAAGTAATAAGAAGAGAAGACCAACAAAATAACAAGAAGCACATCAAGAAGTGCGCGGTATTTTTTTTTTAACTTTTTTCTTCTATTTACATTCAGAAAAATAATAATAACAGCAAACAACAACAAACTCTGGTAGAAGGTATATGAAGTAAGTTAGCCTCTTGAACCACGCGGAGGACACTACAGTGTGCATACAATATAGAAATTCAAGAAAAAAATACATAAAAGAGCAAAAGAGAGATATTTTGAGCAACGAAATGGAATGGAATAAGGTAATAAAAAGAAATACCATCTACCATCCAAGAAACAGGTATTCGGTGGTGAATTCTTCTAAATCCACACACACTGCGTGCGTAACACACTACCGCGCTCTCTGATGTTGAGATCTTCTTTTTCTTCAATTTTATTTCTTATTTTTAAGGTTTTTTTTTCTTATGATTCTATATTTTTGGTGACCTGTTATGGACTGAAGGCTTTAAAACAAGATGTTTCTATATTTGGGGATCTGTATAAAATAGTATTAAGAAAACTGAGATGGCTAAGCTTAATAATATGCCATCTTGCGGCAAACTGGCATTTGAAGCACTCTGCATGGAATGGTTTTTTCAGTATTCTTGTATAATGCCTTAAATTATATGCAATTCAGTTTAAGCTTTATTAATGCATGTAAGAGGGGAAATACCTTTTTCAAAGTTCGCAACTCAACTCTTTCGTTTTGTAAAGGGAAAGTACAAAACTTTGAATAGCTAACATGGCAACAATTCATTCACTAAAAATTTTCAAAATAAAAATGTTATTTAATCCATCTTAATCTTGTTGTATTTATGTGATAAACGTTAAATGATATGCCATACAGCCTTGTTACTACGGATTTATACTTTTATTTGACTAAATGAAAGAAATCTGATTTTTCTTTTTCCTTCTCGGAATTTGGTCAGATTTTGCATTTTTAGTTCCCTCAGCCTGGCGAATTTTAGGACTAAAAATTCTATGTATCTTTTTGTTCAATGAAGATCCATTTTTCATGCTAATCGGAAATGGGAAAACAACTTGGATGTGTTTTTTGTTAAATTCTTAGAACCCGTTTTTCGTGTGCTATACACCAATTTATTTTATCTTCCTATCACTCACTTAACAGTTTTCCTTATGAACCATATTATTTGGCTGTTCTTCTATAAAAAAAAATCCTTCAGATTCTTCACAAGAAAGCAAGCCCCAAATATGAATGATAAATTATTTTCTTATCGTCTCTCTCTCTCCCTCTCACTATAACTATCCCCCTTTTTCCCCTAAATGTCTATCCATTTCAAAAAGGTATTTGGGAATTTGTTGTGTTCATTTGTATCTCCATCAGTGCATGATTTCCATTAGTCAGCATCATCATTGTCATCATCATTGTCGTTTGTTTGTTCACCCGGCTGGATGGAGAATCGCGCATATGTTGCATGCAACAGTTACCAGAAGGAGATAATGTGATTTTGAATAACAGTACCATATTCAGATAGAGTGCGGCGGTGTAGTTGAGTAGAGCTGGATGGTGAGATCCATATACACTAAGAAGACACATTTTTTATCTCTGTCTACTTAGGAATTACGATAATGATAATGATGTTCCTTATGGGGTAATGATTATGATCAAAGCGAGGTCGTCGGCATCGTAGTGGTAAAATAAAATTTAGATAGAGAGATAGAATGAATTAAGGACATTTTGTAGATAGTATTAGCTTTAATTTTGAGTTTTATTTAGCAATTATAAAAAGCAAAAGAATTTAAATCAACGTTTGTACCTCAACTCTTTTGTTTTCTTCAATTCGGTTCTTAATGTTGTAGGAAAATCCTCAAATTCTGGCAAAAGAAAATATTTAGACACAATTAAAATGACGTTTCTTGCAGATTAACAACACACACACATTAATGGTTGAGAGTATAAGTCACTAGGTCTTGGCTCCTTAAGGAGCTGTCGCGCCAATAAATTTAATTATTAATAAAAAATGACGTTTTGGCTCTAAACTAGTAAGTAAAATACCTTCATTAGTTTGTAAAAGGTGTCGTTTTAAAGGTATAAAATTATAAAATGAAATAAAACATAAAATTGTCTTTCTTTAGACGCCATTTTTATTTTAATATGATTTTTGGCATAGGGCTACCGTGGCTGTCTAGGACTTAGTCTAACCTTGAGGTCCAATTTTCGAGCACTCTTTCTAGCATTTCGGTCGTCTATCGGCAGTCAGGCGGCAAATGTTTGTTTTTTAAGTCATCAATCATCTCTGACTTTTTGGTGTAGACTCACCAAACTTCTAGCGGTATTAAATTGCACGATATTGGAAGACAACTCACAGTGCTCGGTGGTGGTGCGGCTTCATTTTTGGACAATTTAGATTTTGTAAGCCAGCAAACTAAGATCTTTCTCCCAAATTTTACAGAAAGTGGGTGGTCACAGATCCAATTGTTGTACACAATGATACATTGGTCTTCCTCGATGTTGAGCTCTAGAGCAGCCATAGTTTCTTACGCAACTTCTCAGATGATGAGTATTATTATTAAGAGTAGGCATGGTGCTAAAACTTTCCATCTTTAATCGCTCTGACAGACGTTTGTGTTGACCGGAAGAAAGCGCGATGCATTTCACCAACAGAACCATGTTTTTCAAAATAAATCTGTACAATTTGCATGGGTTGTTCAAGCATCAGTCTGTTTATGATGCATTTCAAGTTCAAAAATAAAGATCTTATAGCAGATGACAAAATAGCTGTTAATTAAAAGAGTTCTGCCAAACTAGATTAGAATTAGAAAGTAATAAACAATAGCAATAAATGGTTAGTTTCTCTTTCCCTTGATGTTCCGCAAGAGTCAGCTATTGGGCCACTATTGTTTTCAATACTATTCTATACTATTGATATATATTCATATCAACAAACTCTGTGCTTTACTAAGCTCCAAACCATACTTTCATAAATAGTTCTGGAAAATAAAACTCTATTCATAGTCCATCAAAAGAATCAAGTTCTATTATTGGCTGATCCATAAAACCCATCTTTGAATACAAAATTAATTCACTCAACTTAAGCTTATCATTGCCTTTTATTCAAAATTTAACACCAGTGATTAAATCCACTAGATAAACTCCACACTTACTCTTTATTCACAAAGCCTTTACCAATTATCTCCCCTCGTAGCAGATCAATTGGCGAAAATCGTAATGATGACATCTAATCCGTAGGATTTGACATGATGATGCAGCTTGACAGCCTTTCACCTGGATTCACTCGTTATTAGGTGCTTACGCGTATCTCTGCACACTCCAGATACACAATACACACACTTCCAGCATCGTAAATCCTAAACATTCTAAAGATTTTAACACCGCAAAACAACCGCATTCATTAAAACTAGTCATAACCGACCATAGAACCAGCGACTAAGCCAAAGAGTTCTCAACGGGAAAAGATTAAGAACAACATCCATAGAAAAAAAAACACCATCTAGAATCTCCTCGGTACCACCACTCTGGTGTGGTAGATTTCCATGTAATTATTCACTCCTAATGTGAGAAGAATTAATTAAATCGATTTTTTTCATCATCCGTTTTGTCTGTTGTTAACTCGCTGGTATTCCGGATTCTTGCATGCAGACGCGACTCCATGGCCAAGACCATGATGAACATTTGTTTTGCTCTGGCAATGGCAATGGAACTGGCACTAGCACCTATGGCTCCAAAAGCCATCGAATTGGGGGAAAAAGATGATTTGCCGGAATTATGAAAATCAAGAAATGTGAGATGCAAAGCTGTGCTGCACTGAACACTCCAAGGAATTGAAGAAGATTCTGTGTGCGGTGCTCTCTCGCGCTGGCGCAATGATGATGATGATGAAGACGAGTTTCTGACATCAATGTGTCTGAATATTTGACGACTTGTCGGAATCAAAAATCCAAATTGGGTTTTTTTAGTTCTTGAGACCTGTTTATGGGAGGCAATAACAGATAGAAGGGTCGGCCCACAGATGAGGATGCATTTTTTTTCTACGGCTAATTATCCACCAAAAGTCTATCCCACCAACTAACTGATGCAGTAAATGATTGACAGCTCTTCAGAAAAGCTTATCGAATAATGTGACACTTGGTGGTGTGTTCTTAAAATAGCATCCAAGTGTCCCCAGGACATATATGGCTCTAATTGCTGCAGCAGGAACCATCGAAATCTTATCGTGCAGCGACATCCGTCATAGAAAAGTTGTATGCAGATCCTGGCTGTTGATTTACATCGAGACCATTGAAAAGGTGTTAAAACCGATAACAGTTGGTCGCATCATTCCTTTCTTGTAATTATTACAAATTAATAAGAAATTCACGACTTTTAATCGACGTGATGTTGATGGTGATGTTGTTGATGTTTTTTTTTTTTAGTTTTCATGCCTCATTCTGTGGCTTTATTATCTCATGCAGACAGGCGCGCAAAGGCGATCGGATGAGTCAAGTCAACCTGTGCAATGTCCCCATGTGTCTGAGGCTTGAGAGACTCAACTGCATTGGTGTGCTGCTGATGCCTGTGGCTGCAGAATTTTTCCTTATCTTCATCCGGATTTGGAATTCATTTAGAAGCAGCAAGGTTATATGCAGAGACGGACGTCTCGAAAAAATCGAACGCAATCCCCAAGGTGAATTCCATCATCGAACGTGACAAAAACAGCGAAAATTTGTTGATAAGCCCAGGGAGGTTGTCTTTTTTTTATTAATTTAATCTTCTTTTAGTTGGACCAGAACGACGGGGTTTATTTTGAAAAATAATTAAAAACAAAAACTACAAGCAAATGAGCCAATAAAACTACTTGTCTGCTAATGAGGCAACACAACTTCGACTTTCCTGATTCATAATGGTGATTCTTAGAAAATTAATAACGAATGTATCTTTGTATCTAAATATGTATCTTCATGCATCACACATGCATTAATGTTAGCAACGTCGAGTGGGAAAATTGTTCTGAATTATGAAAAAAAAAACACTTTTCTTTGGATTCTCTGACTCGAGGATGTTTATGTTTCCAGAGAAGGCCTTCGCTTCGGCCCAAGACAACACCACACCACACACCAACAGTTGGTTATTATAAATTAATGGAAGGAAAATTATGTACATTGTGGTCGTAAAATATCAGAAATGTTCTATAATCTCCGGCAGTACGCAGTGTTGATTGTTGGCTAGGAGATTGAGAAAGTGGATCCGATAGAGAATTTAACGGTGCTTCAGAAAAGTTATATCTTATTTTGAAGTATACGTTTATTAACCAAAATGATTAGATGAATATAATTTTATAGTTTTTTTTTGTAAGTTGCATAAATCAAAGAAACGGTGAATAATTTTCACACAACATTTTTCACTTATGCTCTGGATAAACAGTTAAGTAGTTAAAATTTTTACTGGCCATTCTTGGAGGTAATCATGAATAATTAAAGCATTTTAAGGCCTAATTAGAAGCTTAATAGGATTATAAAAAGATTTAGAAATGTTTATCGGTACCATGGATTGAAGATGGAAAAATTAATTTTTAGAGAAAATAGGCTTGAATTGTGGAAAACTAAAGAGCATAATATATTTACCCACTAACATCATTAATTTTTTTTGGAGATCTAATTTAATGAAACTTGTTCAGGTTGTTCATTATGATCTCTAGAATTTGTTGGAACTGATGTGGCATCGCTTGCATGCTATACCTAAAAAGTTTTATAGATTTTTGCCTACAAATCCCTTTTTTAGTACTTAAAATCCAAAAGATTTGAAGTCCATAGAATCTTTGCATAAACCCATCTCACATCTCTACTTCAAATCCAGTTGTGACCATACCACATTCATATAAGAGATTCTAGCCAATTACTTACTTACTTACTTAAATGGCGCTACTGTTCGGGACGAACCTGGGCCTCAACCAGCATGCCTCTCCAGCCAACTCGGTCTGTGGCTAGCTGCCTCCAGTTTTGCACTCCAAGTTGGTTAAGGTCGTCCTCCACTTGGGCGCGCCACCTAAGGCGAGGTCTTCCTTGACTGCGTCTACCCTCTGGGATGGAATCGAAGATCCTGCGAGCCGGAGCATTGTTGTCAATTCGCTCTACATGATGCGTATTTTTTTGACCAAGTCAATGTCGCTGTACAGCTCGTATAGTTCTTGGTTGAACCTTCTCCTCCAAAGCCCGTTAACGCAGATAGGGCCAAAAATCTTCCGAAGAATCTTACGCTCGAAACGACTAAGGATATCTTCATCCGCTTTAGATAGAGTCCATGCCTCGGCGCCATAGAGCAGGACTGGGATGATTAGGGTCTTATACAGAGTCTCCTTTGTCCTTCGAGAGAGGTCTTTGCTACTCAATTGCATTCCAAGCCCATAGAAACAGCGATTGGCAAGAGTAATTCTTCGCTTTATTTCTGACGAGATGTTGTTGTCAGATGTTATAGCGGATCCGAGGTACACAAAGTCCCTAACTACCTCAAAGTTGTACCTGTCTATTGTGATGTTTTGTCCAATCCGCCGGTATTGTGTGTCCCCTTTTGTGGACAGCAGGTACTTCGTTTTGGCCTCATTGACTGCTGGTCCCATCTTAGCCGCTTCAGCTTCAATGCTAGCAAACGTTCCACTGACAGCTCGCCGAGTTCTGCCAATGATGTCTATGTCGTCGTTGCTAGCGTATGCTAGCAATTGCACAGACTTGAAAAAAATTGTCCCACTACAATTGACTTGCGAGTTTCTTATAATTTTTTCAAGTATTAAGTTGAAGAAATCGCACGATAGCGTATCACCTTGTCGGAATCCTTTTTTGACGTCAAGGTTGGTTCTGTGAGGTCAGAACCAACCTTGACGGAGCAGCGAGAGTTCTCCATCGTCATCCTGCACAGTCGGACGAGTTTTGTGGGAATGCCAAAACCTGACATGGCTCTGTATAGCTCGTCTCTATAAATGCTATCGTACGCGGCCTTAAAATCGATAAAGAGGTGGTGGGTATCGATTTGGAATTCTTGGGTGGTTTCCAGGATCTGCCGTAGAGTGAACATTTGATCGATTGTGGACTTTCCTGGTCTGAAACGAAACTGATAGGGGCCAATCAGGTTGCTGACGAAAGGTTTCAGGCGTTCACATAGTACGGCAGAGAGGATCTTGTAGGCGATATTCAGGATACTTATTCCTCAATAGTTGGCGCAGTTTAGAGGGTCTCCTTTATTGTGGATCGGGCAAACGATGCTGAGGTTCCATTCATCAGGCATACTTTCTTCTGACCAAACTTTAGAGATGAGTTGGTGTATGCACTCCACCAGGTCATCTTCGGCCGCTTTAAAAAGTTCGGCGGGTAGTCCGTCGGGGCCAGCAGCTTTTTTGTTTTTGAGTTTAGATATTGCTATCCTTACTTCATTTTGGTCAGGTGGACGGAAGTTTTGTCTGTCATCATCCATGTTGAATGGTTCATTCTGCCTGACAGCGGGATTTTGGCCTTCATCGCCGTTTAACAGTCTGCAAAAATGGTCCTTCCATGTACTCAGCACCGACTGTGACTCTACTACGAGGTTTCCATTCCTATCTCTACAGGCTTCTGTGCGGGACTTTTTTCCTTGGCATGTTCTTTTTACCTGTTGGTAATACTTCCGCACGTTGTTCCTGGAGTAGCATCTCTCAATATCTTCGATCGCGCGCTTCTCATGCTCTCTCTTTTTCTTTTGGAGAAGCCGGTGTTCTTCCCGTCTTTTCTGCTCGTAAAGCTCGCGAGCAGCTCTCGTCTTTCTTTGCAGCATGCATACATCCATATAAGATCCAACTGGTGCAAGAATTAAAGCCAGGTGGACCATCAATTGCGTCTGTTGTTATAAAACTTTAGTTCTGGAATTGTAGGAAGCTTAGAAGTCAATTAAAATTAGGCTCAAGAAGGTAGAATGGCAAGAGTTTCTAGAATCATTAGCACCTTTGGCGCCGTGTAGATGAAAAAAAGTTGGTTGTCTTTAAAGTCGGTTTACGGACAGTAATTTTACGTGATTACATCATCAGATCGGTAACCGCCGCGCGTTAGGACGCCCTAAAAAAATATGTTTTAATGTGAAATGCGAAAGTAATGCTAGGGTTGCTTGAAGATTACATAGTGTGCACTGGGTGTTGGTGTTGCCCAGCAATTCTCATCTGGTTTTGAAGATCAGTGATATTGTGCCTGTATAGAATTCAGGACTCACTTCGTTTCGCTGAGTCTGCAAAATTGGCAAAAATTGATTCCTAATTTTTTCTATCAATACCGGAAACATGTTTTTCCAATTCCCCATATCCGATTTTAATAGCTGTATGTCATGTTCAAGGCCAAGTCGAGTCCACTCTTCAAAGAATTGAGGTTTCCTCGATAGCAGATGTCTAGCTATAATATTCGGTAGCCGATATCTTGGCAGCTCAGTTACTTTCAATATGTACTGCAGATGCATCTTGAGTGAGAATATGGAGAGTGGCACTCCTGTCTCCAGGTGCAGCATATAAATGGGCGTGTTTTCAGGGATCCAGAATATTTTTTTTATAAAATATCTTTAAAGTTTTTCAACCTCCTCATATTGCAGAAATCCCCATACTTGGCTTGCACAGCACAATACCGAGCGCATTACGGTCTCAAAAAGTTTATAATTTGCCCTCGGAGCAATATGTTTCTTGTTAAGGACTCCCTTCCAGTTGCAGTTGATTGCCTTTTTTGGGTCTGCCAGCATCACCTGCAAGTGTTTCTTGAAAGAGAGCGATGGCGTTATGATTACTCCCAAGTATTTGTATTCTCTCACTACCCACACCCACTTCCACTTTTCTTCTCGTGCGTATCGGCCTGTTCCATGGCGGAAAATCATTTCTTTGGACTTGCTCGTGTTGACCGTCATTCTCCATAAGTTACAATATGATTGGAATTTGTTTATCATGATTTGTAGCATATTTGGGGTTTCTGCAAACATGGCAACATCATCGGCATACAACAGTGCTTTAATTGAAGTGCCATATAATCAATTTCTCCGGGTAAGAACGTCGATAAATCATCCAAGAAAAGGGAAAAGAGAAGTGGGCTCAAAAGGCAGCCTTGTTTGACACCGGATGCCGTTTGGAACGCCTGATGCTTCTGCACCATCCCATACTGCTGTTTGGTTGTTCTTATAAACTCCTCTCAACGTAGACAACATTTTGGTGAATATTCCTAGTCAGCTTAACTTGTAAATAGATCGTCGATTCAATCGACCGGACTTCTTGCCCTTAGCCAAATATGATGTGGCGATGAATATCAAGGAGAATATGTTGTCCACAGTTGAGTATTCCTTCCTAAAACCGGCCTGATATTCACTTAGAAGATTGTTGGCTTGTATCCATAGTGTAAGTCTGTCCAGAATCACACCAGTGGAAGATTTTTATGACAGAGTTCATAAAAGATATGCTTCGATAATTGTTTGGGTCGTTCTCGTCGCCTTTCTTGAATATTGGGAAGATAATATTTCTTTGGAAGCTATCTGGAAATTCATGACTCCTAAATAAGTAGTTGTAGGCGTCCGTTAGTTTGGCCAATATGTTTCCTGATGCGAACTTGTAAAATTTATAAGGGACTCGTTCGTCCACTGGTACCTTATTGATGTTACACCTATGAAGGACAATCATCACTTCTTGGGTAGTGAATGCATTGTCAAGAATTTTGTTTTCGACCAGTGAAATTGGGATGGCTTTTCCGACATAATAAGCAGCCTTTCAAAGTATTTCGCTTACATCGTCATGCTTGAATAATTCTGTGCGAAATTTTACCGACAAGTGAGGAGATGAACATGAGATCAGTGTACAATCGGTAAAGTGGTAAATACCGATTACGGTACCGCACCGACAAGCGAGGGAGTGGCCTAAGGCCAGAACTATTCAAAATTTGATGTCTGTGTAGAGTTTCGTCATCTGAAGAATAATTGCTTGTTATTTCTTTACGCGTTTACGCAAAAAAAAAAGAAAAAAGTATTGGCAACATCCGTGCACCGAAAAGTATACACTATCGACTTTTTTTAGGCCTAAGAACTGTCGGTGGATGTCATTTTCCTTCAAAAATTAATATTTTGTATCAACAATTATTTTCTTATTTTTGTGTGTACAAAACAAACTGTTTCATGGACGTCAAATACAAATCTTTATTTCCATCACTACACAATAGCTTTAACCTAAACCAGAATCTATACGAACTTCTCCTAAAACAAAACCACAATAATATTGACATTTTAACAAAAATTCTAAGTAATCTAAAAATATGTATATAACTTAATTTTAATTTCCTAGAGCCTTAAGCCTTTGCTGCTATGGCTCTTTTAATTTATATTAGTATCTTACAATTTATAGTTGTATATTGATATGTTAATGAATAAATAAATAAATAAAAAATAAATAAGAGTAACAAATATTAAAAGTAAATTTAGTATATATTATCTCAATTTTTTTTTTTAAATGTATATTAACTAATATTTTTTGAGTTTGAAGTAAGTTTTTTCAAAAGTTTTTATAGATATTTAAATATTAAGGAAACCATATAATAGAGCAAACACTTCTTGTCTTCTTTTTGCTTTTATTTTTAAATATATTTTTTTCTAATGTAAGTGCTTTTTTTTAGAAAATTGCCCCCCACCTAAACGGGGGGAGATAGATCCCCCTCCTATAGTAAAAAGTGTGTACTTAGTTCCTCTAGAAGAATCCGTTATTAATTTAGGGCGCCAAAGTTATCGTACTCTCTCCGAAGGCGGTAGTCTAAACCTATAAATCAGAGACGATTTATGACTTGGGAAACAACATTCACCCATTTGAAATCAACAAAAAATTTGTTTCTTTATCATCGACTCATTTGGCTTCAACAAATCCAACACATACAACCACATATTACGATTGTTCCATAATAATGGCTTCTACTTTAGATAGGTGGATATGACGCAAGTAGTCGAAAGTGTACTATCTGTTTAGTCAAATGCTGTCGGCCTAGATGAAATGAACACTAAGTTCCTTAAGCTAATATAACCTTTTGTTTTACCGTACGTAACTCATATCTTCAATACCATATTAACTACAGGAGAATATCCGTCACAGTGGAAATTAGAAAAATAATACCTATCTCCAAAAATTTAAATAGAACCGACTATAGACCCATCGATATCTTACCCTTCCTATCTAAAGTCTTTAAAAGAACTTTGCAAAAACAGATGACTCTTAACCTCAATTCCTCAAACCTCCTAACACCTAAACAATCTGGTTTCCGAAAAGGACGAAGATGCATAACAGATTTGTTAAAACTTACGGAAGACATTCGCCAAGCCTTAGATGAGGAAAATGTAAGATTTCTTATACTTTTGTGTCCATTTTATGTGCAAGACTTGTTCGAAGCTTCAAGTTTTCAAGTACGAGCGTAAAGCTTTTGTACTCCTATTTGATAAGTCGTAAACAGTCTTTTCAGCTTAACAACATTTCATCTGCTTTCCTTACAACTTCTCGTGGCGTCCCGCAGGGTTCGATTCTTGGCCCGCTATTATTTTGCGTTTATGTTATTTTATTGTTATTATGTTATTTATGTTGATCTTCCGTCTGTAGTTAAATACTGTTCTGTTCAAATGTATGCCGATGACGCGACGTTCAGCTGTACGTTAGTTATTCATTAGGGCTCATTGAACGTGCTGTGTGTTGTATTAGTGAAGACCTCGAAATCAATTCATGTTGGTCTAAAAGAAACAGTCTCGTGTTTAACCCCGCAAAATCTGTTTGTATTGCAATATCTATAAAAACAGTAAATATATCCCCCCCCCTGTGATCTTGCAAGATAATACTGTCTCGTATGCCGAAACCACTAAATATATCTTCTTCTTCTTCTTCTTCTTCTTCTTCTTCTTCTTTATTCTTCTTCTTCTTCTTCTTCTTCTTCTTCTTCTTCTTCTTCTTCTTCTTCTTCTTCTTCTTCTTCTTCTTCTTCTTCTTCTTCTTCTTCTTCTTCTTCTTCTTCTTCTTCTTCTTCTTCTTCTTCTTCTTCTTCTTCTTCTTCTTCTTCTTCTTCTTCTTCTTCTTCTTCTTCTTCTTCTTCTTCTTCTTCTTCTTCTTCTTCTTCTTCTTCTTCTTCTTCTTCTTCTTCTTCTTCTTCTTCTTCTTCTTCTTCTTCTTCTTCTTCTTCTTCTTCTTCTTCTTCTTCTTCTCCTTCTTCTTCTTCTTCTTCTTCTTCTTCTTCTTCTTCTTCTTCTTCTTCTTCTTCTTCTTCTTCTTCTTCTTCTTCTTCTTCTTCTTCTTCTTCTGCTTCTTCTGCTTCTTCTTCTTCTTCTTCTTCTTCTTCTTCTTCTTCTTCTTCTTCTTCTTCTTCTTCTTCCTCTTCTTCTTCTTCTTCTTCTTCTTCTTCTTCTTCTTCTTCTTCTTCTTCTTCTTCTTCTTCTTCTTCTTCTTCTTCTTCTTCTTCTTCTTCTTCTTCTTCTTCTTCTTCTTCTTCTTCTTCTTCTTCTTCTTCTTCTTCTTCTTTCTTACTACTCTTTACTGTCTTCTTAATATGAGCTTCGACCATTTTCCTTATATATCCATATATTTCGAGAAAAAAAACTTCTTAATTCTCCATTTGGCTAAGATATATGGCTTTCAAATTATTGAATACTTTGCTGAAAAGTCATTTTAAAATCAATCTATAACTAACTGTAGAAGAAATTGAAAAAACAAAAAAACTTTGCAAAATGTTTCGCACCATTCAAACAAATTCCTTGACCCAGCAAATCAAAGAAGCGTATCAACCACGAAGCAAATCGCCTTCACTCAGCAGAATCGTTAATAAGAAAAAAAATATTAAATCTATTTATTTGAAATAAAAAAATATCACACCATATTGGGTAAATTAGCTTTTCAAAACGAACAAAGTTTGTGTGAAAAATATAATTTATATTAAGGCCATGAGCATTGTCTTGTGACGTAGTCTTCTAAACTTGTTCATGCTCGAGATCATTTCAATGAAAACAATCCAAAGACTTGCTTCACAAGAGCTTATTGTCAACCTACAATAAAGACAACAGCCCCAGGTGGGTAGGGAGGGCATTGAACAAAATAAAAGAAAACACTATGCTGGGCACACTTCTCTACCTGTTGGTAGCAAATTATGCAAACATAAATCACAATCGACTAACAGTAGCCAAATTATATGCTGACAAGCAATAAAACATTTATAGAGCCTAAAACAACCTGGAAACGTCTGAAGCACACCTAACCATGCACAAATTTTTTTGATTCGAAGTAAGAAGTATCCATATACCTGATTTGGAAATGATTTTTTTTTTTCTATTATTTAATAAACAATTTCTTTTATTGATCCATCCATTTAAATGAAATAAAAATAATTTTGCATTAAAATGGTTCATATTTGGCTACCATCAGTAAAAACCGTTTCTTTGCCATGATTTAACATTTAAAAAAAAATCTGAATGATGGTTTCTTTAATTACCCACTTGATAAGGCAGAAAAAGATTTATACATCCATTGACTCTTTAAAATAAAAAAAAACTCATTTTCTACTTAAATCGATTGCTTAACCAAGACCTAACAGTATTTGATTTTCACACGAGTATAACTAATTAATTCCTTAACAGTTTATCCCATCTTATGCTTCTCCGAGCATAGCTAGATACAAAATGCCTTTTTTCCCCTCCAGCTCATTACCAGCTATTGTACGCGGTGGCTTTATGGTATCTTGAAGCAACAATCTAAGAAGAACTTCTTCTTTTATTTGTTCGTGTCTTCTTTTCATGCAGAATACTAAATTGGATGTTAAATGGTTCATATAGACACACGTACACAGCGCAAAACAAGACAATTGATCATCATCATCATCAAGAAGAAGCTATACTCTGCTTCACTTATAGGGATTAAACACCGTAGGTTTTGTTTATGGTTCTTTTGGGCTCATTTAGAATATAAATTCGTTATTTTTTAGACTGTTTTGCATGGGCTTATGTTTTTTTTCCATCCAAATGAAGGGGGTGTCGACGATGACAAAAAACAACATCAAACTAAACAAAAGAGCTGAGAAGCGAACTCGAACTAGTAACAAGACATTCTGACTTCGTGACACGGTAGCTGGTGGCGGCATTGTTTTCTTGTTCTATTATCTATTGTACACACTGTGTTAAGGAAAGCAAAAGTTCTTCTGGCACTTTATTGCATACAAAAGAAAAAAAAATCTAAATACACAAACAAAGCGCAGTTACAAGAACCTTAACATCAGCTTCTTAGCTCAGAAGCTCTAGCCTTATGGTAAAACTATTGTGTATTTATGTCACGAAATTTTAATTTCTACAACTTTTGCCAGCAAACATAAATCGTGAATATTGAAAAGGAAGGGATGGCAAGGGGGTTATTTTAGTGTAAGTGCCTGTATTTACTTTGACATCGGTGATGGTTAAAGATGGTTATAAATACGAATGTTTCGATGTTTGTTCCGCAATCACGCGTCAACGGCTTAACGGATTTGGATGACATTTTGTAGGTAGATGGATGAGACGCGTGATTGAAAAATAAGATAAGTTATATATATATTTAAATATGTACTACTATATCTTATCAGCCATGGTATGATTGAAAGTAGATATGAAGTTCTCTACGGAAATGTACCAGTTCCTTCACTCTTCTAACGTGCCGTAGTAGAATGTTCCACAAGCGGATCGCATTGACAAAGAACTGACGTTAGGAAGTCAGACAGGAAAATCGCGGATGTATGAGCTGTTCCTATTTTTCTGATGGGGACATGCGTAGTCTATTGAAGAGATAGCAGGGCTGGCGTGTATGAATGATATTAAATAACAAAATCAGGGTTCTATATCTTAACAGGTTATCAAAAGAAAAATCTGCTTAATCCATATATATATATCGTACCATATTGTTGAAGGCAACGTTAAGTTTTTGCATGCTGGTTGCATCACTTTTGCAAAATATTTCGCAGCCATAAGTTAGTATAGGAACGCGATAAGCATTTTAGCCAGCATAAAACGTGTTTTAAATGGTGTAAAGTATTGCGTAGACCTAAGCAGCCGAAGCATTCCGTATGACTTATCAACTGTCATATTTATATGCGTATTCCAACCTAATGTCCTGTTAAATACCATACCAAGATTTTTTTTGCTCTGAACATATTCGATTGATGAGTTGATCAAAATAATATTTGAAAAATATGCGAGATCTAAGGAATTTGGAATTTGGAATTTGTAGGGTTAAAAATCAGTCCATTACATTTGGATAGTTTATGATACTTTTGCAGAGGAGGCTCAGTAATATACAGCGAGAAGAGAAGTGGCTCTACTATTGGGCCTTGAGGAACACCCCTGATGGTGGAAGAAATCTGGAGATCGTATTCGCAGCTGAAACTGCTTGTTTTCTATCATAGAGGATTGCAAAAGCTTAACCACAGAAGCTGAAAATTTAGGCGACATCAGGAGCTTATTGCGCAAACTAGGGTGGTCGGCAGTGTCAAAAGCACCATCATCCAAAGCTTCTCTGATATGTTCAACTACGTTAATGAGGGCAGTCATACAGCTTTGTTTTTGGCGAAAACCAGATTGCCTGGGTGACAAAATATTCTTTGTTGTGAGAGGAATATAGATCTGCTTTTGCAATATCCTTTCAAAAACTTTGGACAGAAATGGAAGGAATGCGATAGGCCTACATTCCTTACTGTTAGGACTTTTAAAGACAGAAATCACTTTGGCTAATTTCCATTGGCTTGGGAACACTCCTGTGATTAAAATTGTATTGAATATGTGTGTAATGAAGGGTAAGAAAATTGGTAGAAGATGCCTTAATGAATATAGGATGAACTCCATCAATACCGACTGCGTTTGATTTATTAGAGATAAAGCTTTCAACTATATTAGTGCCAGTTGAAAAGTGAAATTGAAAAGTCCTTCCTGCATATCTAATAAAGCTGACTCGAGAATATAGAATTAGAAGTGGGTACTGCAATGTGATAAAGTTTTGATTGTGCTGATCATCATCAAAGATACGTTTAATCGTCTACTAATCTATTGTGTTCTTGCTGCCCTGATTTGGTGGATGAGTTTCTAAGGCAGAAAGAGGATTTCTCTCCACCTCCTTGCGGTCTCCTACGGCAACGAAGGCCTTAAACGGATGAAGCTGAAATGATGCACC